>CM032469.1:1925643-1963205 GCA_019059595.1 Marasmia exigua | reverse complement strand
AAATGTTCATTTTATCAATCCAAGTATTTTCAAAAATGTCTTATTTTGTTTGGTCAGCTTCTTTTTCGTATAAAGTGGTGCTCTTTTATGCGATGTCCTCTTGGAACTGGTTTGATTTCGAGAGACCGCTAGGTTTTTATTGAAATTTAACATTTTCTTCTAAAGTGTAAATACAGCTGTACCTCTTCACCGCGTAGGTTAATTTGTTTATTTTCTCCGTCTAACAATCTTATACTGATAGCGGTTATTGAACTTTGATTGACAGGAAAGTAGATTAAGTTCTTAGGTATTTCAATAATTCGATAACCAGGTGGTACGTTTGGCACAAATTCATAAATTATATGACTTGCTTTTCCATTCACAAACGATCCGCTTACAACATCACATTCGATGCGTACTATTGTCGTTGGTAGAATGTTGACAGGATACGGAGACTCGGTTTTTATATTAGCTTTTACCGTTTCAAGACCAAAACCCAAAATCCTGCCAATCGAATCTGTTTTATCAAAGTCAACATCTTCTGAACAGAAAATACACGTTTTTAAAGTATTGTTATTGGCAGTTAACTTCAATGTAGCATTTTTGATGTTGCACTGAAGATAATCACAAATATCTTGTAATTCATACGATCCTTCGGGTATTTCTATTACTCCATTATTACCGTAATAAAATTTATTGTTTCTTTCATCTATATTAGGAATAGAGTTGAATGTAGAAAAATACAGAAGACCGCACTCATACTCTCCACTTAATTCTAATGTAGGAGAGTAATTTGTTATTGAAAAAGCGTCTCTGTCAGTTATAGACACAGTGAAAGACATTATTATACTGATAAAGATTATTTACTTTGTCCTTTATTTAAATGATTTTTCCAATATTTTTTTAAAAAATGTAAACAGAGATGACCACAATTCATAGTACCGAACTTTTGATACCGTGCAAAATTATAACTAATAGTCATGTTTTTTAAATAATTTATTAATTCTAATGGAGGTTTTAAGTCGCCAAAACTATCAAAGTATTCACAGTAATCATTTTGTTTGACGTAGGCTACCCAGTGTGTCCCCGGATTAGCAGAGCTATCCAAGTTTAGTACTGCACATTCCATTTTTCGAGGTTTTAATGGAAGTGTATTTCTCATAAATACTCCGCGGAAATATGGTATATCAGCAGCATGCTCTAATATATCTAAATCTGTTAGTGCACGTCTAGGCAGCCGTTTAACTAGTTTTTTGAAGGGTTCAAATATAACCCTGCGCCTTTTTTATGAGGTTTGATGTACAATCCTTTGCCAACCGCAACCGCTTCCATCATCCTGTTATGACGTTCAGACTCTTGAAGACTTTTCTGAGCTGCCTTAGAGTCGTTCACTGCTTTTGCTATACCGGCTGCTCCTCCTGCCAAGGAACCCAAAGCCGATAACCCTGCAAAGATCGGGATTAAAGGTAGCAGTCCACCACATTTTGGTAGAGGAATACAGCGCGGCAAGCGAGTGCCTTTTTTATTCTTAAATATTTTTTTGGCTGCGGCGTAAGCGCATTTAATTGCTGTAGAACTGCCTTTTGATTTCAACTTTTTCATTTGAGATTTAATTTTTTTCACAGCTGCCATAAATGAGCGAGTACCGGCACCTGTCTTTAGTTTTGCTTTCATAGCATTTTTTACTATCCACGATGCCACCTTTTCACCCTTTTTCGCATCTTTAGCGTTTAATCGTTTCTTAGCCATATTTAAAAGTTTCATATCAGCCTCACGTCGAACGTTTGAATCGTTATCGTTGTAAGCAATGTCGTGGAACATACAAGCCTTATCCAATTTATTTATACCTCTATCACCTCTTTTTAAACGTTTCTGTAGCTTTGCTCCGGGGCCACAATATTGATAACCAGGTAAATGTAGCTCGAACGGTAAATAGTTTATTACGTTGTCTATAATACCACTTCCCTCCTTCATTGATATGTTTAGAATGAATAGATTTGGTCTAAAAGTAAACTTATATTGCAAAAATATCTCATATTACAAAACTATCTCGTTTTTGTTTATCCAACTGTTCTCTTCATTGCTGAGACCTAACCATTTCACAAAATATTTATCTCCCTTTCTTCTAATAATCTTTTCGATGAGGTAAATATCTGGGTATTTAGTTTTTTGTAATTCATACTCATAAAAAGCCCCTAATATAACCTGTTTATTCTTATCTTCCAGAAGATAAGTTGGTGGATTTGTATTATTCACCTTTGTTACTGTAAATATTTCAGTAGACCAGTTGGGAGTATAACCTTTGTAAAAGTCTCCTTTAAATTTACTAATACGTACATGATTACCTACTAGAAACTTAGGTTTTAAGTGTTTTCGATTCCTATACGCTTTGCTAATATTACGCAATACAACCATTTCATTTGTATTATTAACGTCATTGGGTTTAAATTTAGTTATGCGATGAGTAGTGCTATTATAGTTATCTATCACAGTATTTAGTAATTTACCCAGCCATCGATAGGAACCGTATAAACTAAAAAGTTTAAAGATGTGTGATTTTAGAGTACGTATGACTCGCTCTACAATCGAAGCTTTTTTGATGGAGTGAGTAGAATAATGGTTAACATTATATTTTTTTAGCAGTTGACCGAAAATATCATTATAAAACTCTTTGCCTAAATCTGTTTGTAAATGTTTAGGTTTTCTAGATGAATTTTTAAATATTTGCTGCATTGCGTTAGCAACACATTTTTTTTTTTTAGATTTTAAGGGACTTGTCCATACATACTTTGACAAAGTATCTATCACCACTAATATGTAGTTGTGTCCTTTATTAAAATGTGAAAATTTTTGTAAATCTATGAGGTCGGCTTGCCAGAGATCATCAATTCCTTTTATAAATGTGCGTCTACGCGGAAAATTTCTTCTGACTGCTTTGTGAAGTTCATCAATTATGGCCTTTTTGCTCATTTTTGTTTATTTTTACATGAATTAAATTGTCTATTTCCGACTTTGAGTAAAATGATTTATTCAAATGTTCTGTTGTAACGGTTTCCAAGTTCTTCAAATGAAATTTTACTTCGAGCTTCACTTTTTCAATTTCATTTCGTAATTCTTGAATGGTTTTGTCTAAATAAGCTTTGTTTACTGCTTCATCGTCTTCGATTGGATATGATAGCCCTTTTAATTTAGAAGATTTTAAATCGTAGTGTCCGGTATCTGATTTCACCAATGTTTCATTGAAGTTTTCAATGTATTCTGTCAATCGTAAACGCTTATGAACATGATGTCCGAACTTGTCTATATTCATTGTTGTCTTGATGGGTTGACTACGGAAAGAATACTGCCCAATTTTCCTGGTTTTTTCTTTATATGTTCCACATCTATGATACCAGCTTCATGCAGTTCCGAAATAATAGCAATTATTTCATTATTTACACCAGTGTTACCCGCTTCCCAAGATGCAAGTAGTAACTGTAATCGTTCGACTAACTCGTTTGGATCATCCCAGTAAACTAAATCAGTGTTTGATTTTACTGTCTTTAAAAGAGAAATACCTTTACCTTGAGGAATACTTTCTACACTTGTAGTTGGATTTCGAGAGAATTTGAACAAAGGTTTAATTACATTCATATATTTAAATCCTTTGTTGCTGTTTATAGGTTTGGATGGTTCACAATTACGTCGATGAGCATTGGTTTCTATAAGAAGTAACTTGTAATTCTGTAAATCATCATATGTTACAGCATCTAAATTTGGTTTCTTTTTGAAAAGAAGTTCATTCAAGCCATTCGTTTTTTTAACAGTAAGTGCTCCTATTTTAAGAATAACGCCGTCGTCATGAACACGGGTTTTGCCTAGTAACAGTTTACCCCGCTCATTTCTGATTCCAAACGGAACATCTTTCATTACTTCAGACGATGTTGACCATGACAGTGATTGATTTTTAAGACTTGGCGATGACTGTACAGATTTGAATGATCCCACGCTTACGTTGTGGTCTTCAGACGGTGATACAACAAGGGTTTTGTTGTAATCGTTGTATTGTTCTTGTTCATCGTCTTCATCTTCTTCACTAATAGATTCATTGTAATCTTCATCAGAGACAAATAATGACTGGTTCTCGTCTTCAAATGATTGATTATTATCATTTTTAAACTTTTTCATCACTGGTTCAAAGTGCTCATCTTTGTTAAGTTGAGAGTTTTTTTTTTTATCTGTTAATAATGTAAGTGGATCAACAATAGGTTTCAATATTGTTTCTAATGTTTTATTATTAGTATTTTCAACATCTTTTATCATCGCAACTTTTCTTTTAACAGCTGCTGCTGATTTTACAATTTGTTCTTTAAGATTTTTCTCCATTTCAAAGTATTCCGCTCAGGTCTAAATCGTGAGTACGAGTGATTAAAAAATAACACAGCGGTCTTTATGTATGTTCATCTATTACTATGAATGTATCGAACTTAAATCGGTAGCATCCGTTATTTTTGTCACAATCCTTATTAATAACAAGATAGCTAAAGGGTTTATTCCAAACAGAAGAGCACATCTCACGAAATTGAGACCATGACATATCAGCACCAACATGCTCCTCATATACGTGCTTCAAGTTAACATCATCTTGCTTAAATAGAACCACGAGGTTTGAATTATCTCTGACAAGTTGTTTTGGAACTTTTGTATAAGTTTGATTGATATAGAAGCAATCTATATTTTTATGGCGTCCCATGGCGAAATAATCTCTAATGTTGTTTTGATTCTCACAAGCAACGTCGTCGAAAATGATGATCGAATCAGGTAAAGCATCATGTGGACTCAATATTTCACCATTATGATTGTATTTATTAAATGATGTTCCAGGAACCATGTCCAAAACCTTCTCAAGATATAAATATTTAGGCTGATACAAAGATTTTGAATACACATATAGGTTACGAAATCTTGGACCATTTTTATGTAATAATAAACTTATCACTAAATTGGTTTTTCCACTATTAGACGGACCACAAACAATACAACGTATTGTATTAGGTAACAAATTTCCGTGTCGTTTTGGCTCTTTAGATGACGCAGGACAGATGCATTCTAATTTAAGCGATTCTTTTTGTTTGACCAACTTCATTATATTGTTTATAACGTGTCTGCAGCGGTGTATTAGTCACAATAGAATGACCTTAAGATCTAACGTAACCGCATTTTAAATTAACACTTATCTATCTGTTTTTTGGGCAATTTCACTTAACTTGATTTTTTGCGACTGAGCGAACGCAGAGAGCGATTTCGAAAAAAATCAAGTGAAGTGAAATGCCCAAAAAACACCTACTATTATCGGTTGGTAGGGTCATGTACTGCGAAAACCGGACATTTACGTGGGAAACAAATGTCTGGCCATGCCACCAACGCCGGGTCCCGGCAGAAGGGGCAGACCTAAAATGAGTGGCTTGGCATCGTAAAGGATGACATGCGCGCTAATAAACTGACCACTACGGATGCAGAAGACTGTGCGATGTGGAGGAGCCGAAGTAGGAAAGCGGACCCTGGGCTCCGAAGCGACCGGGCTTGGGACGCAACCGGGACAAAAGGCTTAGGTGATGATGATGATCATTAAACATCAGTCAGCCCGAAGTGCTTTGGAAACAAGTTAACGCTCGTTCTCTCTCTAGTCAAGTTACGGTGACTCATCAAAACATGAATGTTAGGAAATAAGTGAATTTGTGTTTACGTACACACTTGTGCTCAATCACACGTCCAAAACGTGGCAGATTGTAAAGAAAATCAAAAAAAGACTTAGAGTAGCTTATGTCCTCTACCCAAAGGTTGTCTGGAAGAAATCGCTACAAGCGATAAGACCGCCTTATTGTACTGTCTGTTGCTGTTGTATCATGCTTGAATTTTATTTTTGTGCAATAAAGAATATCTATCTATCTATCTATCTATGTCACTCCATCCCTGCAACTTATCTCCACAAAAAAAATACGTTAATTTGACACTACGTTATGCAGTGAGAACAATGGAGAAAAAACGAACAGACACACACACACGCAAACACATTTTCCCATTGAATGAATAATAATCACATTTAAAAGAGTAGGCAGAAGTTTTGTAATCAAAACAAAAGTTTTCTTTTGATATTCCTCTATTGAGGCGAAACCACGATTTGATAACAAAAAGAGACTTATGTATTAAAATGTTCAAGCATCAAGTTATGCCTAAATACTTGAGCCTACTTATTTAAACCAGTGCTGTATGTTTGGATACAAAATTAATTTTATCGATAATAGGAAATTATTATCCTCCAACCGATTCGGCTACGGCGACTGATCAAGAATCTCTTAACGAAGATCTTAACGATTAACCATGTACGTAGGATATTTATAGTTAGGTTAGCTCGGCTATGCGTAACGCATTTCTCCTGGGTCAACAAAAAAAAAAAAAAAGGTGTGTGCACAAACACAAATATAGTGAAACACATTTAATTTGAAGATCTGTATGTATTACTTACCTTTATTATGCAAATAAATGAATTCCCTTAGCCTCATATTTTTATGGGACACCAAAACAACATGACTGAGAAGGGATTGGGTACAGGACTAACGGCTTAACGTACTTTCCGAGACAAGGAGGAACAAGACAGCTAAGTTCCAGACTTCAAAGGCTGACACTGAGAATTTCTGAACCAAAAAAACTCAGTTGCTTTTGGCCCGACCCAGGGATTAAACCTAGGACCCCAAGCGCAGCCGCCGGCTTAAAGTACGAACCATTATCCACTGCCCCATCGAGGCACATGCGCAAGGAAGCGAATCTTTAGGCCTTTTACATGTTGCATTTTTCAGATTCAGAGAATAGAGTGCGCAGTGTTATAGTATTTTTATTGTAAAACTAATTTTTGCCCGCGACTTCACTCGCGTTAGATATAGACAAAAATTTCAGTATTAGGTTATTGTTTCCATTATTGCAATTATCTCCAATATAAAATTGACAATCAGTTGTTCCGTTTAGCCGTGAAATATAAACAAACAGACAGACAGACAAGGAGACATGGGAGTGGGAGAGCCTAGCTTTGCCATAAATGGGTTGACTCGACCGGAATCTCATGGCCTCACAGAAAACCAACGTGAAGCAGCACTGTGCTGTGTTTTGCAGCGTGAGTGAGGCACCGGAGGCTCAAAACAGGGGAAAAGAGGGTTTAAATGTTGGCAACGCACTTATGTTGGTTCAGTTATAGGTTGCAGGTCCACATGGTAGGCGGTGGCAATCGCTTACCATGTGCTCGTGGGCCACCCACCACACAAAAAAAATCCACCTGCTCCAAAGCTTTTTTTTCTCCTTTTCGAGGTTAGCATCGATATTTATCAATTTATCGATAGCATCGCAACACTAATTTAAAGCGCCTTGGTTATTTTAAGACCTTTGAAGCAAGTTCCTCAACCTTTGATGCAAAACAATATTAATAATATTTTAATATTCATCAGACCAAAATATCTCTGCGAATCTTTTGTGGAAACTTAGAAATTTGGATTTCTCTTCATAAGTATTTAAAATGAATTGAAAATACAATATAGGAAATTTATTACATTTCTGTACGAACAGGGAGGTTTTTTTTCTTTCTCCATTCAATAATATATAATAGTATTCTATACGAGAGTATATTGATTTGAGATCACCAATTTGCATTTGCCAAGCTTGGTGATCAAGCCTAGTTCCATCATAGTAGCGATGACTTGATTTCTATGATGGAGGCCTTTGCCCTGCAGTATTTAGGCTGATACTTTATGTATACATATGTAAACTTTTCATTCCATTTTTTATATATTAAATGGGTTTGCACTTGACCTCATCTCACCTGATGGAAAGTGACAATAAGGTCTAAGATGTAGCGTGCTTTTCCATTAGTCCTTTATACGACTGCCAAAAAAAAAACTAATGTAATGCTTCTTCTTTAAGTATCATCTTCCAATGAAGGTTGGTGATCATAATGGCGTTTTGAACCCTTGACACAGCTACTCTAAATAGATAATGGGTGCTTTTACTATACCTACTTATTATTTTGTGTTTCTTTTGTTTTGTTTTCTTTTTTTTCTGTTTCTATATTTTTTTTGTTTGTTTGTTCTTTTGTAACTAATGTTGTACTCGTATGTAGTGTTGTGATGTCCAAAATAATATATTTTTTCTTTTTTTCTTTCTTCTTTCTTCTTCTTTCTTTTATTACACCACAGGCGCAGATTGATTTATTCCTGGGCTTCTCTTCCCTTGTATCTTGCTCTTCTGGGTATAATGAGGTCTCGCATATATGACAGACAGGTGGCAGACGAGCAGACAGATCACTTAAGCGATTGCCGCGCAAGTGTGCTTCCAACTTTTAAGCCCCCTTTCCCCTGGTTTGAGAGTCAAGTACCCTCACTCAGGCAACTCAGGCAAAGAAACACAGCACAGTGCTGCTTCACGCCGGTTTTCTGTGAGGTCGTGACTCCGGTCAAGACGGCCCATTCATGCCGAAGCGTGGCTCTCGCACGGTCATTGATAAATATTATACAGTTGGATTGTTTCCATATCCTCCTCTTAGCGTGTAAGTGCCAATTGTGGCCAAAGGACTTGGGCAATAATCCAGGACTAAGGAAGTCTGATTACAATGAAGCGGCTGCCGTCTGACCTTAGAAACCCTTATACAGGGGAACCAGACCTACTCGATCACGGTTACACGTTTAGAATCACTATCTCAAATATTGTAAAGTATCCATAAGTTCAAGAAACTAACCGAAACGTGCAGGCTTTCTCTCGATATTTACCGCTGAGCGAATGGTAGAAATTCTTTTGATTGCCAAAAAAAATTAATTATGTTACAATAAAATTTTCAATTTCATTTGTTTAACTGCTTTTCACTGCCTTCCGAATACGTTATTTCTTTCCTCTACCCAAAGGTTTTCTGGAAGAAATCGCTACAAGCGATAAGACAGCCTTACTGTATTGTCTGTTGTTGTTGTATCATACTTTTGTTTTGTCAAATTATGAATATCTATTATCTATAAAATCTAAAACTATTATTGGCTTTAAGTGTGTCGGAATTAATGAACACCAGCGCCCTCTTTGATGTCTGCAATGTGACCCCCATCCCTAGTCATACCATACGTTGGTACATTACCCCCTCACTATTCCTCTCGCAAAACGTCAAACTTTCTCTGGTTCAATCTCTGCTTCGCGATACATATTATAAATGTACAACCTGTGCGGATAAAGAATGGGATCAGAAATAGCGGCGCACACTGTTTGCGTCTATACTCGCACCCCACGAGTGCGAGTATAGACACAAATAGTGTGCGAGCGAGAAGTGAATAGATGCGCCGCCATTTCTGATCCCATTCTTTATCCGCACAGGTAGCATAATCATTTAAAATCAATAAAACTATCTGTTTATTTAACTCTAATTAGCTTTTATTTCTACATTAAAGTGTAATTTAATTAAGTTTATACAATATGTAACTAGCACTAAGAGATGTGGTTAAGAATAAGAATAAGAATAAAATAATTTATTCAGCGCCAAACATACACAAAAAAATAAAAATATAACGAAATGGACATTAGAATAGCACTGAAATGGGCTCCACTCAGCATGTGTTACAGTGTCTAAAGGACACCCCGACGCTGGTCTTCCGTGGAGTCCAAGGAACTAAGGGACGTCACTATGCGTTCTGACGTCATAAAGTACATAAGTACCTACATTTAACCTTATTTAAATTAAAATAAAATAAATAAATAAATGTTGGATGACTTGTTTCAAAATAATCAATTGTAATCATATTGATTCCGCGTTCTAATTATGTGACTCGTTATCCGGAATTAAATCCAATACTGGAATATTAACAGACTGGCGCCAAAACAAACACTGAGCTATTTGTTGTCTGCCACACTGTTACAGTATATTGAGAGTAACAGTGATAAAATTACCCTTCAGTGGATCACGGGACACAGTGGATCACTTGGCAATGACGCTGCAGACGCGCTCGCTAAAAATGGGTCAGAGATGGACTTTCTCTCTCTCTCTCTCTCTCTCTCTCTCTCTCTCACTGTGTGGTCTCCACTGGCTCAACGAGCTAACTCTCTAGTTAGTCTAGTCTCTCTTGGCCTCCGAAACAAGAGATCTGCTTAACCATGCAAGTATCTCGCGGGCCAGTGACTGCCACACCCAACGGAGGTGATGTCGTGACATCGCTTCCGTTGTAATTGCAGCGTGGCTCTTGCTTACTATCGGGCTGAAGAGAGCCAATATTTACTGTGTCACTATTAAAAAAAAATCGCCACTTCGTTCGATCTGACGCTACTTCTTTCCATGTACATGTGGATAGTAAAAATAAATAAATATTTCAAACATCACATATTATATTGATCAAACTCCGTGATACCTGTGAGCAACTGTGTTACAGATATCAGAACCAACAACGGAATTACAAATATACATATAATACTTTTCTTTTGTAAATACATACTTATAATACATAGAAAACACCCAAACCGATACAAACGGACATGTTCTTGCACATAAATGTTTGTACTGTGCGGGGATCGAACCCGCATCCATTGCACTAGAGGCAGCGTTCACTACCACTGATCCAAACGGATCATCAAATGGATGTTTTGCACTGTGGATGAGTTGCACTTCGCTTGTGTTATCTGCCACCGCCCGGTGCCTGTTCATCATACATGACATCCGATTACGACGACCGATACAAAATTAACAATCTATATATATAAATGGCGAAACTGAGTGACTGAGGTATCGAGTGACTAGGAATGCACCCACAGCCCAAACTACTGACCCTAGAAACTTGATATTTTGGGCAAGGGGTTCCTTTAATAGTGAAAGTGAGCACTAAGAAGGGGTTTTTGGAAATTAAATCCTTAAGGGGGTGAAAAGGGGGTTAAAAGTGTGTAAGGAAGACCCACCATTTCTTTTTTTCCAATTTTTATGTAAAAATCGTAATTACCAAGTTTCAATAGTATAGTTCTTATAGTTTCGGAGAAAAGCGGCTGTGACATACGGACGGACACACAGACGGACAGACATGACGAATCTATAAAGGTTGCGTTTTTTGCGACATGGCTACGGAACCCTAAAAAGGACATTTTCTGCTGGGTTCAATATAAAAGTTGCGCTGCAAAGTAATGCGTTTTAATACTGTCGCCCTATAGGTGAGTCCCCTTATCCGTTTTGTAGTACCGCTGCCACAGACACTAGGTAGGCGCCTCATATCCCATCCTCAACAGAAATATCCTCCAACCGATTCGGGTACGGGCCAATCTGTCACGTACGCGACATATTTTATAGTGCTCAAGCATGAGCGAGACACATTGCACTCTATTGCCTTACCCATATATTTTAATGGGACACCAAAGTGACATGATGGAAAAGGGACCAGGCGCAGAACCAATGGCTTTACGAGGCACAACTCAAATTCCTGCCATTTCTTCCACCTCAATGTAATTAAACCTTTTTATTGCAGCTATATACGAATTACTGGGTATATCGGTATAATTTCAGGTTTTTTTTTATTAGAATAGCCAGACATTTGGCCACAATCTCACCTAGTAAGGTAAGTGATGATGTGGCCGAGGATGGATCATGCCTGTTTAGGTACAGCCTACTCACTCTTTTCTTGAATAAGTTCAGATCATAGCGTTCTGGGAACACATTTTCCGGCAGAGAGTTCCATTCCTTAGCTGTACGCAACATGAATGTATATTTGAACCGTTTGGTACGTCAACAAATCTGCACTAAATGACCGATGTTTGAAAAAGAAAAGCTTGAGCCAAGACTCTGTCCCAGAGAAACTATTTGCACCAATATATTTAAAATTGCACTTTTGATATAAATGATTTAATTGAATGAAAAAATACATGAGATGTGCATTAAATAATATGAATAATAATATTATATAAGAGCTGATTTTTTATTCATGAATGCAATAAACTATTCGAGTTTGAGTTTGAAGGTTGACAGAGAGAGTTAAAAATAACATTTTTCCTGGCCATCAATACCTAACACTGCTATTTTGGGTAATGGATAACATTTCCAATATGGCGTTGTATTGGTGACACTTTTCCCTTACACAACTGACATAAACGTCACCAATCACGACCCTTTTATCGCGGTGCCCTACACACTCGACCTGCTCTATTTCTTATGTATACTTAATGACCCAGAAAAAAAGATTACTGTTTTGAGTTTCATTGTGCCCTTTGCGAAATACATATATCATCATGTCACACTGATGTGTAAGTAATTAATAATACACCGTGTGAACTGTTTTCATAAGCTCGCTTTGATACATACGCAATATTAAAACAAAACACAACGTAACCGATTGTATCAAAGCTTTGATACTGCTCGTTAAAGCTATATTTAAAATGGCTGCGGTAGTTTTGATCCTCATTAATACCTAGTTACAAAGCTGTCGCTTTGGAGCCCAGGGTTTAATTTTTTTATTTGACAAGCGATTTCCGCCGCTCATAGACACCCGCGACAAGTGGAGTCACAAGTGCGCTGCCAACCAATAAACTCCCTTTTCCCCCGGATTAGGCCTCCGATACCCTCACTCACGCAGCGAAACACAAGACAGTGCTGCTTCACGCCGATTTTCTGTGCTATGATCCAGGATTCGGAAGGTTCTCGACCCTAAAATTGAACCTAGGCTTACATGACGGCTCGGTGCATAAACCACTAGACCAACAGGGTCTGGAGTAAGCAATAAAACAAACTGACTCCAGAGATATTTATTTAATATAATTTATTTAATATAATTGTACGGGATAAACCCAATTACATAACTATACATAATTAGCACTTATTGTATTTATATACACATATCAGTTTTATTTACTAAGGACTTAACATTATCTGTAAATATGTCTAGTTTTGGATGCAATGTCATTCACATGATTTCCCTTATTTATCAAAACTTTGACGGCATTGCCGGCGCTGGTACCCCCTTACGGTACGGGAAAAACAGGGACCTGATTGACCACACACAACCACACCATCTCTTGACGTATCGCCTCTCCTCTTTGTATCTGTGTCGTGTATGTCATGCCTGTTATTTTATAATAACCCGCCTATTTCATTTATTTCTAACAAAGCGAATCTAACACCCGCATTTGACATTAACATCAAGGGCTTTGCGAGCCAATTTGGGGAGCCCTTAGGCGATTTGGGCCGGAACGTGTTAAATGGACAACATTTCAAAATTTCTAAGCTCTGAAACAAAAAATACCATTTCTTTATTTACTTTTCCGCTGCGCGAATATATATTTATTAATTTTTTATATTGCTTATTTACTGAGAAAAAAATTAAAAACAAAAAAACGTAAGATGACGTCATCGGACGGCAGAATGTAAAATATTTCTTTGCCTAGCACATTATAGTTTTAAATTTACGAAATGCCAAACCCAAGACATCAAAAAAAAAGAACTTGTCAACGTTGAATGAATGAAAGACGTTGACAATGTTGACACTAGTATGATTAACCTTTGACAGTAATACCTTTTTTTTATTAAAATAATGATAAGCAAAGGAATATCGCTGTATTCAGCCGTCCGATGACGTCATTTGGCGCTTACGTCTATTTAGAATATAAAGAATTTTAATAATTATTTTATGCATGAAAATGGACAAATTTTGAAAAAAGAAAAAATATGGGTCCGTTCATTTTATGTCTATTTTCATATAAAAAAACAATATGGACATGTTAAAAATATGAAATGTTGTCCATTATCACGGTTCGTGTGTACCGGCCCAATATGGCGGCATGTGATCGGCCTAGCACGCTCAACGTGTTCAATTATGTGGGATAGAACATATAGTAAGAAGCACAGTGAAGTATCTTTTAATATTAAACCGATTTCAAAAAAAGGAGGAGGTTCTCAATTCAACATGTACATTCGCCGATTATTTTTTTATTACAAAAAATATAAGAGCGATGGTGGCTCATAGGTTTAGAACGCGCTTTCCATACGGGGCGACCGGGTTCGAATCCGAGCATGCACCTCCGATTTTTTTAAATCTGTGAACATTCGGCAAAGTTTCCGGTGGTCTACTTTTAGACCTTATTCCAATACTTTAAGGTCGGAAAGTGGTCTACCGGGAACTTTGTCGATGTTGTACGTATTTCTACCATTATCTCTGCGGTGAGGGAAAATATGCTTGGAGTCTCCCTGCGTCATCGTATCAGAAATGATGAGATCCGCTGGAGAACTAAGGTCACAGACATAGCCCAAAGGATTACATGCCTCAAGTGGCAATGGGCAGGGCACATAGCGTGGAGAACACACGGTCGTTGGGGTGGAAAGATCCTCGAGTGGAGGCCACGTACAGGAAGTCGCAGCCGTGGCAGGCCCCCCACAAGGTGGACCGACGATCTGGTGAAGGTCGCGGGAATCCATTGGATGCGGGCGGCACAGGACCGATCTGTGTGGAGAACATTGGGGGAGGCCTATGTCCAGCAGTGGACTTCTACTGTCTGAAATGATAATGATGATGAGGGAAAATATTGCAAAGATAGTTCAGATAGTTTCTGAAACGTGTAGCCTAGATTCAGTTGGTCCGGTTCACCTGTTAAAAGAGTTGCGGAAATCAGACGGCAGTCGCTAAATTGTACAGGACTCCTCAAATCAAGAATCATGGTCCAAGCGTACCCCGGGTTCCAGAACGACACCTTTGAACGCAACTGAGAATAACACGCTAAGATGATAGAAAGATAACAATAATAATCTTTTACTGTTTAATTTAAATGTTTTTATAATCTTAATGAATTTTTCAGTATGTAGTTATTATTAATTTCAATTTTATCTCAATTTTGACATTATGGAATTGTAATTGGTTAATTTGTATTTGGTAAGGTTGACATAAATATGTCATTTTAATTAAGCTATCATTAAGGAATTATATACTTGACCACTTGAATTAACTTGTTCTATCATTGTGTTCCAATTCTAACTCTAAAATAATAACAATGTAATTATTTAAATGATTTAAAATTTTGCATGTTAATTCTATTAACTGAATAGAGAGCTTCTATAATATTAAGACAGTCATCTTATGTAATCACCTATTCTATGCAAATAAAACACTTTGACTTTGACTGATATTTTGGCTATTTTGGTGGTCAAACTCAACGATCCAGAAGTCAGGACATCATAATCGTACGTAAGTATACCTACGTATACATAAGTGCACTGACTTTCTCCTTACCTTTATATTTCGAGGAGACACCAGTGACTGTGTCAAAAGGAGACCAAGGGCACACTGAAAAAAGAAGTTTACTATAATAAAGATCTTGTTAAATTTTATCACACATCTTGACTCCATATGAGCCTAACAAGATATTATCTATTGAAACTAAAAGAACTTTGAAACTTTGATCTTTAAAACTTTACACAGTGGGAGAGTCACGCTTCGAAATGAATGGGCCGGTTCGACCGGCGTGATACCACGGCCTCACAGAAAACTGGCGTGAAGCAGCACTGTGCTGTGTTTCATATTCATATTATCTATTGCGTTCTTATAGGTAGTATATTAGTTTTTAAAATTATTTATAATAGTTCTAAACATTAACCCCGCATCATTTATATGGTAGGTATCCTGTATTTCACTGCGCGAGTGAGGGTACCGGAGGCCCAATCCGGGGGAAAAGGTAGTTTCAAGGTTGGCAGCGCACTTCTGACTCCACTGGTGTCGCGGGTATCCATAGGTGGCGGCAATGGCTTACTTCACGTGATCCATCTGCTCGTCTGCCACCTATTACATAAAAAAAGTTAATAAAAAAATATCCAAACATTTTGACGCCAACTAAGAGAAAACGTATCTTAGTTTGACAGAATTTTTTTCAGTGCATGACCAACCATAAAGTACTTTTTATGGACCAACAACTTAAGGTGACGGGTAGGGCACACTAGCGACGCCAATCTATTTTAATGTTTAGCTACTAAACCGGATCTATTTTAAACAATTTCGGGGTTGCAACCTCTCGGCAAACACACTATTTATTAAATAACCATGCACAAATCTTGGGTCCGTTTTTGTACGCGAAAAATTGATTACCGCCAAAAGCGGCCACTTTTAGCGTGAATTCTACTAGACATAATTTATTTCATTGGTTTTCAACCTTATCTCATCTACGCAAGATTCAAATCTGTTGGTCCCGTATGGTTAACTGCCTGATTAAACGTAAAAAAAATATAGCAATAAAACGTAACTTCATTTATGAAATCATGAAGTGAGACGGTTGTATGAAAAATACCCTTTGGACGATTAATGAGCTTCTGAGTGTATTTTTACACTGTGTTTGCTTGAGAATCTAACACAAGTAAATAAATATTTTTTCATTAATATCCAAAATCCAAGCTCAAGATTACCCAAAGAGCTATGCAGCGGAGCATCCTAGGTATTAAACTCACAGATAGAGTACGAAATACCATAATCCGCTCAGAAACCGGAATTATGCACTTAGGTGAAAAAATAGCAAAGCTGAAATGGAACTGGGCTGGCCATACTGTGAGAATGCACCCGGACAGATGGACCCATGTTGTCACGAAATGGCAGCCTGTAGCTGGACGTCGTCCAAGAGGCAGACCGAAAAATAGATGACGTGACGACCTGGACCAATACTCCTAACTGGCAAACGCTGGCAATGAATAGGGAGCAGTGGAGGCTATTAGGGGAGGCCTTTGTCCAGCTTTGAGAAAAAATATTACTCTATACTAAAATGTCCTCTTAATATTCCTCATTGTTGTTTTTTATACTGTAACCATAAAAAAACCTTGAGATTGAGCGAATAAAACCCTTTATAAACGATGTCCCTTTATAAAGAGATGATCAGACAGTCGTTAAGATAACGAGAAAGGATATCCAGGTAGATGATGCCCTCAGACTGGTAGGGACAGCCCGGCGCTTCCGGCTGGGGGAGGCAGTGTCGGGCCCGCAGTGTAAGTGGGCCCTCCGCCTGGGGAGGGACGTGAAGTAAGGTTCTTTAACCCGTACTCATGTCCCCTCCCCACTCTGGCGATAAGGGAGCGTCGCTGGGGTTTAGTCGGTATGCCTCTGGCCGGCTTCTCGCTAGGAGAAGCCCCCGCCAGAGGAGAGCCCGACATAACCCGCCTGCCCCCCGGCAGGAGAGTATGCATAAACTCATAGGCATTCCCCAGCGTCAAAAAAAAAAAAAGGTAGATGCTGCACAATTCAGGCTCAAAATTTTTAAATATCCACTTAACTTGTATTTTATTTATGACCGCTTCGGTGACGCAGTGGCAGCGGTGACTTGTGAGTCGCACTTTAAAGCGACGGCTGCGCTTCGAGTATCGGGTTCGATCCCCAGGTCGGAAAAGTTGTACCTTAGTTTTATTATTGAAAAAATTTCACAGCCTCAAGTGTGAAAGATGGCGCTCTTATACCCTCATGGCTCGGAAAGCACGCTAAGCCGTTAATCCTGATCCCTCTTCGGAAGTGTCATTGTGGTATCCCGTCGAAATATGAGAGAGTAAGAGAATAGAGTGAGCACATGTGTTTGTGCACACAAATTTATTAAAATCGGTCATTATATATTTTATTTTTCACTTAAGATGTGGTAAATTTGTCCAAAATATAAGTTAACACAAATATAACATGAACATTGTTCAGAATGGTTTGTACAAGTCAATTTAATAAAAGCGATTTTAATTTTTAGCTAGTAGACCGGATCTATTTTAAACGATTTCGGGGTTACAACCTCTCGGCAAACACTTTTACTATTTATTAAATAATTTAAATAAATAAATTAAATAAATAAATTAAAAAACGAAGGTATTAAGCTTTTTTGAGATGTAGGTACTTGTGAAATATTATCTTCCTACAAGGAACCAGAATTATTATTATTGCTAAAAGTGGCCACTTTTAGCAATTACAAAAATTATGGTTACCTACTTGTAGAAAGAAATTATGACATAATGTTATCTCAAAAAAAAATTAATACCTACTTACTATCCTTTGTGGATTCACCGTTGTACTTTTTTTTTAAATGAGAGGTGGCAGACGAGCAGACGGATCACCTGATGGTAAGCAATTGCATTGCTCATGGACACCCGCTACACCAGTGGAGATTTTTTTTAATGTCTCAATTAGTACAAATCTATGGCGGCGCTAGTTTCGTCGATGCGTCACCTTAAATTAATGAAAATGAAGGTATATCAGTAAACATTGTATATTGCACGAAAATTTCCCCCAAGTTTTTTTGCAAACCAATACCTATATAGTCAGGTAGTAGAAGATCATCTTGACATAAAAACATAAAAACAAAATAATAATGATTAATTTTCTTCCCCAGGTGATGTACTGCCCGCCTCCCTACAACGATGGTATGTCGGGCCGGCCGCAGCCCACGAAGACCACACGCACGGGCAACGGGAACTCGTGTCACGACATCGTGTGAGATTCAGTTCGCAACCGCGCGCGCTTCTCCACCGCGGACCAAGCGACCATCGTCTAAGTGGACGCACCCCCCTCCCCTTCCCCCTCCTCCTATGCGTGCGGTGTCTTACGAAGAACTTTCACCTTGTATGTTAATATGTAAAAAACACAACCTGTATATAGAATAGGCTTTAGATAGAATTTGAATTCTGTTTGTGGAAACCCTTATAGAACCCATATAGAACTGTTTGATTGATCTTCCGAGATATGCGATCGATCAAGAGACACATGGCGAAGATTTGTTAGTATTTTATTTTAAGATATTATAATATGTATTTTCATAAAAAAAGTAAATAGGTATGGTTTTTTTTTAGATTTGACCCTATGTTCCCCGGGAAAAAAATACTATTTTTATCAGTGAGTATAATAAATAAATCAAATAATCAATTTATTAGGGTCCAAATAAAATGATTATTATTTATGTATCATCCTAATCGTTTTTAAAAATCATATACTGATCAATATATCTTCACATAAAAATACTTCGGTTTATTCGCCGTGTGTAGCACCCCTAACCATTTTCGTTAAAGTGGATTTTATATTATTATCCCATCAGAAATATATTTAATTCCGCTTATTACAGCTTTTATACAGCTTACATCTGTATATTCGCACGTTGTAGAAACAATTATACTGCAATTAGCGATTAAGGTTACAAAACAGATTGTTGTAAGCTTAACGAAGTTTTAGCCGTAAGATAATATTGTAAAATTAATAAAAATTTCTCGGATTTTCTATATTCCGAGCCAGAATATACAAGGTCACGACAAATTTTCAGCTGTAAATATACTTGTACAAATGTTGTAATGTAATTACAAATATTTTCTTGTTTCGTAGAAGTTACTTGAAGTCAAGACTATCAAAGCTAGATGTAGGCTTAATGTACATTTTGTAGGTGACGTTAAAATAATGTTGGTAGTTTCTAGTTTGTATCAAAGAGGCTTAAGTCGCAAGTTAAAAACTTGTCGAGTTTTATATTTAAGTTTTATATTGGCTCTAGGTGTATTATTAAAATACTTTAAGAAGTTAAAGCTGATGTCTGTTACGATATTTTTTATCTATGTGATTTATGTAAGTTGCTATTACTAATAAATATTAAGTAAATGTTTTGATAATTATTTTGTTTCATTCCTTTCTGTAGAGTGTGAAAAAATAGTAAATTTAATTTTATTTAAGCGGCAAAGTAATCTATTTACTCACTGCTGCCTAATGTCATGGGTGGCAGACCAGCAGATGGATCACCTGATAAAGCATATACCGCCTGTTATATCTTTGGAGGATATATGGTATGCAAATAATAAGCCCAATTAGGTGCAAAAATAAGTGTTTTATTGAAACGTTGTTGCTTGGACGCTAGCGAGGAATGAAGTGACCGAGTGACACTCGCGTATACAAAATCACGCTCTGATAGGCAGACACCGCAATTATATAAATGAGCAACTTATTGCTTGTAAAAACTGACAGGCGTTTCGTAAGCCTGGACACCGCCAGCCAAAGTTTTCCTCTTCGTTCCTTGGGCTTCTGGTACGCTTACTCACTCGGCAAAACACAGCACTCGATTAACTGTGAGGTTGTATCATACCATAGAGCTCATTCTTCGGCTCATTCATGCCGAAGCATTGCTAAAAATATACTTACGGTATAATGCCTACTTAAATGACCCCTGATTTAGGATTTGAGAAATCTGGTCATTACATTCTTTTGTTTGGAATTTTAACGCTAATGAAGTCTCACGAATTAAGATAATAATCTCTAAAAATACTAATGAATATACCTTTTGTAATATCAGGCATAGTCTTTGTTTTCTCTCTCATTTGTTTGCTCGTTTCCAAGAACTTGGCTTTTATTGACTTTTTGCCTTCATTCATCATGGGGGCCATTTTGTTTGAGAGAAATAAAACAAAACGTGCCGTTTGCTGTGACTTAATAAGTAAGGTATGAATCGTTTGTTATTGATTGCGGTGTTACTGGGAATACACCCTTTTTGATATGATAGGCTTAGATTCAATAAAAATAACGGAAAATAGGTAGCTCGTCTCAATCGCGTGGATTGCTTAAATTAAGTCCCCTAATTGCACGCAGTCGCAAATTGGAGAGTCTGACAAGCGATCGTGTCACACAAAAATATTCTTAATTTTTTTTTATGTGGGATAAAGGTTACCAAAATGCCTTCGTGCGCCTTTATGTGTTGCATAGATAAATTATTCAAATAGAAATAACAAATCTCACGACGAATCATATATTTCATATTTCTTTATTTGCATATCACATGGTATAAAGGTCTTACAAAATAACATGAAAAATGTGACGCCCCGTAAGGGCACTGCAAAGTATTAGAGAGCAGGTGAGCTTTCTTAAAAAAATAATTAACTAGTATTTAAATTATGTAAATACAAGTAATATTAAAATTTCACTCACAAGTAGAAGAAAAGTTTTAATTTCTCAGATATTTCTAAATTCATTAATGTTTTGGTCACCATTTTGCAGAGCGAGATAGAAATATGTGACGAGTTAAGTCGTATTGACAGGACTTAACTCTGAAGCGTAGCTGCGCGCTTCTCACCCACGCTTATATCAAAAAACAGGTTTATCTCTGTATTCCAATATCGTACAACTTTAAACCAATGTGTCATAGAGTTGGGAGTTGTGAATCAAGCCCGTTTTCTGTTCTCTAATTGAATGGACGTACAGTATCCTTCGCTATTTTCGCTATGTTTTCTGTGAGGCCGTTGTATCTCTCCGGTCGAGCCGGCCCATTCATGCCGAAGCGTGACTCTCCCACGGTCAATTATCATGTATTGTATTCTTGAAAATTCATGATTGATTGATGAGGAAAGTTATTGACAGCTTCATACTTCTCATATCAAAAGCCCCATCGAGCCAAGCTATATGTTTCTATAAACATAAATTACTTTAATTATTACACGACCCTTCATTTACCACAAACTAAACTGTTATGGAGATAAAGCCCAAGTCTTGAATCGCTTCTAAACAGGAAATGAGTCATGACCCAATTTTATCTCCCTCATCTTGTAGGTGCGAGAGGGAGACGGGAATAGTCACACGTATCACTCGTGTCAGGCACGTAAAACAAACATCAGCCTTAGAATAGACACATTATGAAAGGCCTGCCATAGTGCGACAACTTTCATTTGGCACGCTAAAAACATCGGACCTAAGAAATGCTCTTTTTATAAACAGTTTTTTCGGAATGAATGGGCCGGCTCGACCGGTGCAGTACCTAACAGAATAGCTGCATTTCTATTTACAAGTGTTATCTTAAATTTTTAATAATAGTAATTGTGGATTAGATATTGCCTTAATAACTCATTAATTCACAAACACGACAGGCGTCACGTTGAATTATCCATGTTGACATTGCACCGTCCTTATGTCTGAGACACAAGTTCTATTTTAGCATTGCGGGACCTAACGCCATTTGTGCATAGCCAACACTGAATTATTTAGAAGAGTCTCATTTGGTAGCTCAATGGATAGCCTCCGTTTTGTGAATCGGTTTGGCTGCTACATAATCATCAGTCAGCCTATCGCAGTCCACTGCTGGACGTGGGCCTCTCCAATTATTCGCTACCGTGATCTATCCATGGCTTCTCGCATCCAGCTCTTGCCAGCCATCCTGCGCAGACCGTCTCTCCACCTAGCCAGAGGGAGTCCTACATTACGTTTGCCAAGACGCGGTCTCTACTCTAGAACTCGTTTACCCCATCGGCCCCGTTGACTGCTACAGTAAATAGTTAACAATTTCCTGACGGCTCCAAAGCTTTGGACACAATCGAGAATTAAACGCTAAAATGAGAAGGAGGAGTAATTCCTGATGGCCATGACTTCAAGACTTTCAAGAGACGAGGATGCTCCTGGACGACAACTCATCAGCGAATCATTTGATCTCACAGATAAAAAAAAAATCACATACATTGATCTGACTCCGAGATAGGTAGCTCAAGCACCTGTGCTACGGATATCAGAATCAACATATAGTCCTTTTCTTTACGGAGTACATACTTAGAATATATATTTTTTTAGAAAACACCCTGACCAATACAAACAGACATGTTCATGCATACAAATGTTTGTACTGTGCGTGGATCGAACCCGCAACCCTTGCACCAGAGGCAGCATTCACTACCACCGATCCAAACGGGTCGTCGTGTTGGGCAGCGGGGATCACTTTACCATCACCTTTTTATGTAGCAGGTGGCATACTACGAGACGAACCACCTGATGGTTAGCTATTGCCACCGTCCATGGACACCAGTGGAGTCACAGAACGCTGCCAACTTTTTTCCCTTCCTATCAGGCCTCCGGTTACCTTACCCAATCGGCGAATCAAATAGTAGGCGCTGCTTCAAACCGGCTTTCTGTGAGGCCGTGGTATCACTTCCCTGTCGGTTAGCGCCACCAAGTGATTTTGTATTGATTGTGGCTAATAAGAGACATTTCTTACAAAAGTAAGCAATAAATACTTATTTTTTATGTGATAAGTGGCAGACGAGCAGACGGATCCTAATACTGTAAGAATAATATTAACATTTTTTGAGACAAACTTACATAATAATTCTTCCTGTGAGTACGATAAATGTTGATAATTGCTAAAAGTGGCCACTTTTAGTAATTATGGAGTTTATTGTTGGCCACCCTCACTCTTACCGAGGTGTCGTAAAAGACGACTAGGGTAATGCAGCTGGCATGATCATCAGCACCCAGAGAAAGAAAACTCTGCATTTATATCAAAACCCTCGCCAACCCGTCTGCCAAGCGTGGTGAGTATGGCAATTACCCCTCATGTGATTGAGGGAGGCCCGTGCCCCAGCAGTGGGGACTTAAATGGGCTGATGATGATGATGACACGTCACGAGGAAGCCCGCCGGACTCGTGTCCACACCAAGTTTGTCACACTGGTGTGGCAACGAGTAATTTCTATTACTCGTGGTCACACCAGTGAAATGCATTTAATGTCGTGAGGTACTTTATATATAAATAACTTTGAGTCATCTAGCGTGCCTGATCCTGAGTTAGATTTTATGAAAGTAACTTATTATTCCTGTTTTTTTTTCCAACGCTTTAAATTCAAAAGTACCAGGAAAACATAGTTCTATAAGAGGTATTTCCGTACTCGAAACTCGTGTCCTTTACATAGGTGGGTCGCAAAAAATTGTAAATCATTTGCTTAAAGTATTTGTTACTCATTTTCTAAAAAAAATTCTCCTATTCGCCAAAATCAATATATACTCTCTGCCGGAAGATGTGTTCCCTGAACGCTATGATCTATATGTATTCAAGAAAAGAGTGAATAGGCTGTTACTAGACAGACATGATCCATCCTCGGCCACATCATCACTTACCATCAAGTGAGATTGTAGCCAAATGGCACGTGGCGGAGGTCGGGACTAACGATGTTTTGACATATTCTCGGATAGAAAAAACAATGTCACTGAATTGCCTTCTGATCTTGGTCGGTCTAATTACATATAGTATGCAATTCGCTAATATTGTAAAGTATTGATGCGTATTTCTTTCATTTTTTAATTTTTGTAATTGTATTTTTTTTGTATTGGTTTTGTATCTGCCTGCCCCCATATTGCGCATCTGTTCAATTACCTATCTATTTCCTTTTTTTGTGTCTCAATCTCAATTATGCATGGATATGGAACAGGTACGCAATATATGCTCGGAGTATCTCTGAAGGACCGCATCAGAAATGATGTAATCCGACAGAGAACCAGAGTCACCGACATAGCCCACCGAATTAGCAAACTGAAGTGGCAGTGGGCTGGTCATATTAGCCGCAGAACTGACAGCCGTTGGGGCCGTAAAGTCCTTGAGTGGAGACCGCGACTCGGTAAGCGTAGTGTAGGACGCCCTGCGACAAGATGGGATGATGACATTCGAAGGCTGGCTGGTGTGGGCTGGATGAGAGTGGCCGAAAATCGGGAGAAGTGGCGTGCATTAGGGGAGACCTATGTCCAGCAGTGGACGAGTGTGGGTTGCTGATGATGATGATGACGCAATATAGTGGTAGTCGCTGAAAACCAGCGTCGAGGTTGGTCTCATGGTCCAGATCAGACCCGACTATTTACGCCTGTTTGGCACAAACAGGGATAATGTCGTCCTACTTTTCGTTATTATGTTTATGTTTAGGTTATGTTTCTTATTAAGTTTCCTTGTTTTGTATAGTGCCAAATAAAGTTATCATTCATTCATTCATTCAAATGTCTGTCTATTCTAATAAAAAAAAAACACTTCGCTGGGCTCGTATTGCGCAGTATCGCCTTAAAGCATTGAAACAAAAACAATGAAATTTTATTACTGTCTACGGTTTTATTGTTCTTTGGGAATTTTAAGTTTTCTAAGTCCAACAAGCTTTTCTAAGTTTCATTATCTACTAAGTTGAGAACTTTCGAAGGGAAGCTGGCCGTTAAAAGTTGTAATTGTTTCTTAGGGGTGCCTTTTTGTGTAAATATCCTTTGTAATACGTAATTAGTGTTTTATTAGAATAAGTTATTTTGTTTTGACGACCTGTTTGGAACAGTGGTAGTGAACGCTGCCTCTGGTGCAAGGGTTGCGGGTTCGATCCCCGCACAGTAAAACATTTGTGTGCATGAACATATCTGTTTGTATTGGTCCGTTATCTATGTATTATAAGTATGTATTTACAAAAGAAAAGTATTAAATGTATATATTTGTAATCCCACTGTTGATTCTGATATCCGTAACACAGGTGCTTGAGCTACCTATCTCGGAGTCAGATCAATGTATGTGATGTTGTGAAATATTAATTATTAAATATTTAATTTTAGGGTTCAGTTCAAAGATAATATATATACTTTTTTTATAATATGGCTCTACCCGAAGATATCTTGCTAATGTCAAATAACTTAATGAGATTAAGTGGGTAGTCGCAGTAGAAGTCAGTCAAAGTAATAGTCACTCAAAAAAACGCCGGTGTTGAATGTTTTATCGACCTAAAGATTCTGCCGACACCACTCTAAACAAAATTGCGGGTTTTCAGACTCTATTAGGTCCAAGAAAGTTGTAAGTGACAACTCACTCGACACACAATAACAGTGTTAAAAACTATACAAGACAAAGATGTTTATTGTAAGGATCACTTCGCGGCTCTTCCTGCAAAAGTAAACACAAAATTAGTAAAATAATATTTTTATCACTTTATACACTTCAAATAACATTTAATAACAGTACACTCGAGAACAGGTATTACCGATGTCGGAGTAATACCACGTCCTCACAGAAAACCGGCGTGAAGCAGTGCATGCACTGTTTCGCTGCGTGAGTGAGGGTACCGGAGGGCCAATCCAGGGGAAGGGGGGTTAAAAGATAAGCATCGCACTTTGACACCACCGGTGTTGCAGGTATCCATTGGCGGCGGTAATCGCTTACCATCAGGTGATCTGTCGGCTCGTCTGCCACCTATCATCATCATCATCATCAGCCCATTTAAGTCCCCACTGCTGGGGAACGGGCCTCCCTCAATCACATGAGGGGTAATTGCCATACTCACCATGCTTGGCAGACGGGTTGGCGAGGGTTTTGATATAAATGCAGAGTTTTCCTTTTCTGGGAGCTGATGATCATGATGCTGCCACCTATATCATAAAAAAATATTCGCCGAAAAATGCATATTTCGCGGAGCTAATGGTAGAAATGCGTGCATAGATATGACAAATTCAGAGGTGCATGCTCGGAATTCGAGCCACGACCTCCCTAAGGAAGGAATGTTTTGAACCACTGTGCTACCATCGCTCATGGACATAGTATTGTCACAGCATAACAAAGGCGTTCCTTGCAGTAAAAATAAAAATGTTTTATTTCCCTCCGTAACATAACATATTTCTTACAATCTTCGTAAAATCGTTATGCTAATTAGGAACGGAACATAGGTACAGGGTGTATCTGTGGACATTTACATCCCTTTAACCACGGGTTCTACCAACCTTCCTTAACAACATTTGTTCTACGACTTTTCGAAATTAAAAGAAAGAAAGAAAGAAAGAAAGAAAAATATTTATTCAGTGTATAACAATAACATTAAACAGTTAAAATAATGACGGTACACAGTAAAACACCGAAAAGGCACATACTTAGCATGTGTCGGGGTGTCGCGCCACCCCGACGTTGGTATTCTGTATGTACCCATAGAAAGAGCACTGCTATAAAAATAAATACAATAATAACACCAACGCTAGTTTGGTGTTATTATACATAGAATTATCATTATAATAGTATTTTATATACGTGTGTTTATGCTTGTCTATGTGTATGTTTGTGTGTGTGTGTGTGTGTGTGTAGGTGTGTGTACGAGTGTGTGTGTTTGTGTGTCTGAAAATTTTAATATAAAAGCTCTCAGAGGGGCATGGAGGATGGACAGCACAGCTTTTGGTACTACTTAATTTTTGTAGATTTAAAATATAGTTTTTGTAATTAATTCGGAACGTCTTTAAATTTCTGTCGAAAATTAATTTTTTCGACTCCCCATACAAGATGACCAAGTCACGTGACCGACTTTGTATGAGAAGTCATGTAACAAATGTAGTTCAGAATAGTTGATAGAACACGTGGTAAAAGGGATGAAAATGTTCACAGATAGACCCTGTATACTGTTTAGGAGGACTGGAGCCAAGGCAGGATTATAATGTATTTCAAGACTCCAGGAACTTCCGCCCAGGACTATGAAATTCTATCTAATAAATCAGATTAATTTAACTTATCTTGTTCAGTACCGGCCACCTTAAGTACAAATCAGTTCGCGCTTTTAATAGGCACCCCACTCAAGTATATATTAAAAAAAATATTTCCCCATTTTAAGGGGGCGGCCCTTACCGCCGTGTGGTCCCCGGCAGAGTAGAATAGGCCACCCTCACTCTTACCGAGGTGTCGTTAAAGGCGACTAAGGTAAAGCTGCTGGCATGATCATCAGCACCCAGAGAAGGAAATCTCTGCATTTATATCAAAACCCTCGCCAACCCGTCTGCCAAGCGTGGTGAGTATGGCAATTACCTCTCATGTCATTGAGGGAGGCAAGGGCCCCAGCAGTGGGGACTTAATTGGGCTGATGATGATGATGAAGGGAGTGGCCATCTGGGGACTCAGGTGTATCTACCTCCTAGAGTGGCCCCGCTGGTAATCAGTTCTGTTCTGATTCCAGCTTCGGTTGGTATTAGGCAGAAACGGTTACCGTGGGGCACGGTTTTCCCCGGGCAACGGCGGGTAGTAATTCATTCGTGGATTGCTACCCGACGGCCAAAGGATGCACAGAATTTCCGGCGGACCAGCCCCGACGCAGTGGATCGCGTGCAGCGCACACCACTCGGGGGCTTTCATTGTCTGCTGAGGGCTTAGAGGACCGGCCTCTCTTTATGGACCTGAACACAATAGGGCCGGGCACGGAGGCTGCCTTCTTTATCCAGCCCCCCCTTCTGCCGTAGGTTGGCGTTGGGGTGTAGTGGCACCCACTGTCGGGCGCTTTGGCGTGCGGTGGGCCGGTGTTCCTGGTGTGATGGTGCCGTATGGGGGCCTTTTTGTTCTCGAGCCTTGAACTGTCGCGCCTTCGGGCGCGTTCGAATGTTGGGGAGTTCCACGGTGGTGGAATTCCTGCCAACAGTCTGTTGTGCCCCGATTCTCGGGAGCGCTCTCCCCGCCTTTATGGTGGGGGCTTTGTTGGTGGGTCTGTGTTGAGTCCCGCAGCCAGTGGGATGCAGCTACGACTCGCCACCCCTGCTTTTCCCGTCCCGTCGATTGTCTCCGCAACCCAGCGGGGATGCTCGAACGGGAGGGTTTTCGGGTATAACTTAAAAGTCTGTGGGTGCTCTCTCCTCTCTCTGCCCTGCAGCCAGCAGGGTATGGGTTGGGGGAGGGGTCTGCAGTCGTCCCTTCCAGAGCGTCTGCGTTGCAATCCAGCAACGTGGACGATTCCGGAGAGGGGGGTATGGTGGGCCATGGGAGTGGCCCTAGGCCTCGTTTTACGGCGAGGCCCGTTTTTGAAGAGGCCGTGCTGGCGAGCCTCTCGTCCTTCGAGGGTGGGCCGCGGACTTGGTTTCTACCCGTTACCGTAGCCCACCCCACACGGACGTAGCAGGAAATGCCCCGGTGGTTTTTAGTGGGTAGGCCCCTGGGAGCACCCCAGGGGAGAGCCCCACACTACCCGGCCGTCTCCCAGCGGTCGGGTGTGCTTAAGGCGGCATTTTCCACCGGGCCAACAAAAAAAAAAAAAAAAAAAGGGAGCGGCCATCTGAGATTTGAATTATTTTTTCAGCATTTTGTATCCTACAACTCAACCCCTTATATTTTATACTTATACAGAGGGGAGGTTGTCATACAATATTTGAATCCGACATTTTGTGGCGGCGGCCATCCTTCGGGAGCTACGATGCACGGACAGACAGACACACACTTACACACATTCACACACACGCACAGACACGTCAAACTTATAACACCCCGTCGATTTTTCGTCGGGAGTTAATGAAAAGAGTATCAAAAGCCATGTTCTACAAACTTTTTAATACATTGAATTCAGTGCCCCTAAGTAAACGTTTTCCTTGACTCGGATTACCTGCCACAGTAATTCACTGCTGGAGTGATAAAGGCCATATTTCACCGAACAATCTTTTTCCGCCAGTGCGTCTCTGTCTTTCATGAGAACTCCCAAAAAGAGTAAAAGAGAAGCAACATCGGAATAGTAAGACAGGCCCAATTTTATGCGGAATTGTAATTAATTCATTGAATTGGGAAGTTGGTTTGTGGGACTTATAATGCTTTTTTAACCGACTACGGTAAAGTCAAAAATAAAGGGTTACGTAGGATTAAGTAGTCTGAATTTTTTACTACGGAACCCTTCATGGGTAAGCAGCAAGTAAGATATAATGGAAAGGTAAATTGCGGTTTACGGTTTAGAACGTATGGTAACAAACCATTTAACATAAATAACGTCGGACCAATATCGAACCCTGTGTGACTTCCCTCAACACCTTCTACATACTCCAATAGATGTCGCTGGGAGTAAATTAATTCGCAGCAGCGTTTCGATTTTACGGACCTATAAGGGTCCCAGTAAACTTTTGATCTAGATGCGTAGTGCGTAGTATCTCCTCAGTTTGAATTAGGTCTCTCAGTACCTAGGAGGCTCTAGATGATTCAGGTGTCCTATCTAGACAACCTAGCTGCCGGTTTGCTCGACATTGTCCAAACTTATTTCGGCCCGACTTTTTTGTCAACTGTTTTCAACAAAACCCATCCATCCTCATCATTGTCGCCGTTTTCATTAGTTACAGTATTAAAAATAACTACTTACTAAATCTAGTTCAAACCAATTTTTCGTTGTTATTTTTCATAGCAATGTATGTCATATATTTTTTTTGGTTTATAATTCTTTTTACACATTTTACCACTTTGGGAACGTCTCTTGCGTTAAGTATTAAGTTGAGATTTCTTTTAATTAGAAATTTGAACACCATATTTGACGACCAATTCATAGGATCCCACACGTATGGGTATGATGAAAAAAAAACGGGGGGTACAAGACCGCCAAGACTCCGTGCTGACACTAAGAATTTCTTATCGAAAACTTAGATTTAGATATAAATGCAGAGTTTTCCTTCTCTGGGTGCTGATGATCATGCCAGCAGCTTTACCTTAGTCGCCTTTTACGACACCTCGGTAAGAGTGTGGGTGGCATATTCTACTCTGCCGGGGACCACACGGCAAGTAGAACACATTATGGACTACCCACTTATTCTCATTAAGTTACTTGCCATTGGCAAGACATCTTCGTGTAGAGCCTTATTATAAAAAAAATAAAAAAGACATATTATTTCTCTCAATACTCGTGATATTACGTCACAACGGAAACCTTCTGTATAATTTGCATTCCACTTCACCCAAGCGTTAATTATGTCACGTCAATGTTTTCCTTTGTCTATCGAAATATCAATTAGCGTTCATGTTCATACATGTTTGTAGAATTGGGAAGCTTTGTGTTTTAATCAAATAGTAGATACTAACAATAGTTATGTACGGGATTAATAACATGTACAGACAGCCACAGACAGAGGTGTCGTAAAAGGCGACTAAGGTAAAACTGCTGGCATGATCATCAGCACCCAGAGAAGGAAAACTCTGCATTTATATCAAAACCCTCGCCAACCCGTCTGCCAAGCGTGGTGAGTATGGCAATTACCCCTCATGTGATTGAGGGAGGCCCGTGCTCCAGCAGTGGGGACTTAAATGGGCTGTTGATGATGATGATGATGACAGACAGCCACATATCAGGTTACTACAATCTGTCTGTGTGTGACTGCCTCGGGCGCGCAAGAGGCCCCGGGTTCAATCCCCGGGTCGGGCTAAGCATCTGTACCTAAGTTTTCGGTAAGAAATTCTTAGGGTCAGCCCGGAGTCTGGAAGTCGGCGGTCATGTACCCACGTGCCTCGGAAAGCACGTTAAGCCGTTGATCCTGCGCCCAATCCCTCTCCAGTTGTGTCACCATTGGAATATGAGGATAAGGGAATAGAGAGTGCACTTGTGTTTGCGCACACACTTGAGCACTATAATATATCCTGCGTACGTGGCTGATTGTTGGGATTCGCCGCCATAGCCGTAATCGGTTGGAGGATATTATTATTATTATTATTATTTGACAAAAAATAAAAGTTTTAGTACACGCTCTTTGAGGGATGTTACATATTTCATGATTTTTTTTAATGTGGCAGTCGAGCAGTGAAGTCAGAAAGGCGCTGCCAATCTTTAAAAGCACTCTTCCCCCATTTGGGTCTCCAGGACACTCACTCACTCGGCGAAAACAGCGCCTGCTTCGTGCCGATTTTCTTGTCTGGTATCTTTACCACAAGTGCTGAACGATGAATGAATGAATAAATCTTTATTTGACACAATCAGTGAAAGATCATACAGATAATAGAACAAAACAATAAGATAGATATGTCACCGGAAAATAACAAAATCCGTAAGTTTATCAATTTACTAATTTCGGTAAGCGTAGTGTAGGACGCCCTGCGACAAGATGGGATGATGACATTCGAAGGCTGGCTGGTGTGGGCTGGATGAGAGTGGCCGAAAATAGGGAGCAGTGGCGTGAATTAGGGCAGACCTATGTCCAGCAGTGGACGAGTGTGGGTTGCTGATGATGATGATTATGATGATCAATTTACTAGGTAGTTTATAAACAGAGACCGATCATCTGATGGTAAGCAATCGCCACTAACCGTGGACAACCGCAGCACCAGGGTAGACATAAGAGAGCACACAAATTAACACAATCAGGACACTATATGAAATGTTATTTTTTTTATGTGATTGGTGGCAGGCCAGCAGACGGATCACCTGATGGTAAGCGATGCTGCCGCCCATGGACACCCGCGTCACCAGCGGAGTCACGAGTGCGCTGCCAACCTTTAAACCTAACCTAACCTAACCTAAACCCTCATGATCATCATGTTAGTGTTATCTCGGTTGCGTAACAAGCTGGCGTTTCGGAGCCCGAGGTCCGTTTAATCAGGTCACCAAGTATTCACCGTGGGAGAGCCACGTTTCGGCATGAATGGGCTGGCTCGACCGGAGTGCTACCAGGGTCTCATAAAAAATTGGTGCTGTGTTTCGCTGCGTGACTGACGGTACCCAATCCGGGGGATTAAAAGCGCACTAGTGTCGCGGGTGTCCATGGGCGGCGGCAATCGCTTACCATCAGATGATCCGTGTGCCACCTATCCCAATAAAAAGAATATATATCAAATTTTATGAGAATTATTTACTTTTTATTTATTCAGAGGATATTCCGTAACTACTTTGAGATATATCACGCAATCGGCTCCCATTCAAAAGCCATCATTTACAGTTACAGAAATGAATACTCAATTAAATTGTCACACATCGCGAACATAGCAATTAATTCAATGTAAGGAAACTGAAGTTTGATTTGTCGCTCTAAAGAACCAGTGATTGTACAGTCACTTTCAAATTAATATTCGACAGGTTGCGATTTAATGTAGTTTACAAAATCTGGGTATCCACTGATATGAACGGCTGTCAAAATCTTTTCTAATAATCAGAAGCTTTTAGACGTAGATTTATTTATTTATGTATTATTCGGAAAACAAAACAGATAACAATAGGCTCTTCCATGGAGAGTGCTCTTTGGAGCTGTTTAATATCATACCAGGGTCACCATTCTACAATCGCACGACTAGACGCCGCGGCAAACTTCACCAATACTACCTGGAACCAATCCCTTCCAGAACTCTTCGTTTCCAGCGCTCCTTTTTCCCGCGCTCGTGCAAACTCTGGAATGACCTTCCAGCCGCGGTGTTCCCTGATCGCTATGACATGTCCTTTTTAAACGAGGTTTGAAAAGAGTTCTTCTCTCACGGTAGGCAGCGGCATGACTGTGCTCCGGCATTGTTCATGTCTATGAGCGGCGGTTACCGTTTACCATCAGATGGGCCGCAAGCTCGTCTACCTACTATAAGCAATAAAAAAAATCAGTTAATTATGGATGTGTACACATTTAGTTAAGTTTAGGGCTAGATTGATATCCTACTATTGTTTACACATCATTGTGATGGGACGCTTTTACGTACTACGAGTACAAACAATTTACCTTTTTAAAAGGATTTACTGCCTCTTTGGCGCAGTGGTTAGTGGGTCGCACTTTAAAGCAAGGTTTGAAGTGATAATTATCATTGATAATTATCTTTGATAATTATCTTTGATAATTATCAAGATAATTATCAAGATAAATATTGGTTGATAAATATCTTGATAAGTATAATCGAAAATATTTGCCATTTGTTATTCAGATACAGAAAACCCCCGTCCAGTTAACGCAGTTGAGGTTGATGAAGATGATATTCCACTCATCAATTTATTTTAATTAAATAAGTACAAGTATTATCGTTGTAAAAGTATTATATAATTAGTTGATTAACTGCTCGTATTTTGGTTTGCAAGTTATTATACATGAAATTATAAAAATAAAAAAATAAAAGTTGACCTTGATTGTAAAATGTCTCTAATTTATTTAAATCACTTGATTCTAACGTAAAATATTGATATGTAATATCAGTTAAAAAAGGATTACTAGGCTTATATCTGTTTGATAATTATCGGATAATTATCTGATAATTATCTTGATAATTATCTCGATAATTATCAAAGGACATATTTATCTTGATAATTTCAAACCGTGCTTTAAAGCGACGGCTGCGCAAGAGGTCCTCGTTTCGATCCCCATGTCGGGCCAAATATTTGTACCTAAGTTTTCGGTAAGAAATTTAAAGTGTCGGCCCGGAGTCTGAAAGTCGGCGGTCACGTAACCGAACCTCATTAGATGTTAGTGTCGATTGTATTGCTCGATGTATAGTTAACCACAGTGCAAATTCAGTGGACTAACAATATTGTCTCTTTCTCAAGATTTAATGCCAAGAAAAAGATCAGAAGACCTATTCATCATCATCATCATCTTCATTTCAGCCAATAGACGCCTACTGCTGAACATAGACCTCCGCGAAAAATTGATTGCGGCCACTTTTGGCGTGAATCAATTTTTCGCGTACGCGTTGAACCCAACATTTGTGAATAGTTATTTAATAAATAGTATAAGTGTTTGCCGAGAGGTTGTTACCCCGAAATTGTTTAAAATTGATCCGGTTTAGTAGCTAAAAATTAAAATCGATTGGCGTCGCTAGTGTGCCCTACCCGTCAGCTTAATGCAGCGCCGCCAGTCGCCCGCGGGGCGTGCTCCGTCGTCCGCGCCGCGTTTGACGGGACATCCGCTTCGCAGCTCTGCTCTGTGGAGATGACATGAAACAGAACGCCGCGCAGACGCCCGCGATGTGTGCCGGCTTAACGCAGCGCACGGTCTTAAGCATGAAGCCCCGTTGACGCCCTGTTAGTCAAGTGGTTTAGTAATTGGTACGTGATCTCGGGGTCCTGGGTTCGATTCCCGGGTCGAGCAAAAAGTATGTCTCAAATTTTTCGAACATTGCTCGGGTTTGTGATCACCAATCCACATTAGGCAAGCGTGGTGATTAACCCTTTTCCCATCACAGTAGCGATGACTTGATTTCTAGGTCAGTGGAACAGTATATAGGCTGATACTGTACTATACTTTAAGCATGAAGGGCCATAATATTGTAACAATTTGGAGAGTGCGCCAGGGAACTGTAGAATGCCATTGGAGCATCTCCGTTCTTCCACAACTCCACCAGGCAGACCCTCAATTGACACCGGTACATGGTAGAAATACCAAAAGTCCGCACAATGAGGTTTGAATCCTGTTTCCTTATTCGTACTGCGAAACAGTAGAATCAGCTGCCTGAGGAGGTGTTCCCTAGAGGCTACAATTTGGAGGTTTTCAAAGCGCGAGTGAATAGGTATCTTCTAGGTAATCGTGCTTATCACTTACCATCAGGTGAAATATGGTCAAACGCTTATCTATCTACAGCAAAAAAAAAACAATGTACTTTTTAATAAATTATTCTTATTCTTCTCCTACAACGAAACGAAGCTTACCATTGGAACTTAATACTAGTCCCTTTTAGACGCGCTGGGCGTCCTTTTTCTTTATTCGTTACAGAAAGATTTCGTTGTAGGCCCTCAGGGTTGTGGACGCTACGCCGCACCTATCTGCGTGTTTGTTTTGATATTGATTTGTAATATGAAGTCAAAACCGACTTCTTTCAATAACAGAGAAAATGTTGAAAAAATTATGAGCTGACACAATTTTATAGAAATAGAAATAGAAATAGAAATAGAAATAGAAATAGAAATAGAAATAGAAATAGAAATAGAAATAGAAATAGAAATAGAAATAGAAATAGAAATAGAAATAGAAATAGAAATAGAAATAGAAATAGAAATAGAAATAGAAATAGAAATAGAAATAGAAATAGAAATAGAAATAGAAATAGAAATAGAAATAGAAATAGAAATAGAAATAGAAATAGAAATAGAAATAGAAATAGAAATAGAAATAGAAATTGAAATAGAAATAGAAATAGAAATAGAAATAGAAATAGAAATAGAAATAGAAATAGAAATAGAAATAGAAATAGAAATAGAAATAGAAATAGAAATAGAAATAGAAATAGAAATAGAAATAGAAATAGAAATAGAAATAGAAATAGAAATAGAAATAGAAATAGAAATAGAAATAGAAATAGAAATAGAAATAGAAATAGAAATAGAAATAGAAATAGAAATAGAAATAGAAATAGAAATAGAAATAGAAATAGAAATAGAAATAGAAATAGAAATAGAAATAGAAATAGAAATAGAAATAGAAATAGAAATAGAAATAGAAATAGAAATAGAAATAGAAATAGAACTAGAAATAGAAATAGAAATAGAATAGAAATAGAGATAGAGATAGAGATAGAGATAGAGATAGAGATAGAGATAGAGATAGAGATAGAGATAGAGATAGAGATAGAGATAGAGATAGAGATAGAGATAGAGATAGAGATAGAGATAGAGATAGAGATAGAGATAGAGATAGAGATAGAGATAGAGATAGAGATAGAGATAGAGATAGAGATAGAGATAGAGATAGAGATAGAGATAGAGATAGAGATAGAGATAGAGATAGAGATAGAGATAGAGATAGAGATAGAGATAGAGATAGAGATAGAGATAGAGATAGAGATAGAGATAGAGATAGAGATAGAGATAGAGATAGAGATAGAGATAGAGATAGAGATAGAGATAGAGATAGAGATAGAGATAGAGATAGAGATAGAGATAGAGATAGAGATAGAGATAGAGATAGAGATAGAGATAGAGATAGAGATAGAGATAGAGATAGAGATAGAGATAGAGATAGAGATAGAGATAGAGATAGAGATAGAGATAGAGATAGAGATAGAGATAGAGATAGAGATAGAGATAGAGATAGAGATAGAGATAGAGATAGAGATAGAGATAGAGATAGAGATAGAGATAGAGATAGAGATAGAGATAGAGATAGAGATAGAGATAGAGATAGAGATAGAGATAGAGATAGAGATAGAGATAGAGATAGAGATAGAGATAGAGATAGAGATAGAGATAGAGATAGAGATAGAGATAGAGATAGAGATAGAGATAGAGATAGAGATAGAGATAGAGATAGAGATAGAGATAGAGATAGAGATAGAGATAGAGATAGAGATAGAGATAGAGATAGAGATAGAGATAGAGATAGAGAATAGAAATAGAAATAGAAATAGAAATAGAAATAGAAATAGAAATAGAAATAGAAATAGAAATAGAAATAGAAATAGAAATAGAAATAGAAATAGAAATAGAAATAGAAATAGAAATAGAAATAGAAATAGAAATAGAAATAGAAATAGAAATAGAAATAGAAATAGAAATAGAAATTATTTATTTAGCACACAAAGAATATAACACAATGAAATTTTAAATTTTACTTAGACTTTCTAAAGACGCTTTGGAGTGCTACGGCGTTGCTCGTAGTTGAAGCTACGTTTGTAAGTGCGTAGACTGCTACGAGTAAGCCCGTAGCAGCTGGAGCGTTACGGACCTCTGTCGAAGCTACGACACGTAGCGATGTTTGGGTATTATTAAGGTGACGGGTAGGGCACACTAGCGACTAAACCGGATCTATTTTAAACAATTTCGGGGCTCCAATCTCTCGGCAAACACTTATACTATTTATTAAATAACCATGGACAAATGTTGAGTCCGTTTTTGTACGCGAAAAATTGATTCATGCCAAAAGTGGCCGCTTTTGGCGTTAATCATTTTTTTTAAAAAAACGGATTTAACATTTTAAATAGTATAAGTACTGATTGTAAGCCCGAAATTGTTTCAAATAGATACGGTTTAGTAGAAAATTAAAATCGATTGGTGTCGCTAGTGTGCCCTACCCGTCACCTTAAATGTGATTTTTATTGGGCTTTGTGATCGAGATTTCAATGATAAGCAAGCGATTTTTGCTTGAGGCAGTATTTTTTTTAGTTTATCACATAGATGCAAGTGTAAGCCACTTTAGTCCATATTCAAAGAGTGTTTTCTTAGGGCTCGATGTTATTTCACCGGCGTCA
>CM032469.1:1904166-1925543 GCA_019059595.1 Marasmia exigua | reverse complement strand
AGTATTTGTTCAAGTAAATACCTAATTTTAGTTACCGAGTGACATTTGTAGTAATTATTCTATGAGGTGAGATGCCGTGTGGTCCCCGGCAGAGTAGAATAGGCCACCCTCACTCTTACCGAGGTCTCGTAAAAGGCGACTAAGGTAAAGCTGCTGGCATGATCATCAGCACCCAGAGAAGGAAAACTCTGCATTTATATCAAAACCCTCGCCAACCCGTCTGCCAAGCGTGGTGAGTATGGCAATTACCCCTCATGTGATTGAGGGAGGCCCGTGCCCCAGCAGTGGGGACTTAAATGGGCTGATGATGATGATGATGATGATGAGGTGAGATTTTAACGACTCTTACACTGAGCTAAATGAGCTACCGAGCTAGAAGAGCTATATCTGGGGGCACGGCAATGCCTCTGCCAAGTCGAGCAAAAAAGCGTCACGGGCCGTACCATCCTTTTCTCGAAGCAATTCAGGCCATTTTTGACCTCCTGAAACTTCGTTGCGGATAAAACTATAAGACTGAATTTTCAGTTACCATTTAATTTCATTCAATTTGAAACAGTAGTTTAAGAATTATATCGGGTCCAATTTCTTAATTTTGTCACTCACTGACTGACTCACCGATCATCAAAATTAGGCACTTCTAGCAGACCTAGAAGCTTCAAATTTGGAATATAAGTAGTGTTTGGTGTATGAATCAAGGAAAAACTAAAATATTTTTGGGGCACGGTAGTGCAACCGCTAAGTCTAGCATTTTTTTTCAATTTCCGTCCAGTTTTATCAATTTTAACTACTTACTTTAATAACTTTGTAATACCATATAAATATAAAGGCGCATGGTAGTGCCCCCGCCAAGACGAGTTAAATTTTTTAAAATTTCGGTCCAGTTTTCTACACACATAACTGCTTAAATAACTTTATAACCCCATATAAGTATAGGCGCACAGTAGTGCCCCTGCCACTCTTATCGTTTCAAAGAGCTAAATTACTCTTGGCTAAATTGTCTTGCTCTTAAAGTTGTGCAAACTATATAGGGCGTGTGTCAACCCCGATCTGTTGTACTGATCGTAAAAAGATAATATGAATGAATGAATGAATGATAACTTTATCTAATCAACAGTGGGATTACAAATATATATATATATATATATATATATATATATATATATATATATATATATATATATATAATACTTTTCTTTTGTAAATACATACTTATAATACATAGATAACGCCCAGACCAATACAAACAGATATGTTCATGCACACAAATGTTTGTACTGTGCGGGGATCGAACCCGCAACCCAGAGGCAGCGTTCACTACCACTGTTCCAAACAGGACGTCTGCGATAATAACGAAAAGTAGGACACCATTATCCCTGTATGTGTGCCAAACAGGCGGCCGCTCAGCAATAGTCGGTGCTGATCCATGAGACCAACCTCGACGCTGGTTTTCAGCGACTACCATTACATTATTGCATTACCATTACATTAATATATAGGCACCTTGACCTATGATACCGCGCATATTGCTGCTTGCAGTCCATACTCTTGAGGCGCACTCTACAGCTTGCTCAAGTCGAAGGTCTTGTTACTAGCTTTCCCCATACTATAATCCGACTGAATAGAGATGAACTCAATTGTGGTAGGAATACCACATTATTCTGACCGCATTGTACTGTGGTCAAAAGCAAATTTTCTATCAATCAGTCCAGTTTAGATTAGTAAGAAGTTCTTACTAAGAACACTTGGTATATTAACGGAACATTGATGAACAAATCCAACATAGAAATTGTTAATGGACCTATCTGACAGGTAGAATAATAAGTACCTATTATACACCGTAATCTTTTTTATCGTTTACATCCAGAATATCCTATAATAGGTATCGTGAATTAGCATGTTAGATCAACAAAACATGCGAAAAAAAAATCAGTAATCAGTAATCATATTTCATACATTATCGCCAGGTGGAAATTCATTCGTGTATGCAACAGGAGATTTTCTTTTCGCTTATTTTTTGATGTATTATGCTAAATGGTATTTATCCATTATTACCTATTATATGATTTTCGGGATGTAAACGATAAAAATAACGGTGAACAGTAATACTTGTATATTTAAGGGTCGTGGTTTTGACAAACATTCGTGTGATGAATACTTGTCTGGACAACGGAAGTTAAAATCATTTAAAAGATATTTTGGTAAATTAACCATCCTGTTAAATTAATCAGAACACCAGAATGTAATGATTGTGTCGTAGTCACAGGTAGTACCTACGGATTCCCTGACCAACTAGATAGTACCAACAATGGCAACTTTAAGGAATTATTGTGCTACAAGACATAAAAAAGTTAAAATACCTTATGATGAAAAAGATAATATTCGTGATAATTTTCAAAAAGAAGTTGAAGAGCTTGTTGATTATAAACCTCCTATTACTGGGTTTAAAGTATATGAAGATTTTAAAAATAATTATAGCCAATGTAAAAAGAACAAAAAAGTACCAGTCCTGAAGAAATCTGCTTTTCAATCGATTGAAATAAATTTTCAACCAATTAATAAGGATGATGATGATAATCTGGAAAAATGTCAAAATCTTTGAAAGTTAATTGCCACAAAGTTAGGAAAAGTCGAAGTTTCATCTCCTGTGAATTTAGATGAAATATTTTTAGAAGAACACTGTGCGAATGGCGATAGAAGTGATGAAAGTGGTGATGGGGATATGCATCAACAAGGTGATGAAGTCATTGGCCATGATTTTACAGAAATTAAAGTAAAAGAAGAAGTGTCTATGAAACAGATAAGTTTATCTCTAAGTATGTAACATAAATAAACATAGATCATATTTTTTGATAAATAATATATCCCCACAAGGTGGACCGACGATCTGTCGAAGGTCGCGGAAATCCATTGGATGCGGGTGGCGCAGGACCGATCTGTGTGGAGATCATTGGGGGAGGCCTATGTCCAGCAGTGGACATCTTTTGGCTGAAATGATGAAAATGATAAAGATTAACCAATAATTTTTTGAAAAAACATACGTGCCGATCTGAAATAGGTTTCCTCACGATCTTTTTCATCACCACCGAGGTGGAAATACGCACATAGATTTTAAGATTCGGATTCGAACCACGTTCCTCCGTATCTTGTCGGAGGCTGTATTAAACCGCTAATAATGTTGTTATATAATGTTGAAAGGTGAAAGTCAGCAAAGATTGGAGGAACTGCGTCTCGTTCAGCCTGGTCTGCCACGGAGGGATATTAAAGCCTCAAGATTAGACAGGGAAAAATTGCCTTGTCCAAATGCAGTGGATCTTTGCAATGAGCTAAATGCGTGGGACCAGATGCACCCAAAGTAAGCTGATTTTTATAACGGCACAGTATATTGGCTCATATGGGCACAGCAGTGGCGAAGGGTGAAAATTTTCAATAGGGAAGCAGGAATATAAAATTAACTTACCTAAATGCTTAGCAAAATGTTTAAGTCCAAATTTCACGTTTTTTTTATATGTCATTGGTGGCAGACGAGCATACGGAACACCTGATGATATGCGATTGCCGCCGCCCACGGATACCCGTGACACCATTGGAGTCACTAGTGTGCTGCCAACCTATAAACTCCCTTTTCCCCCGATTTGGGCCTCCAGTACCCCCACTCACGCAGCGAAACACAGTACAGTGCTGCTTCACGCCGGTTTACTATGAGGCCGTGGTATCACTCCGGTCGAGCCGGCCCATGCATTCATGTTATTTCTTTCCTCTACCCAAAGGTTGTCCAGACGAAATCGCTACAAGCGATAATGTATCATACTTATATTTTGTTTTTGTGTAATAAAGAATATCTATCTATCTATCTATATCAGCTAGCCTGATGGTAAGCAATAGGGGAGTCCACTTTGCAATTATACCGGAGGCTAAGTCATGCTTCACTTCCCTTGTTACTACCATACTGGCCCGCTTTGCTTGAAAGAATCTATGTACGACGGAGAAAACAAATGCGCCTATAATGAGTCCCATTCATAATCATAATTCTTTATTGTTACAAGCTGTGGTTTACATGACAGTGGTCTTACATTAAAAGAGGTAATTAAAGCTAACCTTTATAGACATACAATAGATAATTTTACTCACACACACCATAGCATTTTTTTTCTTTTCTCTTTCATTAAATATATAAATTTTATACTAAGAATTTTAGGTGTACTATAGGTCCAAGGCCTCCAGCATGTATTGTCATACAGTTATAGATGATCACTGTCGACTAAGATGAAAGATTTGTTCCTAGTTTACCTTGACAGGGAATCTAAATTGTTACAGTTCTTATAACATTATACTTATGATGTATTGTAACCTATGCTGTAATCTATTTTTGAAATAAACATATTTGATTTGATTTGATTTGATATTTGAAAAAAAAATAACATAGTTTAATTTAATAATTTTGAAATCCGTAATAATATTAATTTGCCCTTTTGAATAATTAATTTGCTTATAAGCAATTTAATTATTCAAAATCATTTAATTAAATTATGTAAATTACCTATTGTAATGCCTATAATTAATGTTGAATGTCAATAGTGTTATAAAAGCTAATTAAAATAATAATAAGTCACGAAAACAATAGATATCAATGTCAATAGAATATATAATCCGAAAGTTTTAAATAATTACTACAGTAAGGTAAAGTTATACAAATAAAATAATTAGCTACGTGAATTTTGCTCATCGTAACAACTACCTATTAATTAGCCAGTTTCTTAATGTCATCTTGAATTTATTCAGTTCCAGCTTTCGGATTAATACATGCCTCGACGTAACAGTTATTTTTTAGCTCCGGGTAAAATCAGTTTATTCTTGTTGCGAACCTTTTTATTGTATTCGATAGTACCTTTTTCATGATACAGTTTTTATGATAAGTGTTTAGTTCACGATTAAATATTTTCCACGGTAAAACGGAACGGAGATAGCGTTGGCCGTGTATATCTATAACGAAGAATTAGCGTGGAATGAGGGACAACATCTCTTCAGAGCACTCACCGTGATACAGACGGTTGTCTAACAGAGTGTCTTTTATGTTCCAGGAGCATGGATCCCCCAGGAAGAGTGCCTCCACTGACACACGCGATCTTGCAGCGCAAAACACAAGAACGTTGGCTGAGTTTGTAATATACGCTGCGGAAGACTCCAATTACGCTGCGTAAAGAAAGATGCATTGTTGGCGAGCTCTATTTTTTTCTACGAACGCCCTCTTATACAGGGTGTATCTGTGAACATTTACATCTCATTGACCACGTGGCCTACCAACCATTCTGGACAATATTTGTTCTATGACTTTTGGAAATTCGCATGTTGTTCGAATCCTACCGAACATTAACTATTTTTCACGTATGACATCCCTGATGTGCACTAGATCCGTTTCTCTTTTGTATAATTACAGTTCTATATCTGCACAAGAAAGGGACGGGTAATATGGTTCCTATGAGCATTTAACGTTTTATATAAACAACACAACACTTTGCGTTTATAATCACGAAAGTAGTAGTGTGTTTTATACAAGTGCATATGACAGTTCCTATAATAAAGAACATGTTTCACACCAATATAATGTTTAGCTGCAAATAAATGTGAAAAATGATTACAATATCAATATTGCAATAACTATGAATTTACGCTGTGACCTTGAAAAGTGTAATATGATGAACAGTACAAATACAAAATCATTTATTCATAGGTTGGGTACAGATGTAGATGGATACAAATATAAGTGCTTAGACCTATTTAGTATTTTAAAAGATATATGAATATTTTTTTTACAAACTACGAAGGGTGAATCTAAATCCGCGTAGGCTTTGCCGCATGTATGAGGAAAAAGGCAGCCTCACTGCAAAGCACAGTACGTGAGAGCACTAACACGATTCTGAACGTAATTGCAAATAAATTTGATAGCATTATGTTTTTGCATTCGTATAATTTGCTAGTAAAGTAAAATAAATATGTAATTAATTAATACTAACTTAAGCTAAACAATTTTTCTAACACATGTATGGAGACGGATAGCCGTGTGGTCCCAGCAGAGTAGAATGGGCCACCCTCACTCTTACCGAGGTGTCGTAAAAGGCGACTAAGGCAAAGCTGCTGGCATGATCATCAGCACCCAGAGAAGGAAAACTCTGCATTTATATCAAAACCCTCGCCAACCCGTCTGTCAAGCGTGGTGAGTATGGCAATTACCCCTCATGTGATTGAGGGAGGCCCGTGCCCCAGCAGTGGGGACTTAAATGGGCTGACGATGACGATGACGATGATGTATGGATCTGTGTTAAATGAAATTAAACATTTTTTTTATTAATTTAAACTAAATATATTAAACAAAAACCTAACCTTTAGTTCTACCTCTGCACACTTTTCTTAGACTTTATAATCCCTGAGTACATACATATAGAGTAGGTACTTACGATAATTTGATTGGGTTAACTTAAATTTTAAAAACCCATCGACGGAATAAGACATGTTCTCCATGAGCCACCGGCGACGTAAACATTTTTTAAAATTGGACAGTGGGAGGATTTTAATGTGATCTGGGATTTTATACACATAATATAACTGTTTTTTTAAGAATCGACTGTATCTAGACGGGAATGGACAACATTTCAAAATTGCTAAGCTCTGAAACAAAAAATACCAATTCTTTGTTTACTTTTCCGCTGCTCGAATATATATTTATTCATTTTTTATATTGATTATTTACTGAGAAAAAAAATAAAAACTAAAAAACGTAAGATGACGTCATCGGACGGCAGAATGTAAAATATTTCTTTGATTAGCACATTATAGTTTTAAATTTACGAAATGCCAAACCCATGACATGTAACTGTAAAAAAAAAAAGACTACTTGTCAACGTTGAATGTATGAATGACGTTGACAATGTTGACACTAGTATTATTTACCTTTGACAGTAGTACCTTTTTTTTATCAAAAAAATGATAAGCAAAGGAATATCGCTGTATTCAGCCGTCCGATGACGTCATTTGGCGCTTACGTCTATTTAGAATAAAAAGAATTTCAATAATTATTTAATGCTTGAAAATGGACAAATTTTGAAAAAAGAAAAAATATGGGTCTGTTCATTTTATGTCTATTTTCATATAAAAAAACAATATGGACATGTTAAAAATATGAAATGTTGTCCATTACGGGCTACATTGAATGATAAATTGTTTGAGTGTCTAGTGTTTCTTTGTGTTTGGTCTTTGGCTAGAAGGAAAAGGTTCGTGTTTTGTATGACGAATGTACCTGCCTCCCTTGTCTGTACATACTGGAGGTAATCCAGTATGTACAGACAAGGGAGAGGTAGAATATTCAACAATTTAAAATTTGGCTTAGATGAAACATCTGATTGAATATTACATATGGCCCGAATGCATCTCTTTTGGGCAATCAAAACATATTGGATATCTGTTCCATTTGAGTGTATAATAAATAAAGCTGCACTATTATTACATTGGAAACGGTGGTTTTGTTAAAATAAATTTCCTGATAGATATGCCTCCCAATACACGCCAGTAAGTACCTATATAGCATATACAGTCCACATCACACACAAGATGCTAGAATAACACCATCGAAAGGTACACATATAAGTAGAGCATAGAATCTTAGAGGGACCGCTAGAGGCTCTAGATTTCTACAATGTTGATTATTCCTTTATTTTATCGTGATGGTTGGTATCCATCAGGTGATCCATCTGATCCTCGATGGATCATCTGATGGTAAGCGAATTGCCGCAACGCGAGGCGCAGCCAACCTTTAAACCCCCCTTTCCCCAGATAGGGTCTCTGGTCTCACTAACGCAGCTAAACAGTAGAGACGCTGCTTCACGCCGGCTTTCTGTGAGGCAGTGGCTAAGCCAGCCCATTCATGCCTGAAACAAAACTCTCACACGATAAAAAACGGGAGTCATTTTGTAAAATTTTTGGGTGATTTTTGAAAATTCGTAGAACAAAATGTTGTCCAGAATGTGGAACAGAACACGTGGTTAAGAGAATGTAAATGTTTACAGATGTATGGAATACACCCTATATGAAATATGCGTTGGGCAAGATCGCGGACATTATTTTTCATTTATTTATTTACTATATGCTAACGCTTGACCACAATCGCACCTGATGCAAAAAGTAACGATGATCTAGGTACTGCTAGACTCCTAAATTCAATTAGATTTTTCATCAACATTATTTACCATTTTTTTTTAATTTTATTTTTGGTATTTATTATTTGAGATAAGATAGTTCTTAACTTTAGTAAAGGACATACCCTTCTTTGGTCCAAATGCTGGTCAGATAAAAATTTTGCTGTAATCTGTAGGACTTATCCCCCTGAGTATTTATTACTATGGTACCACAGCTTTAAGGTCATTCTTTAATAATATAATTCTCACAACATCTCATACGTTGACCTGATTCCATACTAAGTAGCTTAAGCACTTGTGCTACAGATATCAGACAACAAAGGAACACATATATATACTTAAATACATATATTACACCCAGACACTGAACATGGTTATTCTTGGTTTAATCTGAATTCTAAAAACATCTTTTATATTTTCAGAGAATAAATTAAACAAACATTTTTTATGTATGCTTAATCTTGACATTTTCACATCATGATATTGATAAATAGATAGAAAAACTTATGAATAATTACATTTTAATCTTACATTATTACATTACATTATAACTTATAAATAATGTTTTGTGCCGAAAAGGTGGGGCAGCTACGAGTAGGTGACAGAGGAACTATGCATAAAAATTAACATAGCTGGGATGTACAACGACGCATAAAACAGAGGTGTAGAACACTACGATTGGTGAGACAAGAAGAATTAAAAAACAAGGAGATGTTTAAACACAGCAATAAATAGAAATATAATATAATAGTCCTAACAGAATAGGTACAGCAAAATTTTCATATTTGGACCAAAAATATATCAAAGTCCGAGGATCTCCGTTTTAGGCTGAAGGTTTGTGATGTTTTTATATTAATTAATAAATAAATCATTTTAAAGGTAGGACCCAAAAATTATCTCATAATATTATGTATCTTATTTATGTATTAGGGTTATAGCTTAAATTTTAACATTTACAGTTTATATCTTTTATTTTTTTCCTTATTGAATATTGCACCACCTACCCCTTCTCTACTATTAAATGTCCTTTACCCGAAGGTTTTCTGGTAGAAATCGCTTTCAGCGATAAGACCACCCTAATGTGGTAGAAATACCGGCAATACGTGCCAAATGGTTCGAATGTACATTCATGTTGCTTATAGCTAAGTAATGGAACTCTCTGCCGGAAGATGTGGTCCCTGAACGATATGATCTGAACTTATTCAAGAAAAGGGTGAATAGGCTGTTACTAGACAGGCATGATCCATCCTCGGCCACATCATCACTTACCATCAGGTGAGATTGTGGCCAAATGTCTGACTATTCTAAGAAAATAAAAAAATAAAAAAAAATAAACAGAAGTGAAACGTCCAAAATCAAGAAGTACTTAGAATGGGATGGGACGAAGCCGGTAATTGCTTAGCCTCAGGTGATCCGTTTGCTGCTGCTATTCTAATAAAAAAAAAAGACCGCCGAAATTGTACACAAAATTTCTGTAATAACTAGTACTTATCTTGTGTATTTTGTGCAATAAAGTATATCTATCTGTCTATCTAATACCCCCTTGCTACGTCCCTGGAGCATATTGGAATAAGCTCTGTTCGAAACGTCCGTGTGTCATTCCAAACAGGAACCCAGTGATATACCTCGTTATGTATGATAAATTAATTAATAAATGTTAGCATACACAACATACAACAGAGCTTTTGTCCTAAGCTCATTTCGCTATGAATCTCTGTTATGTACTCAAAATAGGGATTAGATAATTATGTAAATGTCGTGATGTGTTATGGTGACCTAAAGGTGTCACACGCGGAACACATTTATAAAAAATTAACTCGCATAAAACCGCCGCGCCGTGAAGCAGCACTGTGTTGAGTTTCGCTGCGTGAATGACGGTACCGGAGGCCCAATCCGGGGAAAGGGGGGCTTAAAGGTTGGTAGCGCACTTGTGACTCAACTGGTGTCGCAGGGTGTCCGGTAAAAAAAAACTTAGTTTTTTCTTACATTAATTTATCTTTCTTTATTTATTTATTTATTCACACAAGACAAATTACAACCATTACAGAATATTACAGAATGTATGATATTATAAAAATAAACAGTTTTGTTCTAGATTGCAATTCAAAAATATGTGTAAACAGATAAGTTAATCGTGTTACAATACAAATACAAAATATAACAATAGGAATAAAAAAAATAAGTATGAGCTAAAACGATACAAGAAAGCAGTCAGATTCAGCTCGGATGCTGAACTGCCGCAACACTGCGGCCCAGTCCGCTTCCAATCTACAATTGTTTCTTAAGATCTGAAATCAAGGTATTGGTCTTTCATAATCATCATTTCAGCCAATAAACGTCCACGGCTGGACATAACCTCCACACAGATCGGTCCCGTGCCGCCCGCATCCAAGGGATTCCCGCGACCTATACCAGATCGTCGGTCCACCTTGTGGGGGGCCTGCCACGGATTCGACTTTCCTATACGCGTACTCCACTCGAGGACCTTTTTGGTATTGGTCTTTAGATATTATTATATCTTGTTTTTCTTATGTAAAACGATTATGAACGATTATTAGAAGCATAGCTGTACACATCACATACCACATTTTTGATGGAAAGGCACCCCTTTCCATCAAAAATGTAGTATGTGATGTGTACAGCTATGCTTCGAAGATTTGAAAGCTAATACAATGAACATGATTAGCAACCAGCGGAGGAAGGCGAACGCGTTTCATCCTAGACCTCATCGTCACGCCTGTTAGTTCATAAAATATAAACGAAAAATATTTTTTTATAACTGGATGCCGTGCCGTTTTTTTATTTCATAGGTGGCAGACGAGCAGACGGACCACCTGATGGTAAGCGATTGCCGTCAACCATGGACAACACAAGTGCGCTACCAACCTTTAAGCCCCCCTTTCCCCGGATTGGGCCTCCGGTTCCGTCAATCACGCACCGAAACACAGCACAGTGCTGCTTCACGCCGGTTTTCTGTGAGGCCGTGGTATCACTTCTGTTTTGGATAAACACAAGTTACCTCACACGACTACAAGACGACCCGTTTGGAACAGTGGTAGTGAACGCTGCCTTTGGTCCAAGGGTTGCGGGTTCGCTTCCTGCACAGGACAAACGTTGTGTCAATAAACATATTTGTTTGTATTGGTCTGGGTGTTTCCTATGTATTATAAGTATGTATTTACAAAAGAAAAGTATTATATGTATATATTTGTAATCCCACTGTTGATTCTGATATCCGTAATACAGGTGCTTGAGCTACCTATCTTGGAGTTAGATCAATGAATGTGATGTTGTGAAATATTTATTTATTTATAAGTCCAGGTTCACCAGGGTTACAAGATCGAACCCACGACCTTTGGCGTATGAGGCAGGGACCTTTGGACTAGTCGGGCTTGTTAGAAAAACACGGCTGAATATTACGAGTATCATCATCATCCTCATCATCAGCTCATTTAAGTCCCCACTGCTGGGGCACGGGCCTCCCGCAATCACATGAGGGGTAATTGCCATACTCACCACGCTTGGCAGACGGGTTGGCGAGGGTTATTACGAGTATGTCACTATCGCTTTAATTTATACCATATTCTCCCACAAACAAATTTTCACGTACGAACGCTCTAACTTGTAAACTAATTTGTGGCTCATTTTAGCAGCGGAAGGCACCTAACATGGTTAATTGGCTTCTAATTTAATTTAGGCGAAGGAGATGCATTTTAGATATTGGGCTACCTCTGGCTGTAATTTTGTGTAAACTTTATCCTTCAGCGCTCTATTTTTGCTTACTCATCCGAAGGTCAAATCCACGTTCAATAACTTCAAAACTGTAGCTGCTACTAAAAAAAAATTCTACAAGAGCACTCACCCCAGTGCGTGACAGTTTTTATCAGATGTTTAGTTCAACTTACCTCAATATTGTGATGCTTCGGCATGAATGGGTCGGCTCGACCGGAGTAATACCACGGCCTCACAGAAAACTGGTGTACAGCGGACCGTTGACTCCCCCCCAGAGATCTTGCTGATGTAACCATCAAGTGACCCGCTTGCTCATTTGCTACCTCTAGTGGTAAATATGTAAACAGATGCTGCCATACCGACAGCTAGTTTGTAATACATGTCACTGGATGGCGCCACTGCGCCAGCCAATTATAGCGCATGCTGTTTCTGATTCTCTCTCTTCTCCTGTTGCCATTTTGCGTGCCTGTTGTTCTTTTTATACAATAAATATTTTATACTTCATTTTTACGAATTTACAATTCTACAACGGACCCTCTGGACCCTTTTTATCTAGCTTACAAAAAGCTCTGCATATCGAAAACTATCTGTTAGTGCGTTTGTTGCTAATTTTGAAATCTACAGAATGGATTTTAATGAAGCTTTTTTTTAACCCCCGACGCAAAAAACGACGTGTTGAAGTGTAAAATAATATTTTTTACACTATATACACCTCAAATAACATTTTACAAAAGTACACTCGAGAAAAGGTTTTACCGAAGTCGGCGCATAATCCCTGTTGAATAATTGAATGTTGTATTAAATTACAAGATAGTATTGGGCGCCGCCGTATTGAATAAATAGTATAAGTTCTTTTCGAGATGCTCGAACTTAGAAATTGTTAAAATGATATCTGGTTTAGATGCTAACAATTCAATTCAAATGACGTCGCTAGTGTGCCCTACCCGTCACCTTAAGGGACTGCCCCAGTTTGAGGCTAGCTGATCGAAAAAAATAATACACAAGGTCTCGAGTCCTGTTACCTACTAGGTAACTAAATTGGTAATATCACTCAGACTAAGAGGGTCTACAGCTAAACCGTTCCTTAACAAACGAGAATATTCCTGTCGCATCCAAAGTAAAGAGCGGTACAGCGCGTGTGAAAGGGACTAAAGATTCGGTCATTTTCGTTTCGTTGTAGGTCCTCAGTTCTCGCTTATTCACGTCGATTTATGAGTGTGAAATATTAATTTTATAGGCAGCGTTCATAAACACGTGAAGCTGATGTGGCCAGCCTGTTCTGAGACCTTCGGACTATAAGGAACGTGACGTAACTAAATATAGGTGGCAGCACTATATTGAATAAGAATAAAAAGATTTACATATCCAGTACACTTACAGGTTAGAAGAAACAGTTAAATCTATAACATTTATTTAGATATAAAGAGGCAAAATAAAGAGGAGTGGTTCTTCCCAACAAAGGGCAATGCTTTGCCTAAAAGGGGAGTTCCCACATCTAATATTTGTAAAAGACTAAGTTACCGAAATAAAATATTTGTATTTGTAAATTTTGCAAACAGCGGCAATGCTTTATAGGTCATCCGAAAACACGAAAAGATTGCGTAATGCATTCGACACTTAGGGCCATCTATTGGTATAAAGTGGAACTAATGTCCCGAAACGAATTAAGGGCGGGGGCCACTAGTCATATAATAGAAGAAAAAAATTAAGTTACCCTACCTCAGCGACGGCTGTGTAAATCCGCAAGATGGCGTACTTTCTAGACGTGATACGTCAAATTGTCAATTAACGAATAAATCAGCCAATGATATTGAAGTTGGAACTCGGTTCACATTTTATACAAATAAATGATATTCTATTCTATTCATCTCTTGAAGGTCCCTAAGTTTTAGCCGTAGGGAAATACTCCTCCACGAGAAGCGAATATTGTACGACGACCCGTTAGGAACAGTGGCAATGAACGCTGCCTGTGGTCCAAGGGTTGCAGGTTCGAAACCCGCACAGTTTAAATATTTGTGTGCATGAACATGTAATGTTTCTATTGGTCTGGGTGTTTTCTATGTATTATAAGTATGTATTTACAAAAGAGAACTATTAAATTTATATATTTGTAATCCCACAGGTACTTGAGCTACCTATCTCGGAATCAGATCAATGTGATGTTTATTTAATTATACGCACAGTGAAATGAAATGCTTTGTAACGAAATGAATAGTACTAAGTATCCCAAATAATGTTCTAAATGCTTGTCACCTCTGCAAAGCTGGCTGCCAGTTTATCGTCCACTGATATCCTGACCCTCTTCCCTGCTTATTTCTTCAGACCCTCTTTTGGGCATCAATCTATGCGTGTGAGTGGCAGGCTTTATGCGTGTACTCGCTATCTTTAGGTGTAGGGAAATTCTGAAACTTATGGGTATTCATAACATTTTTAGGGTTCCGTATCTTGAATGGAAAAACGGAATCCTTAAAAATACTGCGAAATGCATAGGTACTTAATAATATTATCCTCCAACTGAACCGTTTGATCCGGAGAGCCACCCTTCGGCATGAATCAATCCGGCGTGAAGCAGCGCCTGCGCTGTGTTTCGCCGTGTGAGTGAGGTTACCGGAGGCCCAATGGGGGGAAGGGGAAAGGGTTGGTAGCGCACTTGTGACTCCACTGGTGTTGCGGGTGTCTATGGGCAGCGGAATTGCTAAAAAAACATGAATGGGCCCGGCTTGACCGGAGTGATACCTCGGCCTCACAGAAAACCGGCGTGAAGCGTGACACGATCAGAGAGGGATTGGGCGCAGGACCAACGGCTTAACGTGCTTTCCGAGGCACGGGGGTTCATGACTTCCAGACTCCGGGCTGACACTAAGAATTTCATACCGAAAACTTAGGAATGTATACCTAAGTTTTCAGCATGAAATTATTAGTGTTTCAAAATTGGCCCGGGCCGGGGATCGAACCCGGGACCTTTTGCTCTCTTAGTAAGGGAAAAATTGTTCAGCGGAGCTTGTAAAAAGCAGAAGTAGCTTTAAAAAGCAATCAAGCAGATGGCTCGGCGTTGTTTCGGTAGATGTCACTGTGCATTTTTACATCGCGCTGTTCCCGACCCTGCCCACAAGCAATTAAAAAAAAGTATGGAATATAAAATGTTGTTAAATAGCAAATAAAATTATTTCCGATATTTATTTTTTTTACTGAAGATAGGTAAGCGTTTGACCATATTTCACCTGATGGTAAGTGATAATATGGTCTAAGATGTAGCACGATTACCTAGAAGATACCTATTCACTCGCGCTTTGAAAACCCCCAAATTGTAGCTTCTAGGGAACACCTCCTCAGGCAGCTGATTCCACTTTTTCGCAGTACGAATAAGGACACAGGATTCAAACCTCTTTGTGCGGACTTTTATTTAATGGTCTTCATGACTGATTCTCGAAGGTGGCCGTACTACGGTACAGAGAATAAAAGAGTTCGTCACCTTATGGTAAATTTTCGCCTGCACGGCAAGAATTAGTTATACCAACACACAGTTTTAAAAAGATCTGCCAACCTTCTTTAAATTTTCTTTACATCAAAATCAATGTTGCTACAAGCCAATCTGAACTTTCTGATCTAACAGTTAGCATAATTTTCTGTGCTACAGGTTGTGTTGCGGGTGTCCATGGGCGGCGGAATTGCTTACCATCAGGTGATCCGTCTGCTCGTCTGCCACCTCTCATAAAAAAAAAGAAAAAAAAGGAAGGCGTGTAAAAATTCACTAAGCTACCAACCGTCGCTTAAAACTTATAATAAAATGACATACTCGTATAGAGACATTTTGAGATAAAGCACATTTTGCGCCAAGACATCATTCTAAAGTTTGATAGAAACTGGCTATAAAATTTCCGGCTGATTGTCTAATATAACCGCTGAGCGCAGCATTGCATCTGAAATGCAGATTACCCTCCCGCCATTTATGACTTAAGTTCAGGTTTCCACCTGCACCACGATGAGTCAATATTGACAAAATCCGAACTCTCCGAGTTTTGCGAGCTGCATAATAACATAAATATACATAAATATGTATATAATTTGAATTCCGCTGTTGGTTCTGATATCCGTGCTTGAGCTACCTATCTCGGAGTCAGATCAATGTATGTGATGTTGTAAAATATCATTATTATTATTGTATTAGCTACAGATGAGCGACAGAGTGCCAGCGCCCGCTCCCGACAGGAGCAAGCGTCCGAAGCGAAGTTGACGTGTCGTAGCTGACGACGCGACGGTCTTCTACAGCCACCGCCAGTCATCGTCAGTCACTGTCAGTCACCGTCAGTCACCGTCAGTCACCGTCAGTCACCGTCAGTCACTGTCAGTCACCGTCCTGTCACTGACAGTCCCCGTCATTCACAGTCAGTCACTGACAGTCACCGACGATCGACGGGATGGTCGAATTACGGTCCAGTTGGCACTGGTCGCAATGCGTCGGCACCCATTAGCTGTGAGTATAGACGATAGGCTAGGTTAGGATGGTCTATAAATTCAGCAACGCACCAGCTCCGCGTCAATAGAAACGCAGCCTTCATAAGCGTGATGTCCGTCTGCTTTTTTCGCTTACCCACTGTCGCTTGTCTGTAAGCTCGCTAAAACTGAGACAAAAAACTGTGCAATTTTTGAAAATACATCAGGCTTAATAGCTAATCAATGGAATCAATCAGCGCCGCTAGTGTGTCTTAGAGCCCTTTTTCGGTTCAATGGCGTCACCAACAATTTTACTGACTAATGAAATTAAGACAATAAATGAAAATTTTATCAAAGCATTAAAAAAGGACTTGTGATTTTCCCATAGCGCACCCTTAGTGGATAATAAGCATAAGTGGTCTTACTTCGAATAATCGATTTTATCATATTTGAAAAGTACGTTTAAAGATACACATCTAGAATTTCTTCCATTAATTCGTCAAATTAAAGAAAAAAATTCAACATCATCATGATAAAATTGGTGACCACTTATCCTTATTTTCCACTGGTGCTGGGCGTGCACCGTAACCTTTTCATAGAAAGCCATGGTACTTGAAAAACCGCGTGAAGCCGCTAGTACTAGGATGACGTGGGTGACGTTTTTTTTTTACCTCGCCCGAATAGAGTTGCATTAAAGCTACGTCAGGGCCGGTTGGATCTTTTTCACACTCTGGGACGTTTTTTTTTATATAGCACAATCCGCGCGTTTTCTTGTTCCATGGATTTTCCAAGCTTATTTCGCACACGACATTCATGATTTTTGTCACGATCATCTCTAGCAAGATTAAAAAAAAAGTGGTCACTATTTATCATCGACGTAGTATGTACTATTTAATTCATGCTATTTTTATCTTTCTAGAGACAATTTGAATCAATTGGCGTCGCTAGTGTGCCTTACCTTTCGCCCATAGAGTATGATAATAATAGGCTGGTGTGCAGTGTGTATGTTTGGCACATACAGGGATAATGTTGTCTTACTTTTCGTCATTATTTATGTATAGGTTATGTTTCTTATTAAGGTTCCTTGTTTTGTATTGTGCCAAATAAAGTTATCATTCATTCATTTCAGTCTGCAATGTGTGGTCCATAGAGTAAGATAATGATCGGCTAGTGTGCAGTGTGCAATGTGTGGTCTAGAGAGCTAGATAATGATAGGCTGGTGTGCAGTGTGCAATGTGTGGTCTAGAGAGTAAGATAATGATAGGCTGGTGTGCAATGTGCAATGTGTGGTCCATAGAGTTAGATAATGATCGGCTGGTGTGCAGTGTGCAATGTGTGGTCTAGAGAGTAAGATAATGATAGGCTAGTGTGCAGTGTGCAATGTGTGGTCCATAGAGTAAGATAATGATAGGCTGGTGTGCAGTGTGCAATGTGTGGTCCATAGAATAAGATACTGATAGGCTGGTTTGCAGTGTGCAATGTGTGGTCCATAGAGTAAGATAAAAATTTATAAATTAAATATGTACATATCTTAGCTCTGTAATAGTCCTAGGTACTTATAGCGTATTTTAATCTAAGTAGTCCTATTATCTACCTTTTTGTTTCTATTTTTAAATGGCTTTTATTGATGTTTCAATTAAATTAAGGTAGCTCTTAATATCTGTTATACTTACAAGATTATCTTAGTACTCGTAAAGGTAATAATAAGTTAGTATATAGGTACCTAACTATCTGTGTCCATCTGTAAAAGTAACTCTAAATGATAAATAAAGTTTTATTTATTTATTTATTTAATATCAAGCACAAAGACTTTTTATTTTTATTGTATGATTAATACACTCGCAAATACTATTCAAAAAATTGTCAAGACTCGTTTTCTTAAACCTCGCTCGAGTTTTAATGACCCTAATAATTATGTGACAGTAATATAAACTACTATATTAAACCTTTACGCTGTAGAAGATCCCTTTCCACGACATTTATTATGAATACCCTCACGTAATAATTACCTCCCATGAAAATAGGACATTAGTCTTAAGGCGACACAGCGACGAAACCAGCGCCACCACCTTAGACAATTCAAAAGCTACCACTTGACTTTTACATTGAACGTGGCGATTAAGTTTTTTTTAATAAATGTAGTTCAATGAATACTTAAAGGAAAGTATAAACCAATATTTGCGAGCCACCTATCCAATCAAAGTAATATGTTCTTCCTACATGTAACAATAATTTCCATAATTGCTAAAAATGGCCATTTTAGACAGTTAAGGTGACGGGTAGGACACACTAGCGACGCCAATGGATTTTAATTTTTAGCTACTAAACCGGATCTATTTTAAACATTTCCGGGCTACAACCTCTCGGCAAACACTTATACTATCTATTAAATAACCATGCAAAAATAGTGTGTCCAACGCGTACGCGAAAAATTGATTCACGCCAAAAGTGGCCGCTTTTGGCGTGAATCAATTTTTCGCGTACAAAAATGGACCCAACATTTGTGCGTGGTTATTTAATAAATAAATACTTCGCAGGTTATGCGCTTCTTTACTCCTAATTCGCAGGGACTAGGTCGCTTCGCTTTCCAAATCGGAACTGACTCGACAGGCTAACACGACCCGCTTTTATATTCGTGCTCTCCACTAGGGTGAACAAGCATGCAAGGGCAAATATTCGTAACAATATAAACCGGCTGCAGAAAAACGAAGTATTATTGCGTTTCTTAATGTAATACGTTCCGTACAACGGCGCATCTACTCACTTCTCGCTCGCACACCCACGAGTGCGAGTATAGACGCAAATAGTGTACGAGCGAGAAGTGAATAGATGCGCCGCCATTTCTGATCCCATTCTTTATCCGCACAGATTGTACGTATTACATTTATCTGCTTCGGGAATAAGTTCCCAAAAATTAAAATTATGAAGTAAAATATTTATATGGAAGACTGCTTTAAGAGTTTTCAATTTCAATAGAAATTAGTTTGTTCTCATCATTTTCAGGCTACAAACTATTTTCCAAACAGTAAATAAAATTGTAATACAATCAATAAATTATTAAGTACCTACACACAGCTTTAGTATATTTTTTTAATCATCATTAACTGGCCTGGAATGAAATATTTCGAAATAAACATCAACTAGACAATAAAAATAACAAAATATGATTTTCATCAAATGAAACTTCCTTTAATGAAACTTTTCCTGTTTCACTCTTTGGTATCATCACCACTCCACTCTTTAATATTTCCCCACCAGACCGCAATGTCCTGGTATATTCTGCCGACGCTTTTATAATATCTATTATTGATATCATTATTGTGACCGAACCACATCTATCCCAAAAATAAATAGAATATCACTATCCCGTAAGGTTGTATGGAAAACTTACAATTTGTGGTTCTTAGACAGCTTCCGAAAATTGACACCAGATGTGCTAGAGAGAATATTTGCCTCGCCAATAATTTATTTATTTATTGGCACACAAAACAGAATAACATCAAAAAAGCATCAAAATTAACCAATTAAATATTTTTAGTCCAGACATTATCCCAAAATCATGTGTACACATCATGACATCAAAAGCAATGAGACTAAATAAAAATGTCATGTCAATGTTAATTCGCAATACTTTTCCTCTACCCTGAGGTTGTCTGGAAGAGATCGCTATTAGCGATAAGACCGCCTACATTGTTTTAGTATAATAACTTAGGCTAAGATCTGTAAATTTTGTGCAATAAAGTGTATCTATCTATCTATCTATCTAATGTCTACTATTAAAAAAATAAACAAACCTTAGATCTTAAAATAACAATTAATAATATTACAAGTAACGTGCGGCTATATTGGTCTAAATAATAAAGACAGGGGTCAACATGGAATGTATTATAAGGTAAGGTCTTATTTAATTATTTTTATATTTATTATATTAACTCCTATTCGCCACAATCAAAAATCACTTGGCGGCCCTAGTACCGTGTGGTGTCACCTTAATTTCTTTTTCCTGGCAATTAACTGGCAACGAAAGCAGTAAAAGAGCGTTAAGTGCATCTTATCTTGGCACAAGTGCACGCTTCGGGAAGTAAATGTTTTTCCGTTTTTAAAACTTTAAATTCTTTCGAACTTTTAAGTAGACCAACATTTCGGTAGGTCAAACCGTGAACTATCAAATAATTAGTCCACGGTCCAATCAAGTGTAATGTAATTAGGGCAATGGTAGCTTAGTGGATAAGAACGCGCCTTCCGTACTGGGGGGTCGTGGTTTAAATCCGAGCATGTATCTATTTTTACCCAAAAAAAGGAAGGGTTATGATTTTAGCACTCTATTTAAGTAGGTAAGAACATATGTTCTAAGATTCTGCCTAAACTACCCAGCCGATTTTGATGAATGAGGTATCATTCAAATCAATGTCCGTGTTTCTGCCCGTAGCTCGGCGATGAGGGAAAACATCGTGCGTTTAAGATAGTTGAAACGTATCAACATGATTCAGTTGGTCTGGTTTACATGTTAAAAGGGTTGAGAAAGTCCGACGGCAGTCACTTATAAACCCCGAATCATGGTCTAAACGTATTCCCAGCTCTAGAGCGACATCTTTGGACGCAACGGGAAATTACACGCTAAGATGAGGAGGACATAACTAAATGTAATAACAAAATCGAAGCATTTGAATTTTTTCATTGATATAAAGATAAAGATTTCTTTATTGGCCACAGAACACAAATTTTAACACGAGTGCCATAAATAAAGTTTAAAAACTAAAACCCGACTGCCAAAAAACACGATCTAAAAAGTACATAACAAGAAAATTGTCTCTGCTGAAATTATTATGCCGTATTGCTGTGGTCGTATGCCACATTAATTTTATTTAAAATCCATTAATAAAGTTAACCGTGTGGTCCCCGGCAGAGTAGAATAGGCCACCCTCACTCTTACCGAGGTGTCGTAAAAGGCGACTAAGGTAAAGCTGCTGGCATGATCATCAGCACCCAGAGAAGGACAACTCTGCATTTATATCAAAACCCTCG
>CM032469.1:1484067-1904066 GCA_019059595.1 Marasmia exigua | reverse complement strand
CTTTGATTTGACTGATTTTGACAGGTGACATTCATAGTTTTTTGTGACAAAAAAGCAAAGATTTTCATATTCAGCCAATAATGTATGGTTTTTATAAAATTCTGCATGGAAGGGTTAGAATGTCAATTTACCGTGTTATACTGGCAACATCGAAATCGAATGATTCAAAATTTGATTTACGCCAAAAGCGGTCACTTTTGGCGTAAATCAATTTTTCGCGTACGCAAATCGGCTTCATGTGACTAGAAGGCGAATGTGACTTACGTCGCATGCGACAACGCTAAGTCATACGAGTGAATCAAAAATAGAGCTCTAGGAATCAGTATATGGGTTGAGATTTGAGATTAAAATGACTCTAGGTCCATTATCTTACACTGAGCTAAATGAGGTACCGAGTTAGCAGACCTACATAGCTCTATCTTTCCGAAGAGCCCAATTTCTCATTACTATTGCTAAAGAGATAAATTATACAGATAGCGGTAACGCTTATAGGTAATCCGAAAACACGAAACGCTGGCGCGATGTAATCGACACTTAGCGCCATCTATTGGTACAAAGTGGAACTAATGCCCCGAAACGAAGTGAAGGCGGGCCACTAGTATCAAATCAATATGAGTAACTGAATCCTGAATCCATGAGCGTAATACGTAGGTCTTCATAACCCCAGATATTGTTCAATCTTACGTTGAGAGGACTCTTCAGAAATATAGTTTCTGCCTTTATTGGAAAAACACGTAGCCCTTTGGGAAACGATATTAGCTTTCGGTCTTTGTTTTGCAGGAAATATCTTGTCGACGTGGTTTTTATTAAGAATAAGAATATTGTAGGTACATTATAGTAGAGCCGTTCTGTAATACATAAGAAAAACCGTATTAAGTATAATGTATATATTTTTTATTGGCAGACGAGCTTGCGGCCCATCTGATGGTAAACGGCTCATAGACATCAACAATGCCGGAGAACAATCATGCCGCTGCTTACCGTCAAAGAAGAACTCTTTTCAAACCTCGTTTAAAATCGGACATGTCATAGCGATCGGGGAATTCCTCATTCCAGAGCTATTATTTATGTTTTATTATTATTTATGTTTTCGTTTTATGTGACAGGTGGCAGACGAGCAGACGGATCGCCCGATAGTAAGCAATTGCCGCCGCTCATAGACACCCGCTACACCAGTTGAGTCACAACCTTTAAACCCCCCCTTTCCCCCGGATTGGGCCTCCGGTACCCTCACTCATCCAGGGAATCGGGAATAAGTATGTCTATATTAATAATCTTAAAGCGTCGTCATTACACCGTCTTTATATCGTCGGCCATTCGTCTTCCATCTCACTCTCGCACGTCATTCTAATTCAAACATTGATCTCTTACACGTTCCTCGCCATGCATATACCGATCACCAATCACACATTTATTTATTTCACACAACTTAATTTATTTTTTTAGTAACAATGTCTAAATAATGTCTAAAAGGGCTAGTCTGAAACCAGCGCTTGGCTATAATGACCATTTAGCCGAGTGAATGCTGAGACTAGTAGCTTTTGTCAATAATTGTACTACAGACATACTTAGTTTATAGTTTTGTTTATATTATTTTGTAGCCTTAGATTTATTGTTAGTTTGTTTGCTACCTTTTTATTGACAATAAAGATCTTTTTACTTTTTACTTTTTAAAATTATGTTAGTAAAAAACCTATAAAAATTATGCATATGCCACATAATAGGGGCAGACGTGATGCATGCTTGCAATGACTTTCAGGATACTATTTGGTGCTATCTCTGACTCTGTGTAATAGGAACATTAATAACGTCCGTGGGAGTGCCACGCTTCGGCATAAATGGGCTGGCTCGACCGTAGTTTTACCACGGCCTCACAGAAAACCGGCGTGAAACAGCACTGTGCTGTGTTTCGCTGCGTGAGTGAGGGTACCGGAGGCGCATTCCGGGGGAAAAGGGGGGTTAAAAAGTTGGCAGCGCAGTTGTGACTCCACTGCTGTTGCGAGTGTTCATAGGCGGCAATTGGTTACCATAAGGTGTACCGCCTGCTCGTCTGCCACCTGTTACATAAAAAAACGTTTAAAAAATAACAATGTATTTCTGTTGGCGTTATAGCTACAAACTTAGACAATTAAATTGTCTAAGGCTACAAATGAAAACTGAAAATACCTACATCAGTTGCCACGTATTCAAACGTCCAGCAAACAAAGTTATATAAAAATCAAAAAATAATAGGGACACAGATAAACTTTAATTTTAATATCATCTAACTTTATGTATTTATATATAACTTTCAAATATTTCGCCCGAAACGTACCAAACCAATACCTTGAACATTTATGTAATACCTACGCACTAACGGTTCCATTCATTTTAGAGAATGGAATTGAAAGGGAAAATGGATACCTTTCCCATTTCATTAAGATTCCCTTAATCCTAATCGTAAAGTTCGTGATAAGAACCTCATTTAGCAATGGAACCACCTCTGCAATACCATAAACTATTAAGCCTACCTAAATAATACTCATAAATCTTTTCCAACACCATGACTAAGTATATATATTATTACTGGGATTAAGTCTGTAGAGTGAGTTGTCGGAAATAAATATATTATTATTATTATTATTATTTTGTATCTCTCCTACGGCACAAGGCCGGTCCTTTTGAAAGGCGTACGCGGGGATACAGATCCAACACGAATCCTCTTTGAAACACAATAATTGGGTATATGTATGCATCTAGCGGATACTGTCTCTGTCTGCACTATTGAAGAGATACAGTCAAAGACAGCACCCGCCAGGTGCAAGGACTATTGCAGATAAGAAGGGAACTATGCCGGGTCTATGGATAGGATCTTGCTGGACTGGTTGCTGGGATATTGACGAGACAACATAAAATGTCTCACCTTTATAATCATGGCAGACGGTGACTCGCCTCCCTCTAGATGGGCCCCTAAAATCAGTTACCATATTAGGCGGCAAGGCAACAACATCGGGGGTGTAGAGAGCTGTGCACCGATTTCTGGATTCCGGTAATCCATTTAGCCGTTCCTCGCTATTACGCAGGTGAACTCTTCTTATAGCTTTTACGCTCCACTCTGGCCGGCTACAAAGACAGCCAGAGGTGGGGGACATATGGTTTTTCCCTTGCTTGGTCCGTGGTGTCACCAAACACCAATAGCTCGCCACAAGCTGCCCTGTGGAGACTGATTGCACTAATAAGAGTTGTTGTTCTTCATAAGCGAAGATCATCAACTCTCATAAGCGGGCGATGGGGTCGTGTCGTCACATCCCTACGCACCTCACATCCCTGCGCACTCATTAACACGACTATTACTCGTAAATAGATTTACGAGCATTATTAAGTAACTATATACTTACTATTACTCGTTTTAAGCAGCATTTGGTAAACTTCGTCAAGTCTTCTCGTCACCCATCCCTCAAAGTCTTAAGACGAAAGTCTTCGACCAGTGCGTCCTTCCGGTCATGACTTACGGTGCCGAGACGTGGACACTCACGGCTGGACTAGTCCACCGGTTCAAAGTCGCTCAAAGAGCTATGGAAAGGGCTATGCTCGGAGTATCTCTGAAGGACCGCATCAGAAATGATGTAATCCGACAGAGAACCAGAGTCACCGACATAGCCCACCGAATTAGCAAACTGAAGTGGCAGTGGGCTGGTCATATTAGCCGCAGAACTGACAGCCGTTGGAGCCGTAAAGTCCTTGAGTGGAGACCGCGACTCGGTAAGCGTAGTGTAGGACGCCCTGCGACAAGATGGGATGATGACATTCGAAGGCTGGCTGGTGTGGGCTGGATGAGAGTGGCCGAAAATCGGGAGCAGTGGCGTGCATTAGGGGAGACCTATGTCCAGCAGTGGACGAGTGTGGGTTGCTGATGATGACTCGTTTTAAGTACCAGGCAAGTGAGCTCGGGGTTCTGGGTTCGATTCCTAGGTCGAGCAAAACGTAAGTTCAGAATTAGCTCTCTAGAACATAGCTCTGGTTCGTGATCACCAATCCACGTTTGGCAAGCGTGTTGTGAATCCTAATTTCATCACAATCTGTAACAATCTGATGGTGGCGCCTATGAACCGTGAAACTGCACTTAAAACCTCCAACGCTGTAAGCAATTTTTGACCTTAATGCATTGAAAGAAACTTCGCGGATGGCACCTAGATTTAAATTCCGTCCCTCCGTTAAGCTCCCTCTAAATCCAGGTTACGAATTCACACAGACAGAATAACAAACGGACTTTTAGTTAATTAATGCAGCTGGTCTGAATTTCAGCGTTTCAGTGAGTGAATTGGGTAATCCTATTCTGTTGCCACAATGGAACTGGAAACCTAGACAGCAGCTCGACATCTTATCATGTCAGAAGGTTTCAAGGCATCCGAATAATACACTATTTTTAAAGATGTAACTTATTCTTAGTATTAGCGTGTAATTCCCAATTGAAAGAAAGAAAGAAAGAAATAATATTTATTTAGTGACACAAATAAAGTAACAAAATTACAAAATATTATTACATCTATAAAATTATGTACAGTAAAAGAGATAAAGGCAATAATAAAAAAAAATGTGTCACCAAAAAGGTTTGCACTCAGCATATGCCGAAGGGACGCTTCGACGCTGGTCTTCCGTGCAAACCTCGTCAGGTAGAGCAACTAGGTACGTTGTATGTAGTATTTGTGTTGCAGTGGTTTGTTATGTTTCTTACAGCTTAGTTTGGTAGTATGTACTTAATTACAATAGAATCAGAAAAGAGACAGTGGATAAAGAGACACAGCACAGCTATACATTACTCTTTTGCAAATTTAATAAATACTCTCTAAAGTTGATGCGAAAAGATGTTAACGTTTTACACCTTCTTAAAGGAAGAGGAATGTTATTCCAGCATTTCGTGGCAGAATTGCGTACAAAGCTGTGGCTTTGGACCCCAAGTTACGCTTAAACTATGATTCAGAATTTGAGGAGTGTGGTGGCTACAATAAAGCGACTAGAGTTTGACCTTCGCAACATTGTATGAAAGTTTGGCGATTAAAAAGAGTAACTGGCAAGTTTCTTTTCAGATCTTCTCGACCAGAAAGCCCTTTCCGAGCCGTTGGTAGAATCGCATTTTTTTTAGTATATTAGATTTGTCAACACAATACCGTTATCTTTTATCGTTTACATCCCGAAAACCTCATAACAGGTTCGTTATTGCCGGGTGGATATTCTATTTTGTATGGAACAGCAAATATTTTTTTTACAGCTTATTTTGTTGATCTAAAAAGCTAGATGGACTTTATGCACGATACCTATTATGAGGTTTTAGAGATGTAAACGATAAATAATAACGGTGTATATGTATTACCTACAGTGTAAATTATACATAAGTACAGTCAACTCCAAAAATATGTAATACACTTTAGGACTTTGTCTCAATATATAATATAAGAAAGTAGACCTCTAATTTCTTATAGGTAAGTATTGTGACAAGGTCCTAAAGTGTATACATATTTTTGGAGTTGACTGTACATATAAATAGTTTTAAATTACTTAAACGTATGATTATTTGTAAGTGCAGTATACAAGCCTATGCAGAGAAAAACTTTTTTTATTGATTTTGATTGATTGCAAGGAGTGGGAGAGCCACGAATAGACAGTCGGCATGAATAGACTGGCTCGACCGGAGTGATACCACGGCCTCACAGAAAACGGCGTGAAGCAGCACTGTACTGTGTTTCACTGCGTGAGAGGGTACCGGAGGCCCAATCCCCCCTGATTGTTGATCCGCCGGATCCGCCGGATTAATCCCCCTTTCCCCCGAAAGGGGGGATTAAAGGTGGGCAGTGCACGTGACTCTACTGGTGTCGCGGGTGGTCAATCGCTTACCATCAGATGACCCGTCTGTTCATCTGCCACCATTCTCATAAATAAAAACCTTTTCATAGGGTCATCAGACCATTAGGAATCATGGTAACACATTTCAGAAACTATCTGAAACGTGCAAATATCCTCACCATCGCGCCGGGTAGATCTATGCACATAGATTTACCTGGCTAAAGTGCTTCCCAGGTTTTTCTCCCTCTAGTCTCAATATTAGACTAGCTAAAACCGTGAGGTGACTCTTCCCCTCTTTTATGCCGTGCCCGACGGTTATATTATGTTTATTACCACGCTTTCTCAATCCAATTCAATTCAATGCGTATGTGTTGCCAGTGATGACATACGGAACCGAAACGTGCCGATTAAGGAGGCTCAAAGTTACCTAGAGAGCAATGGAGAGGGCTATGCTCGGAGTCTCCCTGCGTGGTCGTATCAGAAATGATGAGATCCGCAGGAGAACTAAGGTCACAGACATAGCCCAAAGGATTGCATGCCTCAAGTGGCAATGGGCAGGGCACATAGCGAGGAGAACAGACGGCCGTTGGGGCGGAAAGGTCCTCGAATGGAGGCCACGTACAGGAAGTCGCAGCCGTGGCAGGCTCCCCACAAGGTGGACCGACGATCTGGTGAAGATCGCGGGAATCCATTGGATGCGGGCAGCACAGGACCGATCTGTGTGGAGAACATTGGGCGAGGCCTATGTCCAGCTGTGGACGTCTATTAGCTGAAATGATGATGAATGATGACCACGCTTTCTTGTAATATATGGGAATGCCTCGGTGGCACAGTGGCTAGTGGTCGCACTTTAAAGCGACGGCTGCGCTTTGGGCCCAGAGTTCGATCCTCGGGTCGGGCCAAAATTTGTACCTGAGTTTTTCTGTTAAGAAATTCTCAGTGTCAGCCCGGAATCTGAAAGTTGGTGGTCTTGTACCCCCGTACCTCGGAAAGCACGTTAAGCCGTCAGTCCTGCGCCTGATGTCTCTTCGATCCGAAATATGAGGGTAAGGGGAGAGTGAGAATCGGATGAGAAAACATAAATTGTTGAAACCTAACTTGTGGCTGTCCGTACTAAAAAAACTTAAACAAAGTTACCTTAGTAACAAAATAGCCAATACTACCCCGAACAGAGGAACCAGGGTACCTACTCGGGCAGAATAACAAATGGTTCGCCCACTAATTTATGCAAAGACTCGAATTAAACCTTTCACACTGAGAATTGCTAATCCAGGAACCATTAACTAAGTCAGGTCACCTGGTTGCAAAAATACGACGCTGGTTTTTAAAGTTCAGCCAGTTAAAGTACAATAGTAGATTGTAGGATAAATAAAGGAGGAAAATCATATTTTTACGGACAGGGAATTTTTGTAACATGATAAAAGTGCGCGGAAAAGATCATTCCTGCCCGCTAAAAGTTTATTATTAGAAAACACCACCTTTGGGCGAACCAAGTCGAATTTTTCGTAAGCTGTAATGAAATGGGATGCTACCTGCGTCGACACTCTGACACCTTCCACTCTCTTGATCATTATACGAGGATTGCCGACGCTGCGGCTGACGTGACAGAGAGACTGAAAGCATAGGCATCTATCTGGTGCCTACCACTTTGTAGCTTTCGGTGTTGAAACACTGGGCCCGTGGGGTTCCGACGCTCTCTCTTTCTTCCGTGACTTAGCTAAGCGTCTAGTCGAAGACTCGGGAGAGCCAAAGGCTGGCAGCTACCTCGCCCAGCGAATTTCCATCGCGATCCAGCGGGGTAATGCTGCCAGCATTTTGGGGACATTGCCACGGGGACCTCGGTTTTAACTTTCCTTTTTATTTGCTTTTAGCTTGATTTTATATCTCAGTTATAGTCTTGATTTTCTTGTGTTTTTGTTTTTCTCAATGAAAAATATAAAATGCATAGACTGCTAATATCATAACTCTTCCTTTTTGGCTTTGCCGTAGTCGGGTAAAACAAGACACAGAACTCTGGCTGCCTACATATTCGATCGTAAATTAGTTTAAACTCGAGTTTTTTTATGCCTTTGCCCTGCAGTGGGTAGTGAATAGCTGGATGTCGCACTGTCGTGACCCTGCCTCATACACGAAAGGTCGTCAGACCCCTACCCTGGACAAATATTCTGGGTCAAATAGTGTAAGTGTATCTATAATACACCGTTATTTTTTTATCGTTTACTTCCCAAAAATTTCAAATTAATCACCAAAATGAGCGAAAAAAACTATCACATTAAAAAAAAAACTTACCATCTCGAGATAAATGAGCTGTGCTAGCTATATAGCTGTGCCCTCACACCAAATACTATGCTATTGGACGCTGGGTGAATGAAATTGTGTGGTCGGCGCAAACAGGACACTATCAGCCGATATTAATATGGTACGTGAGTAGGTATATGCCTCAAAGGAAGGCGACTCAAGCTATGAATGAAAATCCTACGTTTTGTGTCCAAAAACAGGATGTCCAAAAACAGGTGTATTTAATGATTTTGTTCTTGACAAGTCTGAGGTTATTCAAAAATGTTAAAATTTATCGTTGGTTACCAAGCGAGCCTTTTTGGGATAGCCTGTAGGTATGTATATTTTATTGCACTAAATTTTAAACAATAAGTGAACTTAATCCGATCATGCACCTCTAGATCTTTCAAATATCTTTCTATCATTAGCTTGGCGGTGAGGGAAACATCGTGAGGAAACCTGCAACGTCTCGGATTGTTTCTCAAAACTGTGGAAACCTACAATATTTGACATAATGATTCTGAACATGTAACCGTGATCCACTTGGTCTGGTTCCTTTGTCTAGACGCCACCTGGCAATTACACGGTAAGATGAGAACCTATTTGTAACTATGTTATTCATTGTGGTTGTTGGTGCACATTTCAATTTTGGTAATGTATGAATGAATGAATGAATGAATGAAAGAATGAATAAATGACTGAATGAATGAATAAATGAATGAATGAATAAATGAATGAATGAATGTAAACTTTATTTGGCACAATACAATTAGAAACATAACCTAGACATAAATCATAAACAAAAAGTAGGACAACATTATCCCTGTATACGCCAAACAGGCGGCCGCTCAGCAATAGTCGGTGCTGATCCAAGAGACCAACCCTGTCGCTGGTTTTTAGCGACTACCATAACATTATTGCGCGTCTGTTCCATATCTATGCAACAGTCGCATGCATAAAATTGAGATTGAGATAATAATGTCTAGTTCTTAAGTTAAAATATTTTACTCTGTTAAAAAATGAAATTGTAATTATCACATTATTTGAAAACTTCTCCAGGGACGTCTTTACCAATAGTGCAGGGGGTGCGGTGCACCCGGGCGCTGGAAGTTAGAGGGCGCCGAGAGCACAGTAGATAAATACGCTAAAGCAGTATCGACACTCCACCATTTTGGACAGAAAGTTACCTACCGTATAGGGTTGTCCTCTTATTTTTTTAAATATTATTCTTAAATTAATACCCTTTGTCAACAAGCTTTTTGTAATTCATGTAATAGATAATATTTTTAGGCACTCTTTGTGTTAATATTAGTACATAGAAGTTTTAGTATTAATATAGTAATGACTGTTTTGTGCCAAAAAAAATGGGACTACTGGTTTAAGTACCGGTAACGGGGTGCAACAAGGATCATCTGGTGCGTGTCAAATTAGAACTAATGATATTTCTTAAGAAATAAGCATAATACTAGCATACAATATTCGAATACAAAGGTACACAAAATTATTCCTAAAGTTGCAAAAAGCTACGCAAAGATACATAAAATTAGACATACTTTTCATAACGTTTTGTTTCGTTACTTGGAAACCACGTTAAGGTCGCTCGGGTCAAGACTCAGTTAGGTTCAACAATGTTGTTACCACTGATAATAATTGCACTGGAGCTTCTCTTCAAGCTTAAGCCTAAGTCAGAAAGACAATTCAATAAAATTTCAGAAATTTGCCAATATCTTCTTTATGTCGGGTTTATTTCTCTTTCATTTTGAAAATTGCTAATGTGGTCAGGTGGCTTGAGGTCATTGTTTCGGAAACACGCTTTACTAGCGAGATGTAATAATGCATTGTGACATCTACCGGAACAACTGCAAACCATATGCTTGATTGATTTTAAAACTACATATGCCTTTTACAAGCTCCATCTAACGAAAACCACTGAACTATTTTTCCCATACGGTGAAATAATCCCTAAGTGAAATGACCTTGAACCAAAAGGCCAATTATACGGGCCGTATGATCGTCCTAATTAATAGGTACTAACGGTCGCCCACAACTTCGCTCACGTGGAATTCGGTTTGCCACATATTAGCCTATGTCACTCTCCATCCCTTTAACTATCTGAATTTAAGCATCACGTCAATTTGTAGATCCGTTTTGCTGTGAAAGGAACGGATAAACAGACAGATACCCATTATAATAATTATTATGGATGATAATTATGTGCACACCGCATAGCATTTATAATTTCTAAAGGATCTAATTTAACAATGGGTGTTCATGGATGGCGGCCAGCGATTACTATCAGGTGATCCGTCTGCTCGTCTGCCACATATCACATAAAAAAAAACATTATAGAATGTCCACAAATTTATTTTTAGCTCTCCTTAAATTCGGTTGATAAATAAAAAATATGATTCAAAAAATTAACTACTTCGTGTAGTTTTCGAGATATTTGATTTCAAATTACACGGGTTGTAAAGTGACGTCATCGCCGTCTCAGTATGAGAAGTACTTAGACGGTGATAAGCTCAGTCCACTGGCGTGTCCCGGTAGGTAATACATCGCCCGTATCTTTATCTAAATCTCCATCAAAAAATTTAATAACGCCAAAAGTCAAGTTAATGATAAAGTTAATGAATTTTTCTAGTACATACTTGCCAGGCTACTTAGGCTACATAGAGAAGAACTCGCCAAGACGCACTGGCCAGCGTGGCATTTTACGGCTAAACTCCTTTATATGATGATGGTATCGAACTTTGCAAATATTTATATATTAAACAATTTAATCTCTATAAATTTAGAAATGTGCTATCCCGAATTCTTATAGAAAAATGTTATTATAGGTTAACGAATACTTTGATGATACTGCATTTGAATTGTAATTATTTTTATTCTCTCTCTTTTTTAATGTATTTAATCACCATAATAATTTCATTTTCATTACCATACTAATTTGTAATGTTTTTGTACTGACATTAACTAATGAATACGTATGTTTTTAAATATTTGCCTATTATTTTCATCTAATAATATTGTGTATGATGACAAGTTTTTTTTTTCTCGCATCTAATGATTTCGTATGTCATTGTAGGCGCATCATGGAGTTACCAGATACATTACCTCTGTCAACTTTGTACCACCTGTGATGACGAATAAATGAATTTGTATTTGTATTTAATTTAGATCAGCAAAATCTCTCAAAGACTGAAAATTTAGGTTGGCAGCGCACTTGTGACTCCACTGGTGTTGTGCGTGTCCATGGGCGGCGGCAATTGCTTACCATCAGGTGATAGGCACGTCTGGCCGTCTGCCACCTATCACATTTTAAAAAAAGGTTCAGTAATAAAATCTCAATCAGTTCATCTTAGGCCTTGCGGGTAAACTGTCTTACTCAAACACTGTGATGCTGTATCTCTTATAGCCTCATTTCATTAATGCGAACCAAAGGGACACCCTAATCAACACAATAATGATTTCCTGTAGGCGAGTGAGTTTGCCGAACAAACAGACGGGCAATCAGGCGGTCGCATTCAATATAGAGAATGACGTCATAGGCGAGACGTGATGCTCACAAATGTATGGGTACCTTTGTGATAGATGAGGTGCCTCTCGTTAGAATTAATTAGTGGCTTGTGTGATTAGAAGCTTTAGTAGTCACTTGACTGCCTCGTTGGCGCATTGGGTAGCGCGTCGCACTTTAAAGCGACGGCTGTGGTTGGGGTCCCGGGCTCGATGCCCGACCGATCAGACCAAAATGTGTACTGCGTATGTGACTGATCGTGGAGATTGGCCGCCTTAGCCGAAATCGGTTGAAGGATATTATTATTATTAGTTACTTTATGCTTTGAAATTGCCTTACCTCCTGGCAGTTTCTCCCCAAGTTGAGAAAAAAAAGCAGCACGGGTCATAATATCCTGTTTAAAGCAGTTTAAACCAGTACATTAACTACCTAAATAACTTTATAAACTTGATAACATACAAATAAACAGAAGTGAAATGTCCAAAATCAAGAAGTACTTAGAATGGGATGGGACTAAGCCGCTAATTGCTTAGCATCAGGTGATCCGTTTGCTCGTCTGCTCCTATCTCATAAAAATTAGTAAAAGTTACCGATATATGGGAAATAAGGGATGAGATCTTCACGACCTCATACCACCTTCTCCTTTCTACCACCGGACATTACGGAAGACGACAAAAATCCAACCTTACACTGTGCAAGTTCCACCAGCCCGTACTAAGCGTATCGCTTCTTCTTTCTTGGTACGAACTGCTAAGGAATTAAACAACTTGCCGGCTTCTTTATTCCCAGAGAGCTACAATTTGGGTGTCTTTCAGTCGAGAGTGAATAGGCTTCTTCTGGGTAAGCACGCTACATCTCAGACCTTATTGTCACTTTCCATCAGGTGAAATGAGGTCAAGTGCAAACCCATTTAATATGATAAAAAAAGAATTCACTTAGCAAGTACATAATGGTAATTGTGAGAAACAACGCACCCTTAGTAAAATACCGACCTAACTCATAATTGTTGATATTTTTATAGCAATTCTTTGCAATTTATTCTTGAATAGTCTTGAGTAAATAACGCACTTCAAATTTCATCTCGTATTCATATGTGAATGTACCTATTTACTTAACTCAAAATTGTTGTTAGATGACCTTTCATCCCTGGATTTTAGCCGATACTATTTTCACTTAGCATCTATATTAAAATTTTGAGTTAGGTCGGTATTTTACTAAGGGTGCCTACGCTGTGTTCTGCGATAGCCAAGTCGATCTCTTTATTACCCGAATACGGCGTAGCTAAAAGGAGGGTTATGATATGCACCTATATATATATATATATATATGTATGGTTGTTCATCTGTTCCCTCATAACTTCTAAACTCGTTATCATATTTGAACAAATGAGGTGTCGTTAGAAGCGTCTTGATTGTCTTCTGGTTATAGGTGACATGACGTTGCGTTCAATTGACTACAGCGCCCTCTAAGGGACTTAGAGCGAGGAACTAAAAAAAAAATCCTTGACGGTACCGTGTGGGGTATCAAATGAAAAAGCTTTTTTTAACGCATTTCAGTAATTTATTTACATAACTAAAATTATGTAGCTACTGTAGCAAAACAGATTCATTATAATAATAAAATAAAATCAATGTGGAATACGACCACGGCGATATGGCATAATAATTTCAGCAGAGACAATTTTCTTGTTTCGTACTATTAGAGCGTGTTTTTTTGGTAGTCGGGTTTTAGGTTTTATTAACTTATTCTGTGATCTTTGATTGAAAAGGCTTTATTTATCGACTTGGTATTTCATGAATTCACTACTTTTGAATTGAGATGTCCCCTGTGGGACTAGAACCAAACCTCCCTCTTCTTCAAAACTGGTTGATAGGTAGAATTTTAGCACCATTGTACCAAATTTCTAAACAAAACTATTGGAGCAATCTGGAGAAATGCAAGGCGTAACTAATCCTACCGCAATTGAAGCCCCGTCTCTCCAAACAATTTTAACAGCTTAATAAGCCAAATCTCCGCTTAGTGACAAGCGCTCTCACGGTACATGGCAGGTTTAGCAAACATCTGTTCAATCTAGGTGTTACAGACAGCCTTCTATGCAGAGCATACATGGAGAAGGACGAAACAACCGCCAATGTGCTACTGGAGTGCAAAGGAGTAGCCACTTGCCGGGCACGCTCCTGTGAAACCCGGGTAGTATACAGGAAATCTTCGGCAACTTCAAGGCGCTGATAGGTTTCTTTGAAGAACTTGGCTGGTTGGAGTGATAACCAGCCCATCCCTCCGTACGCGAGATGGGTGCACCTGCCTCCTGATTGCGGAAAAGCCTGTACGAAGAGAAGAAGAATAAGAATTGTGAGATTTGGTTTTTACAAGACATTAAGTTGACGAGAAAATTCGGCAAGAAAATGGCCAGTTACTCTTTTAAGCACCAAACTTTTTATATGTGCAATCTAGGTAGGACCTGTAATACTGTCATACCAAGTCATACAGTATTTTCTTTGCCAGTGGGAACCATAACGGCCTTCACCTTGTTACATGTAGGGTCAAGATGGTGTGGGACTCTAATCCTAACTTAAACCCCTGGGGTGTCAATCTCAGCGCAATCACGGTCGGAAATCCGGGACTGGACTATCGCTAATATATATGACCTACACCAGGATACCCAATAACATCATCCTCCGCGGTGTCATATACTGAGCAAGCCACTCTTAAATAGTCGTTATCTCCAAAGACGTATTAGTCGCCGCTTATGACACGCCGGGTGTTATATAAATAACAATATCATATATGTACACATACTTTTAATTACTCAGCGCCATCTAGCGTCTTTGCGTGAAACTGGCTAGTAGTATTACAAAATTGTCGATAATAACTCTGTGTAGCCAGTTCCTCGCACAGCCGCTAGATGTCGCACAAATAAAACAGCATGGAGCCAATTTTTTTCTATTCATTCTCTCTCTAAAACTACGACGCGACGACTCCAATGGTTCTCCAAATAAATTCTCAACAGGTCGTTTTCATCATCATCCCCGACTCCGCCCGCAAACACCGGGACTACCTTGGCAGTATTCTAAACGCCCCTAGCCACAGGGTATAAGTCAACAGCCTAATGCAACATACTTAGACAATACACTTGTCTAAGGCAACACATAATAAAATGAAGAAAATAAAAAACCGAAATAGATCAGTCCCCGAAGGTGGCACCCGTTCACAAGTATGATGTATGTGTCAGACAGTGTTTCACTAAGGGAATGTTATTTCTTAAAAAGATAAAGGATGTTTCCTATTATACTTGCTATTATGCTTACTTCAGGGTATTCCCCAGAGCCTAGTGTTTTCCTCAAAACCGTATGTAGGTACGTCTGTCGTATCCCCGCTGGAGTGAGCGAGCATGCCTCGCTATCTCACTCACTCTCTCTCTCTCTGTAAAAGTATATATGCACGCGGTTGTAATTAAGCAATAAAACACTCCTTAATTATTGACAGTGTTTTGCTTATTAATTTAACATTGGCGACGAGTCACGAACCAATTAGGAGCTAAGTCGAGCAGTGAATAAACAAAAATATCAAACATAAATCATAAAAATAAGAAAATAAAAATATAACGTTTCGTGGTGTGAAGTTGGTGCGAAACAGCAACTTTACTTATTCCTCATCATCATCATCAGCAACCCACACTCGTCCACTGCTGGGCATAGGTCTCCCCTAATGCACGCCACTGCTCCCGATTTTCGGCCACTCTCATCCAGCCCACACCAGCCAGCCTTCGAATGTCATCATCCCATCTTGTCGCAGGGCGTCCTACACTACGCTTACCGAGTCGCGGTCTCCACTCAAGGACTTTACGGCTTCAACGGCTGTCAGTTCTGCGGCTAAATGACCAGCCCACTGCCACTTCAGTTTGCTAATTCGGTGGGCTATGTCGGTGACTCTGGTTCTCTGTCGGATTACATCATTTCTGATTCGGTCCTTCAGAGATACTCCGAGCATAGCCCTTTCCATAGTTCTTTGAGCGACTTTGAACCGGTGGACTAGTCCAGCCGTGAGTGTCCACGTCTCGGCACCGTAAGACATGACTTATTCCTCGCGACCGCCATTTTGTAGATGGCGCGCTCAAATGTGAATTTGTGACTTAAGTCGGAATTCGAAAGTGAAACTGAGAATTACTATAAACAAATAATAAGAGGAAAGAAATCTTTAATTTAGTGTTTGGCTTATTCATATAACAGTACCTAATCTGTGCGGGGGTAGGAATTTAAAACAAGAACCCTTAATTTTACGACGATCTTATACATGAAGCCATCCTTAATAACTTACTAATGTGAAATTGATATGTATCTTACAGTTTACTAATTAGTTACCAACTTTAACAAGCAAACCTTATCACGCTATCATATTTCACCCTACACGCGTTTTCATACTAATTATGATTAATCAGTAATATAATATTAGTCATATTATATTAATCAGCAGCTTAGCACGAGAGTTATTTCCAATAACTAGTTAAATACCTTGTAATTTAGTGAAGATAAGACGTAATAAAGTCTACATGTACAGATAACCACATATCAGGTAAGTACAATCTGTCAAAATAATAAATAACAAAGAAATATTTCTCAATATCACATACATTGATCTGACTCCGAGATAGGTAGCTCCAGCACCTGTGTTATGTATATCAGAACCAACAGTGAAATTACAAATATATACATATAATACCTTTCTTTTGTAAATACATATTTATAATAAATAGAAAACACCCAGACCAATACAAAGAGACATGTTCATGCATACAAATGTTTGTACTGTGCGGGAATCTAACCCGCTACCCTTGCACCAGAAGCAGCGTTCACTACCACAAATCCTAACGGGTTAAACGGTCACTGGTTAACGGCGGGTTAAAGTTCGAAGGGGTTATTTTTTTTTATTACTTCGTCAAGTTTTTTACCAAGGGAACCAGATCAACTGAATCATCACCACTTGTTTTTGCGACTGTAGGTATCCGTCGGCTGTACCTACCTATCATTAGTAAAGTCCGCACCGCCCCTCGTCGTCAGAGCATCCACCCTCCCAAATTGGAACTCAATTGGTCTCGCACAGTATTACCCAGAAGAATTTCCTCCCGCGAATGCTCCGGCTGTGGAATGAGCTGCCATCAAGATAAAGATAAAGATAAAAAACATTTATTTGTTTAACACACACGACACACATGATTACCAATTAAGAACAAAAAAAAAAAAACAAACTTCTGATGTTTATACCAGTAAGACAATACAACACATTAAAATAAAGGAAAAATAATAAAAAAAAAACCAACAATTTAAAATATTTAAGGCGGGCAATATATACCTACATTGTGTCCAGGTGTGTCGCGGTGCATACAAAAAGGAGCTCACTCAGCTAAAGCCACGACTTAAGGAAGGGGTAGGTACCTTCCTGTAGGCCATGGCGCTGGTATTATGTGAGCCCTGATTGCTATGACGCACGGACGGTATAAATACATATAATAAGTGTGTGTAATAATACCTACTGTGTTATACATAGTTATGGGGAATAAAATATATAATAATAACGAAGATATACCTACGTACCTAATGAGAATACAAATGAATAAATAATAATATGATACTATTAAATAGTGATAACTTGTATGTGACAGGTCTAGGCTTGTGTGAAACGGACGCAATGGTTCAAGTGCCGGTTGGAACATGAGGGTCGCGAGTTCGATCTCCGCACCTACACAAATGGCTGCTGATGAAACAGATAGTTGCGCTGGTACTGGCGTCCACAGCACCTCCACCGTTTCTGGTTTACGCAGAACTAAATGGTCTCTGTTCAGGTCCAGTACGTGTTGTTGTCTCAATTAAAATCTATTAATTTTTTTTAAGCTCCCGTATTAACACAAGTATTTGTTAATACCTTTTGCAGCAAAACACGGGGTGTCTTTTTGTTTACCCAGAAGATATATTTTATATTTTCTTTTAAATGCTCCTAACGTTTCCAGACAGCGCAACGGCGGAGGAAGGTCATTCCAACATCTGGACGCGGAAAACTTGAAGCTTCCCCTAAAGGCCACAGTTCGGTGCAGTGGCAGAACTAAGGAATGGGCAGAACGACGGGTCCTGGACTGTACTTCCCTCGTCCAAACCAGCTTCTGAAGCAGATAGGATGGCAATCCAGACTTTACGGCACCAAATAGTAACGTAGCAAAATGAAGATCCCTACGTGAGTTCATTTTCAACATATTTGCCGCGTTCAAATATGGAGTAACGTGGGTTCTTGGCGGAATATCAAGACAAAATCTGGCGCAGGCATTTTGCACACGCTGGATAGCTTGTTGTGTGCGCGAAAATATCACGTTTCACGTTTCTCGTCATCAAGTTTTTCCGTACTGTTTTCCCGGGGGAATACAGCATTAGGTTCTTCAAAAAGGAGTGTTAAGGTATTTCAGGGGTCGGCAGCGCGTATGCAGGTCCTCTGGAGTTGCAAACGTCCATAAGCTGCGGTAATCGCGAGGCGAGCCGCACGCTTGTATCACATAAAAATATATTTAAATATATTTTAAAGAGATTATGTAAGTATTTAAAAATGATTATCAACACTCATGTCATAATCCTCAAATTAAGAAATCAAAAGTAAACACATTTTTCATGGCTTTATATTATAGATAGCTTTAAAGAAAACAAAAAAGTTAGGGTGTTGCATAATCCTACCCCAAAAAACACCTACAACATGCGCGAGCAACCAATATAATTGTCTGTGGCTTCCCGGTGGGTCGATTTAACGCCATTTTGTTTTGTAATTTATAGAGTCTGATAGTAAGAAATTTTCACAATAGTATTTTTAAGATTTTATTGCACCAGATATTTTAGCAAAAGCATCAAGAGTTACAAATAGTATTTTGCCAGGAAAATCTACTAAGATATCAGGTATGTGGCATGTTTATAACCTTAAAGCTTGTCTAAATAGTTTTTCTATGTTTTCTTACTTTGAAGATTAAAACATTACACATCATCATCATTTCAGCCAATAGACGTCCACTACTGGACATAAGCCTCCCCCAATGATCTCCAAACAGATCGGTCCTATGCCTCACCAGATCGTCAGTCCATTTTGGGGGGGTCCTGCCACGGCTTCAACCACCTGTACGCGGCCTCCAATCCCTGCCCATTGCCACTTGAGGCATGCAATTCTTTGGGCTATGTCTTTGACCTTAGTTCTCCTGCGGATCTCATCATTCCCGATACGATCACGCAAATAGATTCTGAGCATAGCCCTTTTCATTGCTCTCTCCGTGACTTTGAGCGGCTTTATTGTAGGTAGTGTGTAAGACTGCACAAAACTTGCTATTAAGACACTCGCGAATGCTATTTAAATACTCGCCGAGGCTCGTTTCTTTAAATCTTGCTCGTGTTTTAATAACCCTTGTTATGTGTCAGTCACATATACACACTGCTATTATAAAAAAAAACAACTTTTACTTTCAATAGTGTATGTAATAAGTACGTAGGTACAATTGATTTATGATAAAAAACCGGTATGTTTATAGTAAGATAACAGTAGGAAAGTATATTGTGTAAATAATTATTAATTAATAATGTACTCGTTTATCTATCAGTCAATATCAATTAAAATTACAATCATATAGGAATCAGATAGGTAATTAATTATAATATATCTAATCACATTTTTGCTTCTCATTGGAAAATTTTATCCCTAATCAGTAAAATTAATAATGATTGATTTCGTTAATTATCTATAATATTTAAAAAGAGGTAAATCATACCGATGGCGGAAACGCTTGTAGGTAATCCGAAAACACGAAACACTGGCGCGATGTAATCGACACCTAGCGCCATCTATTTGTACAAAGTGGAACTTATGCCCCGAAACGAAGTGAGGGTGGGCCACTAGTATAAGGCACAAGGTTTTACACGTACTCTTGGCAAAATATCCCTAAACATTAGTAAATATTACAATAGCCAGATACAATAGATATGATGCTGATAATATGATACCTATTACACATGGGTTACACCATCTATGCCGAAAATTAGTAAGCCAAAACTTAGCTGCCATTTAATTTTAGTTTGGTATTTTCTCCCTACGCTTTATTTTACTTAGGAGCCCGAGGTACTCTTGGCTCAAGATCCAGGGTTCAGCATGTCTGGTAATTACAATGAGCTACTGCCATCTGAACTTCGCAACACTTAGACAGGGCATATTTTTTTCCATTGGAAACTTGCTACATGTAGGGCACCAGGTGGTGTGTGGGACTCAAACCCTAACTAAAACCCCTCTGGGGTGTCCATCTCCCCGCAATCGCGGTCGGAAACCCCACAGCCGCGACTAGACCGCTAATCTCGCTCGCCGCTTCACCCCTATCTGGCGCAATACAGCCCTTCAACGCTGTGCAATCTACCAGGACACCCAGTAATGTCGTCCCCCGCGGAGTCGTATGCTGAGCAAGCCACTCTCCAGCAATGGATACGCTCACGTACTCCGAAAGCCCGTTTAGTCGCCTCTTACGACAGGCCGGGAGAACCTTGGCAGTATTCTTAAACGCAGGGCGTTAGACAAGGCATGTAGACCAACTTCACAGATACCTAGATAGATACTCTTTATTGTACTACATACAAAACTCAAACGCTAGGTTTACAGACACGTTCAAATTCATATTAATCAATCATAATTGGGGTTAATAATAAATTAAACCAGAAATTTTAAGAAACTACCTATCCGAAACGTGCAGGTTTCGATGAATTCTCGCACCGCCGAGCTTGTGGTAAGAATACGAACATAGAAACAAAAATTCCAAAGATACCTATGTACAGTCACGAGCTTTAATTTGGGACCCACCCAAGGTCGTGAGTAAACTTTCGCTATTAAGAGCTTATATTTTAAGGTGTCAGTCATAATATTAACCATCAACAACATTACTTTTCTTGGGGCAACCGTGCAAAAACGTCAAATTGAGCGATGGCATATGATCATTACCGATGATTTGAGAGTAGTTGTTACGAGGGTTATAAATTTTTGGCCCTGTCTTCTATATATTAAAGCAATATCGTTTTTAGGGTTCCGTAGCCAAAATGGCAAAAACGGAACCCTTATAGTTTCGTCATGTCCGTCTGTCCGTCTGTCCGTCTGTCCGTCTGTCACAGCCGATTTACTCGGAAACTATAAGTACTACAGTGATGAAATTTGATGGGAATATGTGTTGTATGAACCGCTACAAAAATATGACACTAAATAGTAAAAAAAAGAATTGGGGGTGGGGCCCCCCATACATGTAACTGAGGGATGAAATTTTTTTTTTCGATGTACATACCCGTGTGGGGTATCAATGGAAAGGTCTTTTAAAATGATATAAAGTTTTCTAAAAAACATTTTTCTTAAAGTGAACGGTTTTTGAGATATCAGCTCTCAAAGTCGTAAAAAGTATGTCCCCCCCCCTCTATTTTTATAACTACGGGGTATAAAATTCTAAAAAAAATAGAGGTGATGCATGCTAATTAACTCTTTCAACGATTTTTGGTTTGATCAAAGTATCTCTTATAGTTTTTGAGATAGGTTGATTTAACTGTAATTTTGGACTTTGCTGCTACGGAACCCTTTGTGCGCGAGCCCGACTCGCACTTGGCCGGTTTTTATTTCAAGTTCTTGACTAACACCGTTGACTTAGAAAGCCCTAATGATAGCTTTTTGCAAAAAAGTTATTGCATCACGGGTCGATTAGATAAGACATTTTATAGCTTAACTTGACATTCAACATTATTGCCTTAAAGTTTCGACCTTATTGCATTATGAATGTTCTGACGTCATTTAACGGAAATGGGTCCCAAATTGAAGCTCGTGACTGTAAATGCTCGTATGAAGTTCCAAACTACCACGTACCAGAGGAGTTACATTCTTATCCACTAAGCTAGTATCGCTTTTGTCAACTCAATCGATTAAAAACAAGATATTGCTTATTCCAGACGTTATTCCAGAAAGCTCTTTACATTTTACGCCGTTTTCGTGTGACAAGAGTTACGCTCAAAACGTGCGAGAGGAGGTTCTGACAGAAATACTTTATGCTTTATTATTACGTTACACGCAGACACCGAATGATCTTCTAGGTACATGGCAATCAAGTTGAGACATGAAAGCCATTTATTGCCTTATATACACCATAATATTTTTATCGTTCACATTCCGAAAAACTTAAGATGTATCGTAAATATCGATCAGCCACATTACTTATCTCTTTTATTTTTCACCCAGGGAAATGCCGGCCCGGAGTGCAATGAATCGACGTCGCCGCCTTAGAGGTGGCGCCTTATGCACACCCGCCAGCTGGGACACCGATGGGTAGTGTTGGGCACTAATGGGAAAATCCCAGGGGCCTACCAAATAAAACACTTGGGGCTTTTCCTTCCGTGCTCTGGAAGTCCGAGTGGGTGGGGAATAGGCTCGTAGCTTGAGGCCTAGCACCTCACCCCACCCACGAGCAGGAGGCTAGCCAGCGCAGCCTCGTTTAGTCTTCCGAGGCTTAAAACCCTCCGGGCAGCTCCCAATGCCTTCCGCAAAACCCCCTCCGGGCGGTGTATAACGCTGGTGTGTCCTCCGGGCGGCCGCCGAGAATAGGAAGGCGGGCCATACAAGTGACAACACCCTTCTCCTTCTCTTCCTCGACTGTCACAAAAACCGCGAAAGGACCTCTCAAGAGCCCTCTAGAGAAGAGGGGCTGCCAATCGCAGGGGCCCACGTCAAGTGCATTCACAGGTCTGGGTGTTAGCCCACAGGACAGGACCCCTTCGAGATCCTGCAAGGTCAAAATACGACTGGGTCCGCGGCGACTGCCCTATCGGAATGCGTCATACCACATAACCGGTAATCGGGCCGAACTGCCGCAGAAATGCGCCGGACCTTGGGAACTCCTGATTTGAACCCAAGCAAAAATGGAGAGTAGTGGGTCAGCTGAGTTGTCAAAACGACCCTAACAACGGATAAGAGATAGTTCCCTTAGGCTAAAATAAAAAAGGAGTGACGGTGTGTTGTGAAGCTTGCCACCAACACCTGAAGACATGATCACTACCACTATGCCAAGCGTGACACCGACACAGAAGAAGAGCCGAACACCAGGCAAGCCTGTCATCCCTGAAAACTGTGAAGAATGTTAGGAGAGTTAGATAGTGGGAGAGCCACGCTTCAGTATGAATGGGCCGGCTCAACCGGACTGATACCAAGGCCTCACAGAAAACCGGCGTGAAGCAGCACTGTGCTGTGATTCGCTGCGTGAGTGAGGGTACCGGAGGCCCAATCAAGATTAGCAGCGTACTTGTGACTCCACTGGTGTCGCGGGTGTTCATGGGCGGTGGAAATCGCTTACCATCTGGTAATTTGTTTGCTCGTCTGCCACCTATCAAATAAAAAAAGAAATATTAGTGTCGAAAAGTTTTACGCCCCTGCATCGTGACTCTGCTTACAAAGAGTAGATATTAGAGTATTTGAGGCTCGTGCAAAGTAACTTTATCTGTAAAATATGGGAATCATGATTTATCTTCAGAGACTGAAATAAAAGGGTTTTCATAGACATTATATTCTTTTTAAGGAAATCCGGATCTCTTAGAGTAGTTTTCAAAATGGAGTGGCCACTCTTATATACTAGATAAGTATAGTCGCGAGGCAGCCCTCGCGACTATACTTATCTAGTGTATAAGAGGATTGCGCAAGAATGTTTTCAAGAAGTGGTGAAAACAGCTTGCGACAAGTTTGTGAGTTCGTGAATTATATTGTATTCTCCTAAACCTGAGGAATATACTTAAACTATAACTATTTATGAGTTAGTTCTGTGTGTGTGTGAGAGAGAGAGAGAGAGAGAGAGAGAGAGAGAGAGAGAGAGAGAGAGAGAGAGAGAGAGATGTGAGCAGGCCTAGGAGTGCACGAGTTCGCGGTGATTAACGAAAGAAGTAGAATGAAAGATGATGCAATTCAATTTCATGTTATTTTATATTTTCAAAAGGTTTTCAGTCTGTTAGTAACTAATTCATGGACATTAAAAGAGAGGAAATTAACGATTTGCTTTACGGTTGAAGATTTCAGTTCAGTTCGATTTTGCAACTCTGTTGTAGACGTGTGGCAGCATGTAAGTAAGTAGACGTTGGGCAAACTTAGTTTGCAGTTTTGCACGGAGACTGCTGGTACTCTGAATACCCTTTTGTGTAACAGGTATGAGTATTCAGGGGAATTCAGTACTCTGCAGTGTACATTTATACTGGCCGTCAAGATGTAAATTTGGCGAACACTCAAGACATGTGATTCCGCGCAAAGCGCCTCAGTAGGATAGCGTAAGTGTTTGCTGCACATTGTTTTTAGAACAGCACGCCGAGCTCTTTCCAGCGCATCTTCATTTCGTTCTCGGGGTGTCGAAAATCGTGCAAGGACATTTTCCTTATTTTTGTTTTATTTCTCCCAACCTCCCAAAATTAGGGAATTCATATTTGCACAGGTTAGTAGCAAAAACCAAAATATGAATATTATTATGAAGTCTTAATTAAAAATTTACGGACGATTACGGAGGTATTCAAAATATATTATTATGAGCTTCACACGTCTGTTATCCATAAAATGTACACATAAGACCCTCCATTTATTATTAAAGACCTACACGAGGGCCTGTAAAATTGTACGTAATGTAAAATTCACCGATTTGGGGCGCTCATGGGTCTTTCGGTTGGGTTTGAGGACTGTTTGTAATAAGAGGTTTTATGTGAAATTAAATTCACTTAGCTTCTGTATTGTTTAAATAGAACGGTTCTCTTTAGCTTTGGTATTACTAATGCTATTTTCCGGGTTCATACCTCCTCATGGAGCGATGGTAGCTCAATAGATACAAATGCGCCTTCCACGCAGGTGGACGAGGTTCGAATCCGAGCATGCACCAATGGTTTTTTCAAATCTATGTGTGTATTTCTACCATTACCATCTGCTCGGCGGTGAGGGAAAACATCGTGAGGAAACCTGGACGTTTCGGAAAAAGTTTTTGAAACGTGTAACCATGATTCAGTTCTTCTGGTTCCCCTGTTAAAGGGTCGCGAAGGTCAGACGGCAGTCGCTTTATTGTAATTACCAGACCCCCCCCCCCCCCCATACTGAATCATGGTCTAAGCATACCCTGGGCTCCAAAGCGACAGCTTTGGACGCAAGCGGGAATTAAACGCCAAGATGAAGAAGAAGAGACCTCCTCATCCCCAGCAGTTGCGTCCAAAGCTGTCACTTTGGAGAACGGGGTACGCAAACGGGGTACGTAACATGTAATAGGTCCAACCTATTACATGTTCAGGATTATTATCTCAAATATTGCAGGTTTTTATTATGTGATAGGTGGCAGACGAGCAGACGGATCGCCTGATGGTAAGCGACTGCCGCCGCCCATAGACATCCGCGACACCAGAAAAGTCGGAAGTGCGCTGTCAACCTTTAAGCCCCCCATTGGGCCTCTGGTACCCCAATCACTCAGCGAAACACAGCACAGTGCTGCTTCACGCCGGTTTTCTGTGAGGCCATGGTTTCACTCCACTCATCTAGTGTACGATATTTTCGCTCACCCTCGTAAAGCTAATGGTATAAATATGCACATAGATTTGAAAAATTAAGAAGTGCATGCTCGGATTCGAAGTCTTTCAGAAACCCCAGCTTGCTCTTTTTACCGCACGCAAAGACTAATTATAGACGGAACGCATTTTCCATTAGAACATGTGAACTATTTAATAATTTGGCAAAAGTAAATGTTGACATAGACTTGTTCAACAGTTCAGTTTTGAAATTGAAACGTGTAATGAATGATGACTTTTTTTCAAATGTTATTTAATTTCTTTTTGATTTTTTCCTTATCTTTCCTGATAATGATTGATGATGATGACTTGATTAATTTCAATGTTTCTTCTTCTAAGAGTGGCAAATACGTTGTTCGTTTTATTTGTTATTTAGTAACTTTTTTCCCTTAGCGGCAAATTTGCCCGAGCCTGAACTTACCCAAAATACGCTCTTAGAATATATACCATCCGAATCTCGTATTACCCACTTGCATTTCTGTTAAACAACCAAGTGATTATCAGTGGAAACTTGTATATGGCCCTCAATGTTTTTTTCTGTGACTGTATCCCTAAATCTAGCTGTAAGTTGTCCTAAAACTTGTAAAATAAAATAAAATAAAATAAAAGGTCTAAATGGGGCCCATTACCAAGCCTACGAAAACAAGCATGCACTTAAGAATTTCAAATAGATCGCGGTAGTGAAGGTTCGTTTCCTCCCAATCCCTTACATGTAAATCATGGTAAAGAACCAAACAAATGAAAAGCTATAGGTTCCGGACGCGCAAACTTCCCTGTATTCTATGGTGAGGAGAGCTGGTAGATCACGTAAAATACACATAAAGCATGTTTTTATACACGTTGGTGAAGAAAGAATATTAAGAATGTGGCTTTCGCGTATGAGTCTTTGAGAGGGCGGACCATGAATGCAGCTTAGGACGCCAGTCAGAAAATTTGGAAGGATCGGGATCTTTATCCGTAGCCTAAGAGAACTTTGAATTAACCCTGCCCTATTGGTCTTTTCTCTTAGAAGTCATCCATAGTCTTTTTTCGAGAGTTGATTGTTCCACCTAAAGAGATAACCAGTTAAAATACGCGCTTAGATTTCATTTCGACTGCAGAACTGACTGATTCAGGCTTTAAATCGGTTATTGGTAGTCGCTGATTAATCTTATTCTCAGTCTAGAAGCTTACTAGAAAGATAGTAGAAGTGAGTACCTGTTTTAAATTCGCCATTCTCAGCACACCCGAGATATCGGTTCCCAGCTCGATTTCAGCGGCAGCCTTTATACCAGGGACCGACCTGAATTTTAAAATCTAACCTACCACGCGCACTCGACTTCGTTTCCGTTCATGTTTTATGTGATAGGAGGCAGACGTCCGCAAGTCAATGGAAGCCATAGGGAAATAAACGCCCTCAATGAGAGTAAACAATTTACTGATCCATTGCCATTTGGCACCATTGCTGCACACATGGCTCATTATAAGCCCTTCTAGGTATTTTGTACTTACGTCTATACTGCTCTGAATGTGTGTGTTTTTGGGCTGCTGGCTCGAACTGAAATTAAAAAGCTCAATGCTGAAAAGAATAGAAAATGCTGAAGGAGGCCTACACTCAAGCAGTTGAAACAGGCCAAAGAAGAAAAAGAAGAAGAAAACAGACATGCAGACGGATAACATGATGGTAATCGATTTCTGCCACCCATGGACACACAACACCATCGGAGACACAAGTGCGCTGGCCACCTTTCAACCCTACCCGCAGATCGAGGCTCCGGTACTCTCACCCACTCAGAGAAACACAGAACACGTTGCTTCACGATTGTCTGTGATGCTGTGATGTCCATGAGTGGCGACAATCGCTAACCATCATGTTATCCGTCGGCTCGTCTGCCACTACTTAATAAATCCATTAATAAACAAAATCTAAGTCTAAATTGAAATATTTTCTGTTTTACTCTCTCTATCGCGAATCCTGAGCTTAAAATCAAATTGATACATTTTAAATGAAATACTTAAGACGTTCGCAATTTTACATTAGTAGATGTTAAGCCGACAGACGCGGCTGAGAATTTGAAATATAGACTAGTAATATCTACCTTGCTTTTAAGCCTTCGTGATCATATACAAGTGTGATTTATTGCTATTGAAAGTTTATTTGTGGTCTGAGCTATAAACAAGCTGGGATGCGCACTTTCACCCGCATGGTATCTTTATGAATATGTAATTTGGTATATTTTATAATGGCTGGGGTTCCGTAGCCAAATGGCAAAAAATGGAACCCTCATAGATTCGTCATGTCTGTACGTCTGTGTGTCCGTCCGTATGTCACAGCTACTTATCCGAAACTATAAGAACTATACTATTGAAACTTAGTAAAAAGATGTACCTATTTTGTTAATCGCATTACGATTTTTACACAAAAATTGGAAAAATAAAAAAATGGGATGTCTCTATACTTGAAACTGAAACTTCAAATATTTTTTTTCATCAAACCTATACGTGTGCGGTATCTATGGATAGGTCCTTAAAAATGATGTTAAGGTTTTTAACATCATTTTTTTCTACTTTGCGCAAGAGACGCTCCCAAAGTGGTAAATTGTATCGTCGTCGTCGTCGTCGTCCCCGTCGTCCCCGTCCACCCCCCCCCCCCCCCTCCTCTAACTTCTATAATAAATGAATTTCTAAAACTAAAAAATATATGATGTACATAATCTTGAAAACTAACAACGAAAATTGGTTTGGACTAGATCTAGTAAGTAGTTTTTTTTAATACGTTATAAACCGTAAACCGCAATTTACCTTCCATATATCTTACTTGCTGCTGCTACCCTTCATGGGCGAGTCCGACTCGCACTTGGGCGGTTTTTTTTATTCTGGCTATTTATTTTCAGTGTGAAATTTTATCAAAATCCATCTATAGAAATGCAATTTGTAAAATAGCATAATTATCGTGAAAATCAACTTATTTTGCCAAAAAATGTTAAAGCAATAAAACTCTAGAGTGCTCTCGAGTTGTTGGTTTAACACTCTTTGAATTAGATTCGCTCAGAATCCGAGCGACGAGTTGATGTAATTTTAAATCTGGATAGTAACCTATATTTGCCGTGCTCGAGCGTTCAAAATGAAAATTTTATAAAATTTTCCATGATATAAATTTGAACACTTTATGCGCAGCCCTCATTGTGGCTAGTGAAATGTAGAGAGAGTTCTTTACTTAGGTATAGCAGGGGTCACCAATCAGCTTCGCTCGGAGTTCGTTTAAGGTGACGGGTAGGGCACACTAGCGACGCCAATCCATTATAATTTTTAGCTACTAAACCGGATCTGTTTTAAACAATTTCGGGGTTACAACCTCTCGGCAAACACTTATACTATTTATTAAATAACCATGCACCAATGTTGTCCGTTTTTGTACCCGAAAAATTGATGCGGCCACTTTTGGCGTGAATCAATTTTTCGCGTACGCATTGGACCCAACATTTTGTGCATGTTTTTTTTATATAATAGTATAAGTGCTTGCCGAGAGGATGTAACCCCGAAATTGTTTAAAATAGATTTAGTAGCTAAAAATTAAAATCGATTGGCGTCCCTAGTGTGCCCTACCCGTCACCTTAAACCCCAAGCCTCCCGCCAATATTCCGCGCCCGCGTTCTCCCGACACCCACAGAGGGCGCCAGGCAGTCCGCCAATGTATCTAATCTATCTCTAAATTAAAATCGATTGGCGTCGCTAGTGTGCCATACTCGTCACCTTAAGGAGTTCATTGCGAAATCAGATTGGCCGAGTGACTATGGTAACGGTGTATAAAATCGGGTGGATGATAGCTCCATTCCAAGTGGACGCAAGCCTTTCTGTAAGGAATTTATTGCAAAGGACATTTTGTTTTTGGTCCAAGAGGCGGCCGGAATTTTTATTTGTAATATTCTGCAAGACTTGTCCCAGTAAGTATTTATTACTATGGCACCAAACATGTAGGGTTATTATCCTTGGTAATGTATGAAGATGTTGATTTTTGACCTCAAATAAAGAGGTCGATTGTTGAATTTTGACCTCAAATAAAGAGGTCAAAAATCAACATCTTCATACATTTTCAGTGAATGAACTAACATAATCATTTTTTTGTTTTACCAAATCTTGACATTGGACAATCAGGGGGATAAGTCCTAACAGAATACAGCAAAAAATATTTTGGTCGTTACTTTCATATTTGGACCAAAAATATATGAAAGTGTAAGGATCTTCTTTGTAACCCTTTTATAAGGGAACCATACAACTAAATTAAGAATAAAAGTGAAATAATTTATTCAGCGCCAAACATACATAAAATAATAATAGAACGAATTAAACATCAGAATAGCACTGAAATGGGCTGCACTCAGCATGTGTCGCAGTGCCTAAAGGACACCCCGACGCTGGTCTTCCGTAGAGTCCAGAGGAAGTAAGTGACGTCACTGTGCGTGCCGACGTCATAAAGCACAAAAGTACACTCCCTCCTCCTCTAGTCGTTTTCCTCATTACTGAGGATGTGACTCCCTCTGTGGGCGGTCAATTTGCTCTTTATTACTTACCTTCATCTTTTTTTATGTGATAAGTGGCTGATGGTCAGCGGTTGCCGCCGCCCATGGACACCCGCGACACCAGTGTACAAGTGCGCTGCCAACCTTTAATGCCTCTTTCCCCCGGACTGGGCCTCCGGTACCCTCACTCATCATCACCATCTATGTCTATATTATGCAAAGTGGAAACGCTGGACCCGTATTAAATTAATTAAAATTAGTTAAAACTAAAGAAATAACAATATAACTCGGACATTCGTTCCTTGTCTTTTTTGTGCTTATTTAATGTAAGGTGACAGGTAGGGCACACTAGCGACGCTAATAGATTTTAATTTTGGACCTACACTATATTAATTGGCCGTGTGGTCCCCGGCAGAGTAGAATAGGCCACCCTCACTCTTACCGAGGTGTCGTAAAAGGCGATTAAGGTAAAGCTGCTGGCATAATCATCAGCACCCAGAGAAGGAAAACTCTGCATTTATATCAAAACCCTCGCCAACCCGTCTGCCAAGCGTGGTGAGTATGGCAATTACCCCTCATGTGATTGAGGGAGACCCGTGCCCCAGCAGTGGGGACCCATATGGGCTGATGATGATGAAATAAAATAAAATTGCTGGTACAGCTCTGTCGATCCTCCACACTTTTTGTTCGAATGTTTCAATAATTAAATTTATTGTAAAAATCAATGTCATAATGTATATGCTATTAAAAAACTTAGGAAATTAATAAATTGAGATAGCAAAATTTATTACGATAAGGTGGTTGACCCGTCTGGCCACATTCGAACTAGCTCCAGCGAGCTAGTCGGTAGTGTCACGTGACAACCGGTGAATCAAGTTATAGGGTTAAATTATAACACTGCAATAATAGGTAAGTCACATAACATTTATTTATATGTTTATTGATCAACAGAAATGAACGTTTGAAGTTAGAGCTACGAGAAACGTGCAAGAAGTTTCAAGGTGTATCAATGCGTGGTTTAATTCCCGCTGTCCACCCTTTCTTGGTTGAAAGAGGGGGTGGACAGCGGGAATTTTTTTAACAATTGTTTCACTGTCCACCCGGGGTGGACAAGCAGAGGGTGGACAGCGGGAATAAATCTCAATGCGTCCCATACTTTTTACCAGACTACGGAGAAGCAAAAAAGAGGGTTATGATTTTGACCTGTATGTATATATATATGGTTGTTCATCTGTTCCCTCATAACTTCCAAATTAGTTATCATATTTGAACCAATGAGGTGTCGTTAGAAACGTCTTGATTGTGTTGTAGTTATACATGACGTCACCTTAAATTGACTACAGTTCCCTCTAGGAACTTAGAGTAAGGAACTAAAAAAAAATTGCTAGACGGTACAGTGTGGGGTATCAAATCAAATTAAAATAAAGCTTTTTTAGCACATTTCAAAGATGTTATTTTATTTACATAACTAAAAATATGTTAAATAAAAATAAAGTTTAAAAACTAAAACCCGATTACCAAAAAAAAACACGCTCTAAACAGTACGAAACAAGAACATTGTCTCTGCTGAAATTATTATGCCGTATTGCCGTGGTCGTATGCCGTAGGTGGCATACGACCACGGCATTGCACGGCGGTGCAGCAAAACAGGTTTTCTTTATAATAATAAAATAAAATCAATGTGGCATACGACCACGGCGATACGGCATAATAATTTCAGCAGAGACAATTTTCTTGTTTCGTACTTTTTAGAACGTGTTTTTTTGGTAGTCGTGTTTTATTTTTTAAACTTTATTTTTTAGGGTTTGGTATATCAAGTGCCAGTGGGTTTTTGTGAATGTGGCCGGTGGCTTATTAGTAGACTTCGAAACCATGGGAGGGCCCCACACTATCCCTCCGCCTCCCAAAATGGACGGCGACGAAGACGCATTTCCCCCTGGGAAATCAATTGGAATGATTCTGAAGAGTTTCACCAACTGTCACATGAACATAACATTACATTTGAGGGGTCTAGAATAAAAGCGTACTCTTATCAATTTTGACCCAGTATTGGTTTTCCATTGTAATTGATACTTTGTTAAATTTACTACTGTGGCGATTGGACTGTATAGGTATCACGCTGGTAAATGGGTGCCAATAAAATTCAGTAAAAAAGTCTAAAAACATAAATAATATATAAAAGGCTGATCTAGCCGAGGATCCTCAACAGCTACCGTCACATTCAATATAAGAATAAAATAATCTATTCAACGCCAAAAATTCACAAAAAAAAAATAGAAAGAAAGGAACATCAGAATGGCACTGAAATTGGCTCCACTCAGCATGTGTCACAGTGTCTAAGGGACACTCCGACAATTGTATTTTAATAAAACAGCCTCTATCATTTTTTTTGAAATGAAAGGGCGTTTCAAAGTTTAACCAACAAAATATTTTGGCTACAAGTTAACTATGAGGCTAAACTTAATGTTTGCAGAAAGACCAAGATCTAAAAAGATTATGTTATCAAAACATTGAAACGTTATGTTGGCGAAACGTTCATACAACGAAAGGACAATGGGAAAAGTTATACGTTTACGTGTCAAATATTTTTTGGAGAAACGTCACGGAAAACAAGACACACAGTAGATTACTAAAAACAGCAAGACAATTATAAGATGTAGTCAAACGACTGAAGAAGGGTACAGGGCAAAAAAGGTCATAGTCCATTTTTTGGATTTTTTTTATATAATAAATTTTATTCTAAGTTAGCGGTATATTTTTTATTGATGATGTCTTTTTATTATATTTTAAATGTTTTATACCTATTACAGATATTAAATAAAAAAAAGAACTTTTTACAGTATCCTAAAAATAAAAGAGGAATATTATGAAACAGAAATGAAGGATGACATAAAAAATATTTACAAAAGAGTGTAGTCTGCCCCGCTACTCCTCGTGCCCAGAATGCTGGCGGCGTTACCTCAATGAATGGCCAGCCCTATGCGTTGGCCGAGGTAGCTGCCAGCATGGGGACTACGGTGCGGCGGCCTCCTCGAGTGGCCCTTTCGGTATTAATTTTGCTCAATTTGGAGCTACTACCGAAAGGGTCCTGGCGTCCCTGGGCATCGGCGGGTAGTAAACGGCATCGCCCATTGCTACCCGCCGGCTAACAGCTGCACATACACGGGAGGGCTCCTGGAGTCGTTCTGTCGACCCCCAGTTGAGCCCCCTCGGGGCCTAGGACCGAGGGGGCACTCTCCTGTGGCCTCTTTTGTTCTGGGCCCGGGGCCCTGTCCGGTATCACCTCAAACGTGATTGCGATTTGACGTGGGCCCCACCAGATTGGAGCGCCTTCGGGCGCAGTGGCCGAAAGGCCTTGTTCGGAGTCCAACGTCGAGTCTTCGAGCCACGGGGCTCGATATTTGGATGGTGTTGCCAATTTTCCCGGCTCCGTATCCAGCGGAGTTGGGTTTCGCGGCGGCTTCGCTTTGAAGCCTGCGGGTTTTATTTCCCCAGCCCTCTCTGCACAGCAGCCAGCAGTGTGGGTGCCATTTGGGGAGCGGTGTTTGGTAGGCCGTGGGAGAGGCTCTGGGTCCGTTGGACCGGAGTGTGGAGAGCGCCCGTACTGACGACCCTCTTTCGCCCTGAGTGGGTTCGCGGTGACTGCAAACGTTCCCGCTCTGAAAGTTTCTCCCGGGCGAGGGATGGAAACTGTCGCAGAGAGTTTAGTGGGTATGCCTCTAGGAGCACCGCAGGGGAGAGCCCCACACTACCCGGCTGACGACGGTTCCTTCTGAGCCGGCGGCATTCTCTCAGCGTTACCAAAAAAAAAAATGGTAGCTGCCAGCATTACTGTCACCTAAAATGTCGAGTAGCCGGGCAGACAACTCGCGGAAGAGCTTGCGGGCCTCGGGCCCCCACGGCCTCAAGGTCTCTCACACCGAACGCAGCGAATCGGTAACAACTATCAAAGGCGGAGTATTTGTTTCTTTTATGGGTCTCGCCGAAGCAGCTGCTGCACCCGCGCCCCGTGAAGTGGAGTGGCATTCTAAGTTAGCTAAAATCTAAATTCAAGTTATTCGATTTGATAACACATACCCAGCATTACCTATAGTAGAAAAATACTTTACAATGTTTTTAAATTATGCCTTTGGAAAATGTAAATAAACATCAACAGTTTTCTCAAAAATCTTAGTGACAATGATCTTACTTGCCCTGTGCCCTTCGTGTTATCTTTTCAGCCAATAGACGTCCACTGCTGGACATAGGCCTTCCCCAATGTTCTCTACACAGATCGGTCCCGTGCCGCTCGCATCCAATGGATTCCCGCGAAATCACCAGATCGTCGGTCCACCTTGTGGGGGGCCTGCTACGGCTGCGACTTCCTGTACGTGGCTTCCACTCGAGGACCTTTCCGCCCCAACGGCCGTCTGTTCTGGTCGCTATGTGCCCTGCCCATTGCCACTTGAGGCATGCAATCCTTTGGGCTATGTCTGTGACCTTAGTTCTCCTGCGGATCTCATCATTTCTGATACGATCACGCAGGGAGGTATTATATTGATGTCTAATTACATATTTATTTCAGTATTCGTCTGACGTGGCAAATAGTGCTTCTCGAACATGTTTATAGCAGAATCATTGGCGAACGTTGGAAGGATTCAGTATGCTTGGTACACTTTAGCGACTATGCTGCAGCTGACCAGCTATCGCTATCCCTTGCCACCGACAGTTCAAAGTAAGACCTTCCTTTTTTATGTGATTGGTGGCAGACGAGCAGGCGGATCATCTCGCATCCCCACTAGATATCTTTTGCAAAATGCCAACTACAGTCTGAATGAATATTTGAACCCTTAAAATATATAATTTAATTTATTTGACTGACCGGATTGCGCAATTGGTAGTGACCCTGCCTCTTACACCAAAGGTCGTGGGTTCGATCCCCACCCTGGACAAACATTCGTGCGATGAACACTTGTGTTTGTTCAGTGTCTGAGTGTAATATATGTATTTAAGTATATATTTGTGTTCCTCTGTTGTCTGATATCTGTAACACAAGTGCTTACGCTACTTAGTACGGAATCAGGTCAATGTATGAGATGTTGTGAGAATTTTTATTATTATTTATACATACATTTATCTAGTTTATTTTAATTTGATTGCTATTAGACATTTAATATAATTACTTAATAATTAAGAGGAAATGTAAATGATATGCTATTATTTTTATTATTATTTTCATTGTGATACCCTTTGCAGGGTTCATTTGAGAACATTATGTTATTTTAAGACCTGTATTCCAAATGAAACGATAAAGATTTATGATTTTGATTACTTCTAATGATCAATTTTATCATATTTTAAAAGTACGTTTAAAGATACATATGGAATTTTTTTCATATTTTTCTTCTTTAATTTGACGAATTGATGGAAGAAATTCTACATATGTATGATTTAACGTACTTTTCAAATTTGATTAAATAGATGGTTCTATGTAAAACCACTTATGCTTATTATCCAGTGGGGGTGCGCTGATGGTAAGCGATTGCCGCCACCCACGGATTAAACCGCTGGTACCCTCACTCAAGCAAAGAATTCTTTATTTGCAGATTATAATAAAATGCGAATAGCATCATCTTGAAACAATACGTTTTCCATTGTGAATTTAATTTTTTTTAATTTGAAATGTGAATTTTAAGATTTTTTAATGGCCACTGTTCTAACCCAGCAAATATTTTTGTGGCGGTAATACATACAAAACTCTACAAAACCAAAAATATTGGTTGGGTTAGAACAGTCGCCAGCAAAAAAAAATAAAATTCTAGGACGAGTTTAAATAGGGCGAGTTTGCCCCTAACCCTATTTAAACAACACGATCTTAGACAAAGCACGTTTAAGGTTTGTATAAGTTCATTAAGGTGACGGGTATAGCACACTAGCGACGCCAATCGATTTGAATTTTTAGCTACTAAACGGACCTATTTTAAACAATTTTGGCGTTACAACCTTTTTTGCACTCGAATTTGGGATTACCGCTAAAAGTGGCCGCTTTTGCCGTGAATCAATATTTTGCGTACAAAAATGGACCCAACAGTGGTGCATGTTGGGTGCATTTTTGTACGCGAAAAATTGATTCACGGCAAACGTGCTTACTGTTTATCATATATGTAAATGACCTTCCTTACATTAACAAATACTTGTGTGACATAGTATTATTTGCAGATGATACTTCATTAATTTTCAAGACTAATAGACATAAAGATAACTTTGACGATGTAAACAATACTCTCACTCAAGTATTACATTGGTTTACTGTGAACAATTTGCTGCTTAATGCTAAAAAAACTAAATATGTCAAATTTACATTGCCCAACGTAAGACAGGTCAGCACTATTATTAATATGAATAATGAAAATGTTGAAGTAATTAATTCTACAGTATTTCTGGGCATCACGTTAGATTCGAAACTACAGTGGGGTTCCCATATTGCTGCCCTGGCAGGAAGACTTAGTTCAGCTGCATATGCAGTACGAAAAATAAGACATCTGACCGATATTGAAACAGCAAGACTTCTGTATTTCTCTTATTTCCATAGTGTTATGTCTTATGGTCTGCTGTTGTGGGGCTCTGCAGCTGATATTCAAGCTATCTTTGTGCTACAGAAACTGTCAGGGCCATATATGGACTCAGGCCACGGGACTCACTTAGAAATCTGTATTATGTATATTTAAAAAACTGGATTAATTTCCTAAAAAATCTGATAAACATAGCCTGAACGCCAGAAATAAACATAGGCTTGCTGTTCCAAATCTCAGACTTCATAGGATTGGTAATTCATTTGTCGGAATGAGTATTAATATATTTAATAAGTTACCACAAAAGCTTGTTGACTTACCAATGCCTAAATTTAAAATACACATTAAAAATTATTTAATGGCAAAAGCACAGTTGATGATTATTTAAATGACAAGAATTTGTGGAAATGATAAACTGTTCGCCTACACCTTAGATATTGTAATGGATAAATTTATTGTTGGACATGAAATCGAATTATTTATGCGAGTAATATAGTAAAAATAACATTGTATTAAAAATTTTTGTCGATTAAAAAGAGTAACTGGCGAGTTTCTTGCCGGATCTTCTCGTCAGAATCAATTTTCCGATTCCGGTGGTAGAATCACATTAAATATGTTTATTGATTTCTTAGTTTATTGAATATACATGTATATTATACTAACAAATAAATAGTTATAATTTCTAATGTATGACGATTTGAAAGTGCTGTATACAAGCCTATGCAAATAAAGATATTTTGAATTGAATTGAATATAGTTAACTATTTGACTGACCGGATGACACAATTGGTAGTGACCCTGCCTCTTACGCCAAAGGTCGTGGGTTCGATCCCCACCCTGGACAAACATTCGTGCTATGAACACTTGTGTTTGTTCAGTGTCTGGGTGTAATATATGTATGTAAGTATATATTTGTGTTCCTCTGTTATCTGATATCTGTAACACAAGTGCTTAAGCTACTTAGTACAGAATCAGGTCAACGTTTGAGATGTTGTGAGAATTATTATTTTTATTTGATCTACTTTTGGACTCGAATTTTGGAATCAATTTTTCTATTACAAAAACAGACCTTTATTCCCTTAGAATAGGTACATACGTGGTCTTAAGTTATATTATATATTTAGCTCATACTATTCTGCTTAAATACATTAGCATGCAAAACGTTTTTCGAGTAGCTCATTAACACTGTAAAAGCAGCAATCAATCATCACATCAGTAGAGCCTACTTTAAGTTTATTTAATAAATAGTATAAGTGTTTGCCGAGCGATTGGACTCGAAATTTAAAATAGAACCGGTTTAGTTGTTAAAAGTTAAAATCACTTGGCGTCGTTGGTGGCCCTACCCGTCACCTTAATGACGTTCTAAATGGCATAGACTAGACATCGCGATCGCCATTTTCCATTGCAACCATGATTGAGCAACTTCCTGGTTCCAGACGGCGCCAAATACGATTACATAGTCGTTGGTGCCGGATCGGCAGGCAGCGTGGTGGCCGCAAGACTGTCGGAGGACCCGAACATTTCTGTTCTACTTCTAGAAGCTGGGGTGGATCCTCCTTTAGAAGCAAATGTACGTATTCATAATAATTTCTTTCATTGTAACAACCAGACTCCCCAAATCCTGAATCATGGTCTAAGCTCACACACTTGAACTGCGTTACTTTTTAGGGTTCCGTAGCCAAATGGCAAAAAACGGAACCCATATAGATTCGTCATGTCTGTCCGTCTGTCCGTCTGTGTGTCCGTCCGTATGTAACAGCCACTTTTCTCCGAAACTATAAGAACTGTACTATTGAAACTTGGTAAATGGATGTATTTTGTTAACCGCATTACGATTTTTACATAAAAATTGGAATAAATATAAAAATTGGAGGGGGGGGGGTCTCCATACTTGAAACTGAAACTCAATTTTTTTTTTCATCAGGCGTGTGGGGTATCTATATAGGTCTTTAAAAATGATGTTGAGGTTTTTAACACCATTTTTTTTCTAAACACAATACTTTGCGCAAGAGACGCTCCCAAAGTGGTAAATTGTGTGTAATAATAAAATAAATAAATGAATTATAAAACTAAAAAAAATATATGATGTACATAATCATGAAAACTAACTACGAAAATTTGTTTGACCTAGATATAGTGAGTAGTTATTTTACGTTATAAACCGAAAACCGCAATTTACCTTCCATATATCTTACTTGCTTCTACGGAACCCGTCATGGGCGTCATGGGCAAGTCCGACTCGCACTTGGCCGGTTTTTTTTATGTGATAGGTAACAGACGAACAGACGGATCACTTGATGGTAAGCGATTGCCGACACCCGCGACACCAGTGGAGTCACAAGTGCGCTGCCAACCTTTAACCTGGATTAGGGCCTCCGGTACCCTCACTCTTGCAGCGAAACATGGCACAGCGCTGCCTCACGCCGGTTTTCTGTGGCGTTAGTCGTCGAGTTGGGTCGAGCCGGCCCATTCATGCCGAAGCGGTGCTCTTGCAAGGTCAGTTACTGTTACTGCACCCAAGAAGTATTTACTTGACTAATTGATAAGATTAGTCACCGTAACCGAAATAGCTAGTAAAATGTAACGAGTAGAGATAATAAATAAATATTTCACATCACATACATTGATCTGACTCCGAGATAGGTAGCTCTAGCACCTGTGTTACGAATATCAGAATCAACAACGGAATCACAAATACATTTAGGTAATATTTTTTTTGTAAATACATACAGAAACATAGACACATAGAAAAGCGATGCATCAGGGAGATGTATAACATGAAACAGAAAGACTCCTGTAAGCCACTATTTTTAAAATTGAAAATATTGACAGTTCCATGTTTACACATCTATAAGGTTGCAGTTTTTGTCAAGGCAAATGACAGTTTGTTTGAGTTTAGGACTCGAGATCGTCACAGAAACAAATTACGTATGATATCTAGTAAAACAACACTAATGAATCAAAGTATTTTTTGTAACGCTATTCGTATTTTCAATAAAATTCCAGACGATATTCGAAATGTTGACGACCTTAGTACATTTAAAAATAAATTCCATGAGTTCCTTGTCCAGAAGAGTTACTACTCAATTCAGGAATACTTATCTGATAATAACTACTGACTAATCTAGTGAAATATAAGTTAATAATAATGTAATAAGTTTAATTAATAATTATTATTATTTGTTAGAAATGGGGTGAGCCCTGCGTCTCATAGCCACTGCGACCAGTAGATGATCTATTGTGGCAGCCCCGTAACCTATTACAGCACCTCATGTAGCTCCAGTTCCAGGATAAACCCGAGAATGGAGCTGATGGGGGAGCTTTTGATCTCGTCTGCTGAGATCATGTGTGCTCCCAGGTGCCGGCTTCTGCACCGGTGCAGCGCTATGCACTCGCCGAGGACGTGGATAATCGTTTCCTCGTCCTCGCGACAGAACCTGCAGATTTTGGTATCTGAAAGGCCCATGTTGTGCAGGTGCTTATTTAATTTGCAGTGCCCTGTGAGGGTCCGAGTGAGTGCCCTAACATGTCCTCTGCTCAGTTTTATTATTTCTACAGCTCGTCTCTGATCGAACGCCTGTATCAACGCCTTAGACTGTTCTAGTCGAGGTAGTCTTTTCCAATATTCAGTGCTTTGCTTATGCTCCCACTCTTTTAACTCGAACCTGACCATGCAGGCTGGAACGCCACTTATTGGTTCCGGTCCGAGTAGTGGGCTCTCTGCCCCGGCCTTTGCTAGCACGTCAGCGACTTCGTTGCCTCTGATATTGCAGTGTCCCGGTACCCAAATCAGATTAACGATGTTGGCATTGCCAAGCTGGTTTAGGAGCAGGACACACTCGCTAGTGAGTTTGGAGTCAAGTTCACAGGATGTTAACGCCTTGAGGGCAGCTTGACTATCTGAGAAGATGAATATCTTCTTATTCTGGAGATTCATTTGCAGACTCTCTTGGACACAGCCAATTATTGCGAAGACTTCTGCTTGGTACACTGTGGTATAGCGACCCAGGTTGGCGAATTTGCGTATTCTGAAGCGATCATTACAAAATCCCGCCCCGGATACGCCTTGCCTCCTGGAACCATCCGTATACCAAACGATGTCATTCTGGTTAACATTTCCGGGAGTTCCAGCCTCCCAGTCTTGTCTACTAGGTAACAAGACTGTAAACCGCTTATCGAAGCGGTATTCACGGATCATGGAGTCAGAGGGCATATCCATGACCGGAATTTTCATTAGTTCATTGTAGAGGTTACCTATGACCCTAGATTGCCATCTCGTCCTTCCTCTGATTTTTGCTCTCGTAATGGCCATCCTCGCTTCCATCTGCACGTGAATGTGCAGAGGTGGAATGTTCAGGAGGGCATCCAGTGCTGCAGAGGGAGAGGACGAAAGAGCGCCAGTGGCTATAAGGCAGGCTGTTCTTTGAACTTTGCTGAGGTTCTCCACGCAGTTGAGTTGGTGCGTCTTCTTATACCACACACAGCAGCCATAAGTGACGATCGGCCTCACTATGGTTTTATAAATCCAGAGTGCGGCCTTGGGCCGTAGCCCCCATTTTAGCCCCACCAACCTACTGCTTGCCCCCATCGCTATTTTTGCCTTTCTAGTAATGTAGTCGAGATGCTTGTTCCATGTTAGTTTTTGGTCTAGAAAGACTCCGAGATATTTGACCTCGTTGGACAAGCATAGCTTCGTACCAAGAAGTGTTGGGGCGTGAAGCGCCTCTAGTTTCCTTCTTTTGGTAAACGGGATTAAGACCGTCTTCCGTGCGTTGACTGTTAGCACGTGTCTTGTGCACCAGTTTTCTACTATTCGTAGGGCCCTTTGCATAAGACTGGAAATGGTGCTAGGACATTTTCCTATGACCATTATTACTATGTCATCTGCGTAACCCTGAGTCAGGAATCTGGCTTCATTGAGCTCACAGATGAGACTGTCAACAACCAATGACCATTGAAGGGGTGATAGGACTCCGCCCTGTGGACACCCTCTGGTCACTCTATAATGAAGAGTTTTATTCATCAACGTTGTTGTTGCAGTTCGATTTTGTAGCATGGATCCCATCCATCTGGTGGTGGTATCGTCGATTCCACGATTCACCATGCTACGTGTTATAACATCGAAGTTGGTGTTGTCAAAAGCCCCTTCGATGTCGAGAAAGGCACAGAGTGCAATTTCTTTGTCTTCTATGGCTTTCTCAATTCTGTCCACCAGATCAATAAGTGCCGTTTCCGTGGACTTGCCTGTTTGGTAGGCATGTTGTCTTGTACTCAGGGGTTTTTCAACGAGGTATTTTGCCCTGATGTGACTGTTTAACACCTTTTCCATCGTTTTTAGTAGGAATGCGGTGAGACTTATCGGTCTGTAGGACTTGGGCTGTGATTTGTCTTTGTCCCCTCCCTTGGGGATGTAAGTGACCCTCGCCCGAGTCCACGCTGATGGCAGATAACTCCAAGCAAAGCTTGCACGGTAAAGTTTTATCAGCGTTGAGATGATGATATCTTCGCCCCGTTGCAATATAGCCGGGAAAATACCATCGACCCCACCAGATTTATAAGGCTTGAAGCTCCTAATGGCCCAACTTATCTGTTGGGGACGAAAAATAACGGAAGCTCTCCTCCAGTCTTCATTCCGCGGTCTCCTGTCCGGAGACTTACTGTCCTGGAGTTCTCTTTCGTTATTAATGTACACGGATTCCGGAAAGTGCGCTTGAGCAAGCAGTCTCAGTGTTTCCTCCGGGGATTCCGTGAAAGATCCGTCCGCTTTCCTTAGCAGGCCTAGATGGGATTCAGGTGTCTTGGCTAATATTTTGTGGATCCTGGCAGCTTGGGCAGTGTCTTTGATGGACCCGCAAAATTTTTGCCAGGATCTCCTTTTTGCTTTCCTGAGCTCCCTATTGAAGCGTGTTAGCGCCTTCCTGTAAGCATCCCAGTTCTTGTCTTTTTTTGCCTGATTAAATAAGGCACGGGCCTTTTGCCTCAGATGCTCCAGGTTTTTGTTCCACCAAGGCGCGTTCCTATTGCTCTTAGTGGTCTTAAGAGGACAATTTTCTAGATACGCTTTCATTAGGCTTCTGCCTAAGTCCTCTGCTGCGGCTTCCACTTGGTCCACAGTTTTAATGTATTTAAAATCTCCAAGGTATAACCTAAGGGAGTTCCTAAAGCCCTCCCAGTCTGTTCCCTTGGGGTCTCGGTACGTGTTCGGTTCCTTTGTTCCCGAGCATAGTATGTCGTACCTAATATGGGTGTGGTCGGACAAGGACGGCTCATCTGAGACGTGCCAATTGGTTACTCGGTGTGCGAGATTACCTGAACACCATGTTATATCTAGTACTTCCTGCCTAGAACGTGTGGTAAAGGTTGGTTTGCTACCCACGTTAAGAACAAATTGATTGTTGGTGAGCAAGTAGTCAAACAAGGACTCACCTCTTGCGTTCGTGTCGGAGCTGCCCCATGATGTGTGGTGGGAGTTGCAGTCGGTACCCACCAGCAGCTGGGTTTCTCTCTCCAGACAATATTCCACTACCGGTGTCACCTTGTTCACCGGATCCTGGTCCTCTCCGGGTAGGTACATGGAGCTGACTATGAGTGTCTCTGCACCTTTCCCCCCGGGGAGGTCTATATACGCTGCAACAGCATCGTCTGTACACAGCGAAGGGATCGGGAGGTAATTTATATCTCTCTTGAAGAGTATGCATGCTCTTGGCCTCACTCCGCAGGAGTTACTTAATATCTTACCTGCCGAGTTTAGCCCCATTACCGTGGTTTTGTTCACCCACGGTTCTTGGATCAAGGCGATGCCCAGGTCCTCAGAGAGGAATCTTTGGCAAAGGGCAGCTGTGGCTGCCTTTGAGTGCTGGAGGTTTACTTGTATCGCCTTAATCATTGTGTTGTTTTGGGGGACTGGGAGGGGAAGGGTTAGGGAATTTAGCTAAGACGGAGGGATGGGATAGGATTATATATAGGTGCCTAGGTTGTGTCTGTTTCTTTACGAAGGGGGGGGTTATGTGTTTTGTTAAGGATGCCACCCGAGCGCGGTTTGCATTCAATAAAGCTGGGGCCGTCACCATCGTCTGAGGTGTCAATACACTCCAAGATAGCACCTTGGAGCATTTCGACCCTCCCCTGGTCAATTTTACCCAGGGCGTCTATGATGCCGCACGTGACGGACCCAGTAACCTCCTTAAAGGTAGGCTTCGAGGTGGAAGGCTCGCCAAGTGTCGGTGCCTTGGTGGGATTACCTTGATTCGAGGTAGACGAGGTATTGAGAGGGCGCTTTGACGCCCGCTCCCTCGTTTCCCCCTCCTCTCGGGTCCTCTGCTTGGCCTTTTCACTCATGCGCAGTTCTAGCGCCTGCTCGAAGGTCATACCCTTCGCTACAAGCCGATATATTAGTTTTCTATCAGCTCCAGAGAGCTTAACCCTGGGTTTACTCTCTGGCCCCTTGGTCGACGTGTCCCTTTGGTGCTTTGCGCCCAGAGGGGTCGACTCTGCATTGGAAGTACCTGGTCCCTCAGTCCCAGGTGCTCCGGCAGTGTTCGTATGCTCCTCAGTATCGCTGCCAAGGAGCATAGCCTCGGAGGTACCTAGTACCTCTTCGGTAGAATTTAAATGGTCGTCTATTATGTCTACAATATCCATATAGTTCCCACAAGAAGCTAGGGAAGTAAAGGTCCACCCCTGCAGAGCCCCGCTTGCAGGGGTAAGGCTAAATAGACCTCGATTTCGCCTGGTTTCGAGGCCCCTCCGTTCGCGACCGAGCATCCCCTCGGCCATGCATCCATCGGCACGGATCGGATGACACCTTGGATTGGGGTTTTTGGAGACGAGGTTTCCTCCTCCAGGAAAAGAGGGGAGGGATGCGGTGATTAGGGTGGGGATGATTGGGAGGGATGGGGAGGGGAGCATGGGATTGAGGTTAACGGGAATGCTCCTAGCCTGGGATTGGGTTTTGGAGCAGCCATCTATTGTCCGGGGTCAACGTGACACCCTCTCCCGTCCTCATGAAAAGAGGTGGGAGTGGGGGAGGGCGAGCTATCCGCAACCTGCTCACCCGCTCGGTCGCATCAGATGACAACTGCGCAGGTCGCATACACTATCAATGGTCACTGGTCCCATAAACAGTGCATGCACCAACCGAGATTAATAATAATAGCCTATAATGTTCTATAATCAATCAATTGTATTGTATGCCTATAAGGCGGAGCACAGTGAAACTTACTTTATAATATTTTTTTCACCTGTATGTTAGTACATACAGGTGAAAAAAATATCTTTATTGTGAATCACAGGTAGTCCTGTGATTCACAATAAAGATATTATGATTATTATAGAAAACACCTAGACTAATACAAACATTATTTGTATGCACAAAAATGTTTGTAGGTACTGTGTTGTTGTGTGTGTAGAGATAATTATGAAGATGTTTTAATGTCTTTAAAAGATATTTCGACTACGTACATACACTATTGAAAGAGATCTCTCATATTTTAGAAGAGTGATATAGGTATTAAATACGAATTTTCACCTTCGATAGTGTAGGTACGCAAGGGCAGTAGATTTATTGAATGTTAAATAACAACTCAAAAGATTAATCAATTAACATGACCACGAATCCTTATCATTTAAATAGTCTTGTACACTATAGTAACCATTCTTCATTAGGCAGGTTTAATATGAGACTTAAACTTATCCAGTGGAAGTCCGAGGACCGGGTATGTTTATTTCTGGTGTTAAGACTATGACTATCAGACTTTTTTCGAAAAGTGTGCAAGCAACGGTTAAAATATTTATTTCTTTAGATATTTTTTACTTTGCACTAATCCAGGTGCAAATGTTAGAATCTTTTGAAAGATACGTTTTCGCCAGGTCTAATAGTGACCTTTTAGTTAGCGGACGGCAGACTATTATTGACAACAATCAGACAGATAATTAATTATATTGTCTAATCAGATTTTTGCATCTCGTGACATTAATGAATAATCAGTAGAAATATATCAAATAATAATGATTGATTTAGTTAATTATTATAAATATCAAGTACAAAGGCACGTGTTTAAACTTGTGCTTCAGGCAACTTTCTTGTCACCAGTAAAGAGAATATGGATGAGTTACGCTTCGGCATGGGTTGGGCCAGATCTACCAGAGTGATGTCACGGCGTAACCGACCGACCGTGGGCAAACCACACTTTGGCATTTGGCCGGCTCGACCGAAATGATACCACGGCCTCACCGAAAACCAGCGAGGAGTAGCACTCTGCTGTGTTTCGCTGCGTGAGTAAGGGTTTGGGCTTTGGGGGTTTAAAGGTTGGCAGCGCACTTGTAACTCCACTGGTCCATAAGCGGCGGAAATCACTTAATATCAGTTGATGCGTCTGCTCGTCTGCTATTTGTCACAAAAAAACCATCTCACATTAGTAACCCATCTTCTTAGTAACCAAGTACACTAGCTTACTTGCTTCTTAGGAACCTTTTTTTTTGTTTTCAGCTAGCGGGCACACAGCAATTTCTACAGGGCAGCCACGTAGATTGGAATCTTCAATCTCAAGTAGATGAAAAGGGCTATCAATGTATGAGAAACAAACGACTTCCACTCAGTCAAGGAAAAATGTTAGGCGGTTCCAGTAGCATGAACTTGATGTGGTATGTGCGAGGAAACCCACACGACTTTGACACATGGGCCCAGATCACTGGTGACTCATCTTGGAAATACTCCAATGTACTCCCCTATTTCATGAAAAGCCAACGACTTACCGACAAAAAAATACTGGACTCAACTTACGGAAAATATCACGGCACTAAGGGGCCTGTAGGAGTCACCACAATTTATAGTGAGACATCTACTAAGTATCTAAATGTATTCAAAGAGCTAGGACATAAGGTTACGATGGACACAAATGCCAATGGAACTTTAGGATACAGTGAAGTAATGGTAACCGCAGCTGACGGTATGCGCCAAAGTACAGCAAACACATTCCTCTCCGATGCCAAAGATCGTACTAACTTACACGTTTTAAGACGAGCTAGAGCAACAAAAATTATCATAGATGATAAAAAAGTTGCAAGAGGAGTACAATATATTGATGGCAACAATAAAACATTTACAGTTTATGCAAACAAGGAAGTCATAGTCTCAGCAGGGCCTTTACATAGTCCACAATTGCTTTTGTTATCTGGTATAGGTCCAAAAAATCATTTGCAAAAAATGGGAATTAAGGTAGTTGCTGATTTACCAGTTGGAGAGAATTTGTTAAACCATCATGGAATTTTGTTAACTTACAAAACTGAGAAATTAGATCCAAACTTTACATTCCCACCATCATCACCTGGTGATTTTGTTATCCCTGTAATGACGGGTTTTGTTGCTATGAAAAAATCCCAGAAGCACCCAGATTATCAGGCTTCGGTCATCATTACGAGCCCAGAAGGATTCGGAACTATAACTTGTCCTTTAATTTTTGGGTTTGATACAAACGTCTGTCAAAATGTCTACGATGATATCAAGGGTAGAGAAATTATGTTTGTGGAAATTTCTGATTTTACTCGGAAACCGCGAGGACGTGTGACTTTGAAGAGCAACAACCCAATGGATGAGCCGAATGTGCACATAGTTGCTTATCCTGATGAGGAGGCGTTTGAAACTATGCTCAACTACGCAGAAGATTTCTCGAAGGTAGTAAACTCGACGTACTTCAGGAATGTACAAGGAGAATTGACAACTTTGCCACAGTGTAAGCAGTATAAGAAGAACACTAGGGCGTATCTGAAATGCTATTCACGATGCATGAGTAGTACTGTATTCCACTATGTGAGCACGTGTAGAATGGGCTCTGTGGTGGACAGCAGGCTGCGAGTGTATGGAGTAAGCAAGCTTCGAGTGATAGACTCTAGCATCATGCCAACCATCACCAGTGGCAACACCAATGCGCCGACCATGATGATTGGCGAAAAAGGCGCTGATATGATCAAAAAGGACAATAAGCATTCTAGATAAAAATAAAGTACCGTTTGTATTACCTATTTCTTTTGTTTTATTATCAGATTATATCGCATACATTGTCCTGATCACTAAATAAGTAGCTTGAACTCTTGTTAAATAGGTAAATAACGGTATTTATTTATTTATTTATTTTGCATGTCACATGGTACATTATTAGGTCTTGAATTATAGTCCAGCACTTTGTACACATGACACCCAGTAGGGGCACCGCAAACATAATTAGGTAAGTACTTATTTGTTACATTACATAAAAAATCAAATTAATTTCAAATGTCAAACATACTAAAATTGAATTAACAGAGATACATAAATTAACTAGTATTTTATTTTTTATTATTATCCTCAAAGAACTCATTTAAGCTGTAGTAAGCTTTTTGTTGCAAATGTGTTTTGAGCTGATTTATGAAGGGCTTAGGTTGCTGTATGTCTGTTATATGGTTAGGGATACTATTATATATTTTGATGGACATCCAATGGGGGCCTGATCTTACAATTTGATCAATCACGGTATCAATGACGGTGCTCCAAATATACCTAAACTTAAGTAGATATTCTAATACCCAGATATAATAGACAATATTATGATGAAGATATTATAACAGACATGAATTAGACCGCCTTTGCCGAAAATTAATAAGTCAAAACCTAGCTACCATTAAAATTTTAGTTGGTCTTCTCTACCTAGTCTTTATTCAGGAAGTCTGGTATTTTTCATACTTCATCATGCAGAGTTCGAGGGTTACCACAAATCAAGACATTTTACAATAGCCACTTTATTATAAATCGCAATCCAAAGTGATTACCGTAGGAATGCTCATGTCATCCCGTTCCAACACGCAATGTTAAGAGGAGCTGGCACGAATTTTGTTCCGAGACTATCCTTAGTTTGCGATTTGTAATAAGGGGGTAGTACCTAGTTTATGTGATTATCACATAATAGAGTTATTAAACAACGTGCCTTATTATTATTATTATTTGATAGAAATGGGGTGAGCCCTGCGTCTCATAGCCACTGCGACCAGTAGATGATCTATCGTGGCAGCCCCGTAACCTATTACAGCACCTCATGTAGCTCCAGTTCCAGGATAAACCCGAGAATGGAGCTGATGGGGGAGCTCTTGATCTCGTCAGGTGAGATCATGTGTGCTCCCAGGTGCCGGCTTCTGCAGCGGTGCAGCGCTATGGACTCGCCGAGGACGTGGATAATTGTTTCCTCGAACAACGAGCCTTAGCGATTTTTTTAATACCGAGTTATTGTGCAGTCTCATACTCTACTTTATCTATGTTACAGTTAAAACTAGTAAGTAGATAGAACGCTTATTTCCTACTAGTTTTTACTTCATGCCTTTGTTAATACTAGAATTGACTAATGACTGCATAGAATATCAGTTAAAATAGTTTCTGCATGACAAAACGCGTTTTCCCGAAGCGAGTCAGTTAAAACTGTTCCGACCGCGGTTAGATTTATGTTCTTTAGCAATGTTTCTTTTTAACCGACTTCAAAAAAAAGAGGTTCTCAATTCGACATGTATAGTTATATATTTTTTTTTATGTTTGTTCACCGATAACTTTGCCATTTATGAACCGATTTAGATGATTCTTTTTTATTTGGAAAGTAGATAGTCCCGGATTGGTACCATGATCGGGATATTAGGATCTGAAGGTAGGATTGTGGAAAAATTGAGGGGAACTCACAAATTTTTAACGGACACATAATGCTTTTGTATGTTATTTTCAAAACTGCACCAGTATTTACGCCTGACTGTATTAATATTGTGGCTCTGCTGATGATGGAAGGTCAACTCCTCAACAGTAAGGAGTTAAAGGATTACTCTTTTAATACTTTACTCACAATTAGTTTTTTTACTTATTTGGCGAGGGTGGAAGAGGGCGGGGGGCAAAAAAAGAGATACTAAAAGGCTTGGAAAAAAAAATTCTGCATAAAACCACCGCCTTCGAAAACCACGAACTAAAAAGTGTAAAAAAATATCTTTAACACTTTATACACTTCAAATAACACTTTATAACAGTAAACTAACAAAAAAGGTTTTACCGAAGTCGGCGCCTAATCCCTGTTGAATAATTACAAGAAAGTATTGGGCGCCGACTTCGGTAACACCTTTTCTCGAGTGTACTGTTATAAAATTATATTTGAGGTGTATAAAGAATTAAAAATATAATTTTACACTTTTTGGATCGTGGTTTTGGACAGTGCTTGAGCTGGAAAAGAGGAAGATAGATGCTCTGGAATTGTGGTGCTGGAGAAAAATGCTCGGCATATCGTGGACAGAGTTCCGCATCAACGTGTCCATACTGCAGGAACTCGGCATCACAAAGCGTCTATCAACCATAGTACAGACTCGCATACTGCAGTACTTTGGTCATGTCTCAAGGCGTGATAACGACTCCATAGAGCGGCTGGTCGTTCAGGGGAGGATAGAGGGAACGAGATCCCGCGGCGGATCACCGATGCGCTGGACTGATCAAGTGAAGTCCGCAATAGGACACCCCATGTCAGACTGTGCCAGATAGTCTGTAAACTGAGGGAGAGGGAGCGAGAGATCGCGAGGAAAGCTGTGTCCGCCTCTAACACCAACAAGGACGCCTCAACGTGACCACGACCGCTCTGGCAAGAGCGTAGTGACAGAGAAGAAGATGCTTTGGCTAAACTATCTGGTGGAGACAAGTCCTGAGAATATTTTCCTACTATTTCCTCCTTTTCAGACTCAAAAAAAAACATTTATGTAGTTATTCAACCATATTGTTACGATTAAAATGTTAGTCTAGTAATTCATTATTTTCCTATATTTTTAAAACTTATGGATATAAACTTTTACTTCCTAAATCTACGTCGATTTAAAGTCATGATTTTGTTTTCTGTGATAGGTGGCAGACGAGCAGACGGATCACGTAATGATAAGCGATTGCCGCCGCCCCTAGCCACCTGCGACACCAGTGGAGTCACAAGTGCGCTGCCAACCTTTAAACCCCGGCCTCTGGTACTCGCACTCACGCAGCAAAACACAGCACAGTGCTGCTTCACGACGGTTTTCTATGAGGCCGTGGTATCACTCCGATCGAGCCGGCCCATTCATGCCGAGGATCTCCCACGGTAAAAATTAATTATTAAAACTAAAGTTACAGATTTAGGTTCCATAGTGTGCTGGCGCTACTGTAATTAAACACAGCGAAGTACCCTATATTTTGCGGTGCTTGGGCATTCAAAATGAATATTTTATACAATTTTCCCAGACATAAATATAACATTTTATGCACCCCTTATTGTAAATGTAAACTAGTGAAATGTAGACTTATTTCTTTATCATCGGTTCTATATTGACGCAGGAGTCTCCAATTACTCATAAAAAAAAGTATCAGCCTATAAACTGCCCCACTGCAGGGCAAAGGCCTCCATCAGGGAAATATACTATGAACACAAATCCGAGCTATGTTCAAAAAATTCGAAACATGCTTTTCGTTCGACCCGGGAATCGAACCCAAGACCCCAAGATCACGGCCCGGTATTTAAACCATTACTTATACTACATTTATTCATCTTAGCGTGTCATTCCCGGTTGCGCCCAAAGCTATAGCGTTGTAGGTCACCAAAAAAAAACCGGCCAAGTGCGAGTCGGACTCGCCCATGAAGGGTTCCGTAGCAGCATGCAACAGTAACTTAATACTTGGAAGGTAAATTGTGGTTTATGGTTTATAACGTATTAAAAAAAACTACTTACTAGATCTAGTTCAAACTAATTTTCGTTGTTAGTTTTCATGGTAATGTAAATAATTCTTATATAATTTTACCACTTTTAGGAGCGTCTCTTGCGCAAATCAAGTGATCCGTCTGTTCGTCTGCCTGCCTATTATATAACAAAAAAAATCAGTTACATAACAAAAAAAAATCAGTAAGCTTAGAAAAAAACCTCAATATCATTTTTATCAATAAATGAATAATAAAATAAAAACTTTTTTTGCTAGAAACACAGTTGACATACAGTTCTTTACAAATTATCTTGGGTACATGTGTACATTGGCTCAAATACATATCACACTTTATATTAATTATTACACATTAATTACATTTGAAGTTAAATAATGTAAGGTATGTATTTATAAATAAATAAATTAATAATGTCCAATAAAGTTTTAATTAATCCTTATGTCATTTCTAAAATTTAATTAGTGTCGCTAGTTTAAGTATTCGCTTAGACTATAAAAACATTTCTCCAGGAGCCAGCATGTAAATTTATGTTTAAACGTTTCTCCTTAAAGCCCTTTCAGTTTATCCGGGAGCGAGTTACGAGTATACAGTGTCATCGTTATATAGTTTTAAAAACCTGTCCATAGATACCCCACATGTAAAGGTTTGATGAAAAAAATATTTAGATTTTCAGTACATACGAGTACCAAGTATGACCTCCAAAAATATTTTTTTTCCTACTTTTGTACATAAATCGTAATGCGGTTAACAAAATACATCTATTTACCAAGTTCCAATAGTTATAGTTCTAATAGTTTCGGACAAAAGTGGCTGTAACATACAGACCGACGGACAGACAGACGGACAGACAGACATGACGAATCTATAAGGGTTACGTTTTTTTCCATTTGGCTACGGAACCCTAAAAAGGGTACGCTAGGACCATGGTCCATAATTTTAGAAGATTGGTGATTACAATGTAACGGCTGCCGACACATTTACATCCCTTTAACCATCCCTTCTACCAACCATTCTGAACAACAATCTATGACTTTCGAAAATGCTCATAAAAAAGCATTATTTTTATAGAAAGTCGACGCTCGGTCATTTTGTATGGAGAGTCAAAAAATGTTTTGACCTAATATGCAGGCGTAGAGAAAAATGTTTTCAGAAAGGTTGGTTGAATTCATGGTAAAAGGGATGTAAATGTTCAAAGATAATAACAATAATATGTTCCAACCGATTTCGGCCAAGGCGAGCAATCTCAACGATCAGCCACCTACGCAGGATATATTATAGTGCTCAAGTGTGTGCGCAAACACAAGTGCACTCTCTATTCCTTTGCCCTCATATTCCGATGGGACACCCGTGTGACACGACCGGAAAGGGGTCAGGCGCAGGACCAACGGCTTAACGTGCTTTCCGAGGCAACAGGGTACAAGACCGCCAACTTCCAGACTCCGGGCTTACACTAAGAATTTCTTATCAGAAAAACATTGGTACGAATTTTGGCCCGACCCGGAGATAGAACCCGGGACCCCATCCGCAGCCGTTGCTTTGTATATAACATGAGAACTTTTTTTTATGTGATAGGTGGCAGACGAGCAGACAGATCACCTGATGGTAAGCGATTGTCGCCGCCCATAACACCCGTGACCCCAGTGTCGCGGGTGTCCATGGGGTCCAAAAGTTTCAAAACTATCTGAAATGTTTTCCGTCACATCCGATCTAATGGTAGAAAAAGGTAGCTAAACACTTTTTACAGGATAACATGGACAGGAGACATGGCCGCTTACAATGTGCCGATTAAGGAGGCTCAAAGTCACCCAGAGAGCAATGGAGAGGGCTATGCTCGGACTGTCCATACGTCAACGTATCAGGAATGATGAGATCCGCAGGAGAACTAAGGTCACAGACATAGCCCAAAGGATTGCAAGGCTCAACTGGCAATAGGCAGGGCACATAGCGAGGAGAACAGACGGCCGTTGGGGCGGAAAGGTCTTTGAGTGGAGGCCATGTACAGGAAGTCGCAGCCGTGGCAGGCCCTCCACAAGGTGGACCGACGATCTGGTGAAGGGCGCGGGAATCCATTGGATGCGGGCGGCGCATGACCGATCTGTGTTGAGATCATTGGGGGAAGCCGATGTCCAGCAGTGGACGTCTATTAGCTGAAATGATGATGATGACAGGATAACAGTGTTCCAATATTAATTAATCAGTGCTTAAAACAGATTTTCGCACTAAAAGCATTTAATAAACTTTACTTTTTGTAACTGATGACAGAATTAAAGGTTTCGTATCCACTAAGCACACTAAACCGTCTTAATCCTGTTGAACTATTTCTAGACCACGCTGCTTCTATCTCCCGTGATTCGAAAAACAATCTTATTCAGTTAGCAGTAGAGTTAAACGAACATTTGTCAACCAGGAATTAGGGTCCCCTTAATCCAGTTAAAACAGTGTGTTACTAAACAAGTTTGACTCTTGAGCCGGGTATTAAGTCGGGGATGGAGTGAGAACCGCTCCAGGGTATCAGCTTGTGGTTCTAAGTGCTAGAGCGGGGATACTGCTCAATTATTTTACGCTTGTATTTGCTCAGTGGCTGGGTGTAGTAATCTCTCCGTTGTCTGATATCCGTAACACAAGTGCTTAATACTACACGTCAACGAATGAGTAAGAACACCTTGGGAGAGCCACGCTTTGGCATGAATGGGCCGGCTTGACAGGAGTTACAGAAAACCGTCGTGAAGCAGGACTGTAGGACAGGAGGCCCAATCCGGATAGCGCACTTGTGACTTCAACTGACCGGATGGCGCAATTGGTAGTGACCCTGCCTCTTATGCCAAAGGTCATGGGTTCGATCCCCAGCCTTGACAAACATTCGTGGGATGAACACTTGCGTTTGTTCAGTGTCTGGGTGTAATATATGTATTTAAGTATATATTTGTATGCCTCTGTTGTCTGATATCTGTAACACAAGTGCTTAAGCTACTTAGTACGGAATCAGGTCAACGTATGTGATGTTGTGAGAATTATTGTGACTCCACTGGTGTTGCGGGTGTCCATGGGCGGTGGCAATCGCTTCCCATCATGTGATTCCTCTGCTCGTCTGCCAAAAATAAAGATAACTCGAAGTTTTTATTCACCACCGTGCGAAAGGTAGAAATATTCACCACACGCACGGAGCGAGCAGCTCACGCGTCCACCAACCACGCGTTACGTCTGATCGGTGATCTACTTGCTCAGCACGATGATATTGGCTTGTATGCCAACTGCTGGTATGGTCTTTTTTATGTGATAGGTGGCAGACAAGCAGACGGATCACCTGATGGCAAGCGATTGCCGCCACCCGCGACACCAGTGCTAACCTCCAGTACCCTCTCTCACGCAGGAAAACACAGAACAGTGCTGCCTTACGCCGGTTCCCTTTGAGGCCGTGGTATCACTCCGGTCGAGCCAGCCCATACATGCCAAAGCGTAGGTCTCTCACGATAGAAATACCGGCAGACAGGAAAGAGGGTACGGGACCCTCCAGGCGCTGCAGCGCGTTGGGCATGTTCGCGGCGGCGCGAGTAGACTGTTTCTTCGCTACGATGCGGAAGCGCGCTGCGTCCCTCGCAGGGTCAGGAGGGAATTGGAGCTAGCTCGGATTCCCTCCTGAAGATGATTGCAGACCGAGTAGACTGTGTCTACCTGCTGTACTGTGGCGCATTGCCTGCGAAATAGACTACTAATACCTAGGATTTAGATGTTACTGAAAAAAAAATGAGTTATTGACCTGAAATAAATGATTGCCAATACCAATAAGAGCCCCGAAATTGAGTGCTGGATATAGTGAGAATCGCACATTCATGATATCTATTCGTGAGTATCAGAAGGAGGTTGTAGGCTCAAACCCTAGTGCACACCTGTGTATTTTCTAAGTTTTCTGCCAAAAATGAGACACTAAAAACTGGAAAAAAAGAATTGTTCAAAAACCACGAACTAAAAAAGTCTAAAATAATATTGTTTACACTTTATACACTTCAAACAACATTTTATAACAATACACTCGTTTGTTTTACCGAAGTCGGCGCCTGATCACTGTTGAATAATTGTTGTATTAAATTACAAGATAGTATTGGGCCCCGACTTCGGTAACGCTTTTTTTCTAGACTTGAAAAAAAAACCAAACACAACACAGGAAGCTCTCTTTTAAAATTGATGGCAAAGCTATTGATACAGACTCTGAAATGACAAACACATTTGAGTCATTATTTTCAAACATTCCAGTCACTACTACTAAAACATTAAATTCGAGTCCGCATATCGCTGCTTCTCTCATCAAGTGGCATGTAGATGAGTGCACCAAATCTTTTATATTTAGTCATGTAAAAGTATAAAAAAAAGTAAAGTATCAGCCTATATACTGTCCCACTGTAGGGCAAAGGCCTCCATCATAGAAATCAAGTCATCGCTGCTATGATGGGAATAGGCATAATCACCACGCTTATCAAATGCGGATTGGTGATCACAAACCCGAGCTATGTTCGAAAAATTCGAAACATACTTTTGCTCGACCCGGGAATCGAACCCAGGTCCCCGAGATCACGGCCCGGTACTTAAACTTAAACCACTAGACCAAAAAATATAATACACTCTATCGCACCACACTTAGCTATATATATTTAACGAGTGTGTTGACGAGGGTCAATTTCCAAATCGGATGAAAATTAGTAAAATCATACCTTTATTTAAATCTGGAGAAAGGAGTGACCCGTCTAACTTTAGGCCAATATCCATATTGCCAGCACTCAGTGAAATTTTCGGTAAAAATATATTTACTCAACTTTTGTCTTATTTCAATATTAATAAATTACTGCATGGAAAAAAGTTTGGATTTACTAAAGGAAAATCCAATACTGATGCAGAAGTGGCTCTTATCAAACATGTTTTTGATGCGTGGGAAAAAAGCAGGATGCAATAGGTGTTTTCTGTGATTTTTCGAAAGCATTTGATTGCGTTAATCATGAAACACTATTGATGAAGTTACGGCATTACGGTGTATTAAATAACGCACTTGATATGATTCAGTCTTATTTGTCTGATAGCATTCAAAGGGTTAATGTTATTGGAATCGACTCTTCTGGTGCTCCTCTATGAATGGGAGTGCCCCAGGGCTCTATATTGAGGCCTTTGTTGTTCTTAATATACGTAAATGACCTTCCATACTTCACGAAAGATCTATGTGAGATACTGTTATTTGCTGACGACACTTCCTTGATTTTTAAGGTTGATAGATATAAATAATCAATTGAGGACGTAAATTATACTCTCTCACAGATATTGCACTGGTTTACGACTAACAATTTACTTCTTAACTCAAAGAAAGCTAAACGTGTAAAATTCATCATGCCAAATGTAAGGCAGGTCGATACTAGTATTAAGATGAACAATGAATCTATTCAAATCATTAATTCCAAAGTTTTTCTCGGTATAACTATAGATGCAAAATATCAGTGAAGTCCCCATATTGCTGCCTTGGCAGGAAGACTAAGTTTCGCTGCATATGCAGTAAGAAAAATTAAGCGTCTGACTGCTATAGAGACGGCAAGACAGCTATTTCAGCTATTTCCACAGTGTGATATCATATGGTCTACTGTTGTGGGGGTCTGCTGCTGACATACAAACTATTTTTGTAATACAGAAAAGGGCCATCCGCGCTATATACAGCCTTAGATTACGTGACTCACTTAGGGAAATATTTGAAGAAATAAATATTTTAACCGTGGCTTCCCAAATTATCGTCAACTATATTATGTATGCACGTAAGAACTTGCAAACTTTTCCAAAAAAGTCCGATAGTCATAGTCTTAAGACCAAAAATAAACATAGGCTTGCCGTCCCGGTCCTCAGACTTCATAAAATTCATTTGTTGCCTTAAGTATTAAGATATTTAATAAGCTACTACAAAATGTCATTAACTTATCACTAGATAAGTTTAAGTCTCATATTAAAACCTACCTAATGAAGAAAGGTTACCATAGTGTACAAGACTATTTAAATGATAAGGATTCTGGTCATGTTAATTGATTAATCTTTTGAGTTGTTATTCATAGTTTTTCATTCATTTAGAATTTTTCTCTTATCAATTGAAACTCTGTAACATCATCAATATTTGAAAAGAGTATCTACCGAGTTTCTTGCTGGTGTCGTCTCAGTAGAAATCGACATTCCGAACCAGCGGCAGATATTATGTACCTATTTTGACATTCATAAGTGTTTTGTGTGGACTTAAATTTAATAAAGAATTTTTATCTTTATCTTTTATCTCGTTGTGTGTACTGTTATAAAATTTTATTTGAAGTGTATAAAGTGTTAAAATATTATATTGTACTTTTTTAATTCGTGATTTTTGGAGGCGGTTTCTTTTCGCAGATTTTATTTTTATATCTATTGTTCTATTTTTTTTTACCATCAGCTTAGATATTCCGCTCGCTTTTTCGCTCAACGTATCCATTCCCTTACTGAAAACCGACCACTTTACGATGAGTAAACTACTGAAGTTAGTCCTTAACTAAACTGTGAACCGCTTGCCGAAATAGTTACACAGTTTTAAACCCTAATTCTACCGCTTCAAAGAGCTTAATCGCAGACTGTTTGGCATGGACGGCTTTATTCGCTGTTGAGCCATTTTGTGGTGCCAAGGGCTAATTACATTGAGTCTCAGTGGCTAGAGGGTTGGACTTAAGGCGACACCGCGACGGAATTAGCGCCACCTACTTGTTTGTATTGATTGTGGCGAATAAAGTCATTATTAAAAATGTACTTCAATGAATACTTAAAGGAAAGTATTAACAGCTATTTGCAACCCACCTATACAGGGTGTATCTGTGGACATTTATATCCCTATAACCACGTGTTCTACTAACCATTATGAACAACATTTGTTCTATCATTTTTAGAAATTCGCATGAAAACATTTCAACTTTTCATACAAAGTCGGTCGCGTGACTTGGTCATTTTGTATGGGAAGTCGAAAAATTTTATGATGAATTTCGAAAAGTCGTTGAATAAATTTTGTTCAGAATAGTTGGTGGAACACGTGGTTAAAGGGCTGTAAATGTTCACAGATACACCCTGTATAATAATTTCTTCCTACAAGTACCAAAATTTTTGATAATTTCTATAAGTAGCCACTTTATACAGTTACAAAAATTATTGTTACTTGTAGGAAGTAATTATTACATAAGTTCATCCCATGAACCACCAGCGTGAAGCAGCTCTGTGATGTGTTACGCTGCGTGAGTGAGGGTACTGGAAGCCCAGTCCGAGGGAAAGGGGGGTTTTAAAGTTGGCAACACACTTGTGTCTACACCTGTGTCGCGGGTGTCCATAGGCGGCGGCAATCGCTTACCATCGGGTTTCTTGTCTGCTCGTCTACCACCTATGACAAAAAAAAGGTTCGTACCAAAAAGTTGTTAATACTTTCCATAAAGTTATTATTGCAGCACTTTTCATATATTATGTTCGATTCAAGGTACAAAAGCTTTGATTGAAAACCTCAGTAAATGGCTGTGAAGTAGGTACCTATAATTTTATTATTTACGACAAGGAGGGTTAATTTATTAAATGATGACGTCACTTCTATGAATTTTGGATCGCTCACGGTGCGGCTCTGGGGCACGATTCTCAGGCCACTCGAACAAAATTCACATTCGAAAAAAGTTCAAAGATCGAATTTTTTTCGAAGGAAACTTAATTTGTCTGTTCTCAGAACTTCACAATCAAAATGGTTCGAATGAACGTCGCTCGAACTACGTTCGAACACTTCAAGTGCTAAGGACCGGTAGAAGTTGGAGTTCGTATACGAATTTATTTGTCAAACTTCATTTTGAGGTTATATGACAACAAATATAAGTTTTTTTTTAAATACGAATCTAACCAAAGAGTACTTTATTATATACGAAAATTTAACTGATTGAAATTTGAAGTAAATTTACCCAACCGGAGCTGAGGATCTGCTTCCACGAGTTGTACCAGCCGGACCTTTGCTCTGGGCTGGCAATTTTTTTATGTTGCACGTTTTCCATCTCTTTTTCAAACTATCCACCCAATTAAACAAACAAAATGGAGTTTTAAATTTTGTGAAGATAGAATTTTACGTTGACTTTGGCGCGTTCTGTTTCACCCGACACCGTACACAAAATATTCAAATATTAAATTTTCTAATAAAATTTAGTATATTATGAAAAATTAATAGTTTGATCAAAATGCATGACAACAACTCTTATGATGGATATTAAATTAGATCACTGCAGAATTTTCAAAATTAAGTGCTGCATGCACTACCCTTGGTTGTAATGGAACGTTATAAATATTGTCTATGGTACGTTTGACTAAGTAGTTCAATCGTGAATTGTTCTATTGGTGCTGAGAATAGAGTTTATGCACACCATTCGAACAATAAAAAACGAAACAAAATACCACCTTTTTTGTAATAAATTAAAGAATTATTCAATATCAAAATGTTTTTATAGTATTCACGAGTTTTTTCAGCAGAAAACTACATGATATTCTTATTACGATTTAGCTTTAGAAATCTTAATAAATTCTATATGTATTAACATTGCAGTGCCCCTGCGGGGTTCATGTTCAGAACTTGTAATTAGTTTAAGATCTATTGTGAACAACATGAAAGCAATAAAAACTATGACTATGACTATTACAGTAGAATTGGAACATTCATATACGAACTACCACACGGAAAAAGTTCGAGTGGCCTGAGAATTGTGCCCCAGGTCGTTATTTGCCGGTAGCACACTGTCTGCTAGGCGATGATACAGAAATTCTATTTCGGATTTATGGATGTTGAAAAGTGAGAGGTTATAGGAAAGGAATATGATGCGGCAAAAAGAGAATACGAGATCGCCAAAACCAGAAACTAATAAAAAATAAAAAAAATAATTAGAGGTATTATTACTGAAGACTGTAAATGTACTAATGCAATACATAAAAATAAATATGAAATAAATAGAAACAATACATAATAATATTATTAGTAACTATAAGCAATAAAAAATCTAAAGGACCCACAAAAAATATTACAAAATATTGATTTTTAGGGTTCCGTAGCCAAATGGCAAAAAACGGAACCCGTATAAATTCGTCATGTCTTACTTGCTGCTATGGAACCCTTCATGGGCGAGTCCAACTCGCACTTGTCCGGTTTTTGTATCGGAGGCCTAAGTCCACTTCAGATCGCTGAGTTCTAAGTAATTTAATAAATGATTTATTTCGCATTGGAGTCATTATCCGGCTAATCACTTTCGTGGTCACCATAAGGTTTAAATTTATTCCGAAAATAACATCACAATCTTAAAATTCATGTAAAAGTAATATTCCTTATAGCAGAAGCTATATATTTATGCAGAAAATTTTAAGTAATTTTCGAAATAAATTTAAATCTTATGGTGATCACGAAAGTGATTAGCCGGATAATGACTCATTCAGTGGACAATATCTATGGCATTAATATGTTTTGAGACTTTAATTTGCCTCTGTTTTTTTTAATGTGATAGATGGCAGACGAGCAGATGCCTCACCTAGTGATAAGTACCTCCCACGTACATCTTCAATGAGGCATCAACGCTCCTGGCCGTCCCGTAACGAATGGAAATATACCTGTCGCATCCAAATAAAGGAGACACACTGACTTGTGAAAGAGAGGGAAACTCTGATTAGGTCGTAACATTTGCTTACAATTAGGCCCTCTGGCTCGGAGTCGGTTCGGAAACACCATCGTTAGCAGCTGATTCCAATTTGACGGTAAAACTGACATGAGAAATGCACTGAGGTGGAATTTTAGAGTATACACAATGTTATGTATAATCTAAGGGTAGAATAAAAACCATCCTAGTAATCCTGTATTTCTAGTAATGTTGACGACCCGTTTGGAACAGTGGTAGTGAACGCTGCCTTTGGTCCAAGGGTTGCGGGTTCGATCCCCGCACAGCACAAACATTTGTGTGCATGAACATGTCTGTTTGTATTGGTCTTGGTTTTTTCTATTATTATAAGTATGTATTTATAATAGAAAAGAATTATATGTATAATATTGTAATCCCACTGTTGATTCTGATATCCGTAACACAGGTGCTTGAGCTACCTATCTCGGAGTAAGATCTTTCTACCATGTACCTCAGTTCTGTGGAACGGTTTGGCTGCAGGAGTATTTCCGGACGGCTACGACTTACGGATCTTCAAGAGAAGAGGGTACTCTTTTTAAAAAAAAGGCCGGCAACACATTATCGATCTCTCTGATTTCGCAGATGTTCATGGGCGGCGATGATTACTTTCCATCAGGTGACTCGCTTGCTCGTTTGTCCGCCTCTAGCATAAAAAAAAAAGATGACAGACAATGTATGTGATGTTGTGAAATATTTAATTTATTTAAGGAGTTTGGAGAAGTTATACCTATGATGGACCTTCAATGGTGTGGTAAATCAATAACATTTCATATGCAACACGTGGTGGAAGGAGGCCTTAAGGACATCCTCGCATCCTTACTGAGCCTATTAATATTTTACTAGAGGGAATACCCAAATATTAGTTAAGAGCGGTCTGATAAGCCGATACAAGCATGTGGGTGTTGTTACCGAACTTGGATCGAACAAACTTAGGACCAGGGTTACAAGGATAAAATATTAAAAACCGTTATATCTAGATAGAAGGTAATACAGACCGTCCCGGTCCTCAGACTTCATAAAATCAGTAATTCGTTTGTTGGCTTAAGTATTAAGATATTTAAAAAGCTACCACAAAATGTCATTAACCTATCACTGGATAAGTTTAAGTCTCATATTAAATCCTGCCTAATGAAGAAAGGTTACTCTAGTGTAAAAGACTATTAAAATGATAAGGATTCTTGGTCATGTTAATTGATTAATATTTTGAGTTGTTATTCATAGTAGTCTATTAACTTTCATAATTGTATTTTTTTTTCTCTCTTCTCAATTGAAACTCTGTAACATCATCAATATTTGAAAAGAGTAACTACTGAGTTTCTTGCTGGTGTCTTCTTAGTAGAAATCAACATTCCGAACCAGCGGTAGATATTGTGTAGCTATTTTGACATTCATAAGTGTTCTGTGTGGACCTAAATTGAGTAAATTTTTTTTATCTTTATCTTATCTTTATCTAGAAGTATAGGTAAGGTATCTGAAAATTTCATCATGTTCTTGCAAGTACTTCTCAAACGTGAATCATTGGGTTATTCGTATTATATTGTTTGAAACCGAATACAAATACAAAAAAACTTTATTGGTGAAAATATTGGTTACAAAGATGTTATAGGTATTTTTTTTTAATGTGATAGGTGGCAGACGAGTAGACGGATCACCTGATGGTAAGCGATTGCCACCACCCATGGACACCCGCGACACCAGTGGAGTCACAAGTGCGCTGCCAACCTTTACCCCAGATTGGGCCTCCGGTACCACTCACTCAGCGAAACACAGCACAGTGCTGCTTCACGCCGGTTTTCTGTGAGGCCGTGGTATCACTCCGGTCGAGCCGGCCCATTCATGCCAAAGATGAAATTAGGCATATAAAAAACTTAAATAACAATTTCGGCGGTCTTATTGCTGGACGCAATTTCTACCAGACAACCAAATGAAATGCAAACTAAATATACCTAATTAAAAAAAATCTAATTCCATGTCAAATGAGGTATTAAGTTAAAGTATTTTACTTTAACTGTATTGTAAATAATAAAAGATTAATGTCAGTTATTTTTTCTAGGATTACATTAAATTAAATACTACTACTTAGTTAATGAAATCCTAGAAAAAAATCCTACCTAACTTACTTTAAAAAGGGCTACGTTTTTTCCACCAAATATTTAATTTAATTTCTTTTGAAATCATTGTAGTCCTGATTCTTTCGCAAGTCTATTTTCCACCGAAATCAAGTTTCCGTCCGACGAAGCAGAATATCTACGCACGAAATATAAAAGCTGACAGGCCCCATAGAAATACTTGGTTTCCGGGTTCAAAAAACCGTTCAATATTGCCAACGACTGAGGACCTTTTTGGGGGCCCGTATTCAAAAGAGCGATGATAGCTCAGTGGATAACAACGCGCCTTCCATTCGGAGGGTCGTAGTTCGAATCTGAGTTGGTTCGTGATGGTTGAATTTTGATTTTTCAAATTTATGTGCATATTTCTAACATACGTCGAGGGAAACATCGCGAGGAAACCTGTACGTCTTAGATAGTTTCTCAAAATTGTGGATACTTAAAATATTGGACGACCCGTTTGGAACAGTGGTAGTGAACGCTGCCTTTGGTCCAAGGGTTGCGGGTTCGATCCCCGCACAGTACAAACATTTGTGTGCATGAACATATCTGTTTGTATTGGTCCGGGTGTTTCCTATGAATTATAAGTATGCATTTACAAAAGAAAAAGTATTATACGCATATAATTTGTAATCCCACTGTTGATTCTGATATCCGTAACACAGGTGCTTGAGCAAACCTATCTCGGAGTTAGATCAATGTATGTGATGTTATGAAATATTTATTTATTTATTTGAGATAATGATTCTAAACGTGTAACCGTGATCCAGTTGGTCTGGTTCTCCTTAATTGTAATTACCAGACTTCCCGAAAGTTTTGAGGACCCAAAAGAGTAAAAACAGGATCGTATTACAAGACTTCGCTGTTCGTCTGTCACCCACCAGGCTGTATTGTATCTCAAGAACCGCTACAGATAGACAATTTAAAAAAATCACAAATAATGTACAGCAGCGTCAGATCAAGTCACCCCCCTGCAGTGAAAAATAGCACTTGTTTTTTTTTTTTTTTTTTTGGTTTCGCAGGGGGAATGTCGCCGGCTCAAGAGTTGAGCCGACTACCTTATGCATACCAGACCACCGGGGGGTGGCCGGGTTATGTGGGGCTCTCCTTTGGCGGGGGGCTTCTCCCAAGGAGAAGCCAGGCAAAGGCATACCCACTAAACCCCCTGCGGTTCTCCCTCATCGCCCATATTGGGGAGTATCATGGTGATACGGCCAAAGCCTCCCTCCACGATATTCCCCGGGTGGATGTCCGCCTTTACGGTGGACTAGGCGGTTCCTCCCCCGGACGTGCCGGGAGAGGGGATAGGGACAGCCGGGAGAACTGAGCCGTCCCTATCGGGCAGCAAAGGGAGCCTGTGCAATGCTGGTGCTGGTGCCCCCGTACCACACACCAGCTCCCTTCGCGGAGAGAGGGAAGACGCGCATCTGCTCGGCGTCTCCTCCCCCTCCTCACCCTTCGGAGCGCGTTTGCGAGGGGATCTCGCTCTCGCTCGCGCTCCGCCGCCTCCTTCGCTACCATGACGTGCTCGCAGAAGGCAGCGAAGGCCTTCCAGGCCCCATCGCTCGCTAGTATAGATCTCGTTATACTAGGGAGGGAGAGGTCCTGGCCGACCGCCGCTACCAGCGCCTGACGCTGCGGGTCCCACGGCACACACTCCGCAAGGGTGTGGTGTGCCGTGTCCTCCGCAGCGCCGCACTCATGGCAGGAAGGCGCCTCCTCCCGTTGTATTTTGTGCAGATAATAACCGAAGCATTATCTGCACCATACGGAAGGAGACGGAGCCGTGGTGACGCTCAAGCCAATGGTCTAGGACCGGGGCGAGCGCGTCGAGGGTTCTCCGGCCGTAAGGGGCAAGGCCGAGGTTCTCGGACCATCGCCTCAGGAGGCACTTCCGTGCCTCCTTCCTTACGGCCTCCCGCTCGACGGGGCTGAAGCGGTTTCCTTCTGCCCTCCTGTCCACCATATACTTATAGACGGCGGACAGCACCACAGCTTCTGACTCCCATGGGGGGGTCTCAGCGAGCACACAGGCGGCGTCGAAACCTACCGTTCGGTAGGCTCGAGCGACCCGCAGCGCTATCGCCCGCTGAGGCCTCCGCAAGAGGGGAATATTTTCCCGTCTTGCGAGGGAGTCGAGCATTTGCGCCCCTGACATAAGGATGGTCCAAAGTTCAACAAGGGTAACTTGACGTGACGCTGTGGATACGAGTATTTTTGTTGCCGCTATAACTAATAAGAAGATAAATATTTAGAGGGGGTTCCAATACAACAAACGTGATTTTTCTGACCTTTTTTGCTCAAAATCAGTAATGGCAACAAGTAGGCACTTAAAATATTCACAAAATACTCAGTTATATTTTTACTCAATCACGCGGCGGCAATCGCTTACGCTTTGTCTAGTGACAACTTGCTTGGACCTAATAGTCTTAAAACCCGCGATTGCTTTTAGAGTGATATCCGCTGAATCCGTAGGTAGATTAAACGTAAAAACACCGGCGTTTTATTAAGTGACTGTGACTTTGACAGACTTCGACTGCTGACTACTGACTTATTCTCAATAAGTAACTTGAGATTGGCAAATTATCTTCGGGTACCCTGTTCATTGTCATTTACATACCGCTGAAGGAGCGCCTGCGCTGTTTCGCCGAGTGAGCGAGGGTAGGTACATACCATAGGCCTAATCAGGTGAAAGGAGGTTTAAAAGGAGGACGATGCACTTGTGCCTCCACTGGTCTTACTGTTGTCTTTAGGCCGCGGTAATCGCTTACCATCTGGTGATTCGACAAACAAAATCCAAATTAAAAATGCTAGGAATTTTATGGCACTTTATTTACCTGAACGATGATTATGAAGCGCTTTCGCGGCGCGTGTTATGATGATGGCTCGTTCAGAGTAGATATTTTTCATATTCCGCCTGCGTTGTAAATATATTTGCAGCTGCTTCTAATGCCGAGAAGGAAAAGGCAGTGAAGCATATTCAAACTTGTTCGATACTCCATCACGAATAGCTCTGTGATGAATCCTATATTTATTTATTTATATAATAAAATCGTAAGTATTACCACTTTTTAACCGTGGGAGAGCTACGCTTCGGCATGAATGGGCTGGCTCGACCAGAGTGATACCACGACTTCACAGAAACCAGCGTGAAGCAGCACTGTGCTGTGTGTCACTGCGTGAGTGTGGGTACCGGAGGTCCAATCCAGGAATAAGGGGGGTTGAAAGGTTGGCAGTGCACTTGTGACTCCACTGGTGTCTCGGGTGTCATGGGCGGCGGCAAACACTTACCATAAGGTGATCCGTCTGCTCGTCTGCCAACTTTTACATTAAAAAAGGACATTAAAACCTATTACTATAGATTAGGGTTAAATATAAAATATGGTGACGGCATTTTAGGAATTGACAGCGATGTTGGAATAACTTTTTTTAAACGCTTTCAGTAAGGAATGGGCTGGTTGCCAAAATTTTATTTTATTTTGTAAGAACGGTTCATTGCGATTATATTAAGCCATAAAAAATATGACTTTTTTTAAAGCACCTTCTCCTCATATTTTTTAAAATTTAAATTATATATTCGCAATACAGCCATAAAATCCGTCCACGATGATGGTCTATTAATTGTCTGTGTCGTGACGTCACTGTAACTTGTTGTTGTTTTCCCTCACCGCCGAGCTTATGGTAGAAATACGCACATAGATTTGAAAAATGTGCATGCTCGGATTTGAACCACGACTCGTATGCAAGGTGCGTTCTGAACCACTGAGCTACCATCGCTCCGCCATCAGTAAGGAATTATGTATCCAGATAAAATATAATATCAATGGGTATACTGTATAGTTTCCTACGCTATGACAGCTTGCTGCTATAAAAATGCAAATGGCCGCCATCCGCACGACGCAGCTTGCCTTGTGATTTATTGCACGCAAACTGCAGCTCTGTGCATTGCTAGGAAACTTCTCTGTCATACAAATTGACTTTCATTTCACTTTTTCAAATTGCCAGCGCTATTATTCGATTTAGTTTTTTACTAGAGTGGCCCCATGAAACTTGAAAACGCGCACGTCTATGAGTGTTCGTTTCGTGATAATAGTTCCACTTTATACCCAATAGAACCCAATGAAACGGCGTTATTTGTAAAAAGTAATCCTGACCTGTTTGCGAAATTACGCGAAACAGGACGCAACATCTCACGATCACTGCATTATATAAAAAAAACATCATGGGGATGGCAGACAAAATATATAATTAATCACTAACTAACATGAAAGGAATGAGATTGAATTTATTTAAAAATAATCTAAAAATATTACTGCTTGACAAATGCTATTAATGTATAAATGACTTCTTATCGGATAACATGTAACATTGAATTAATTTTTTATTGAATTAATATTATTACCCAATTTAAATTAGGTATTAATGAATTGCACATTCATTAATAATTTAAAATGGGGTTTGTTCTGTGTTTGACATACTAACAGGTGACGAAAGCTGGATTTATTGTTATGATCCTGAAACTAAAAGACAATCTGCTGAATGGGTGTTTCCATTCGAGGAGTTGCCAACTAAAGTGAAGAGAGGTCGCAGCGTGGGAAAGAAGATGGTCGCCTCGTTCTTCGGAAGGAGAGGTCATATCGTAACAGTTTGTTTAGAGAATCGAAAAACTGTTACCACAGAGTGGGACACTAACAACTGTTTGCCACTTGTCTTGGAAAAAGTTCGGGAAAAATGACCTCGCACTAAGAACCTCCTTCACCACGACAACGCCTCGCCGCACACCGCCAAGCTAACACTAGAGTATTTGGCGACGTCAGACGTAGAATTACTGGATCACCCGCCATATAGCCCAGACCTCGCACCCTGCGATTTTTAGTTATTTCCAAAAATAAAAGAAAAACTAAAAGGAAAACGTTTCACGGACGCCAAAGAAGCAGTGGCTGCGTATCAAAAGGCCGTCGAAGAGACCCCTAAAGAAGAGTGGGCCAAGTGCTTTTCTCAGTGGTTTCATCGAATGCAGCGATGTATTGATGTGAAAGGACACTATTTTGAAAACATATAATAAAAGTAACAACTTGCTAAATTGTTCAGTTTTTGATTTTCTAAGAACTTTCAGTGTCGCCATAAATGTTTGCCGAGAGGTTATAACCCCGAAATTGTTTAAAATAGATCCGGCTTAGTAGCAAAAAATTGAAATCGATTGGCGTCGCTTGTGTGCCCTACCCGTCACCTTAATGTGACGGGTGGCCCCAACCCCAACGCCAATCTATTTAAATGAATAGCAACTAAACCGCATATATTTTCAACAATTTCGAAGTTTGAGCCTCTCGGAAAGAATAAATACCATTTATTTAATACTAATAATTAACTTTTGATCTATTTTTGCACTCAACATTTGGATTAACGTTACAAGTGGCCGTTTTTGGCGGTAATTCATATTTCGAGTAGGAAGCAGACCAAAAAGTTAATTCATCATCAGCCCATTTAGTCCCCACTGCTGGTGCACGGGCCTCCCTCAATCATATAAGGGTTAATTGCCATACCCGCCACGCTTGGCAGACGGGTTGGCGAGGGTTTTGATATAAATGCAGAGTTTTCCTTCTCTGGGTGCTGATGATCATGCCAGCAGCTTTACCTTAGTCGCCTTTTTACGACACCTCGGTAAGAGTGAGGGTGGCCTATTCTACTCTGCCGGGGACCACACGGCCTGTTAATTATAAGTATTGAATTAATAACAACCCGCACAGTACAAACATTTGTGTGCATGAACATATCTGTTTGTATTGGTCTGGGCGTTATCTATATATTATATAAGTTTGTATTTACAAAAGAAAAGTATTATATGTATATATGTATTTGTAATCCCACTGTTGATTCTGATATCCGTAACACAGGTGCTTGAGCTACCTATCTCGGAGTCAGATCAATGTATGTTATGTTGTGAAATATTTAATTAATAGTACAAGTTCTTTTCGAGGTGCTCGAATTTCGAAATTGTTAAAAAGATATCCGGATTAGATGCTAACAATTTCAAAAAAAATTCTTTGAACTGAAATAGATTTATATTGGATTTTTAACACTGCTGTTATGTGTCGAGTAAGTTATCACCTGGACAACTTGCAACTTGGACTTATCTACGTATCCGTCTTAAGACTGTTGTCTCAGCAGAACTGTAGAGCCATAATAAAATTAGCACCGACGTTTCTTTTTTTTTTTTATTAAGAAAACCAACAGCATTACAGGTTGCATAATATTTTTTAAGTTACAAAGAGTAAAGCTAAAAACAGGTTTCCCTTATTTATACAATTAATAAAAGTAACTAAGTATAATGTGTTTAATAGAATAGCCTAAACAATGCGTTTACCCATAAGCTGCACCATGCCAAATCATACACAATTTTCAGATATAAAAAGAGAAATTAATCGGTGGAAAATAAGATAACATAGAAAGTAGTTAAACGACAAAGCATGTACCATCGGTTAAGTGTGTTTGTGAGTTCTACTTAGTAACATAATATAATGTGTGAATGTGTGTGTGTGCGTGTGTGTGTGTGTGTCTGTGTGTGTGTGCGTGTGTGTGCGTGTGTGTGCGTGTATGCGCGTGTGTGGTAGCGCGCGCGCGCGCCCGTGTTTGTGTGTGTGTGTGCGTGCGTGCGCGTGTTTGTAGGTATGTTTTATTTAATAAATTCATACAAATGTTAGATAACACATGAATCACAATACCCATTTTGTACGTAAAAGAACATTAGACTACTGAACTAACGGGTGTTCATCGAACACATCCTGTCCAGAGTGGGAATCAAAACCATGAAATTTGGCGCCGTCGCGTCGTTTCATTATTGAGTGAACGAGTGAAAAGAATTGAAGACATAACGAAAGAACAGCATTTGTATTTTCCTTTTTATTTATTAATTACAAGTGGCTTATCAATAGATGGCGCTGAGTGTCATTTACCTACATCGCGCAAGTATGGACGAGTTGCGAAAAATCTTTTATTTCTAGTTAAATCGATCAGGCGCAGTGACCACAAATAAGCGTTTCAAAGCCTGAATAATGCTTGTGAAAGGGAATTAATGGCCTGAACCTGGGTTTTAGCCTGCGCTAGACAAATCTGAGGCTGTGAACTGAATAAATCTGAATGAATAACGTTTCTACAGCTATCTCTAAACAGCGAAGGTTTTCTCAGTTACAGTTTTATTTCGAAAACTCTATCTGGCTTTTGGCCACTTGGTCAAATTGGATCAATTTCCCTACTGGTGAGGAATCGAATATTTACTTCTAGTCAAACTTGTACAATAAAAAAATCCAGCTAGGCTCTTTAAAGTAACGGGTAGGGCACACTAGCGACGCCAATCGATTTTAATTTTTAGCTACTAAACCGGATCTATTTTAAACAATTTTGGGATTACAACCTCTAGGCAAACACTTATACTATTTATTAAATAACCATGCACAAATATTGGGTACAACGCGTACGACAAAAAATTATTCACGCCAAAAGCGAATTGATTTACGCTAAAAGCGGCCGCTTTAGAAAAATGGACCCAACATTTGTGCATGGTTATTAAATAAATAGAGTAAGTTTTTGCCTAGAGGTTGTAAATGTGGGAGAGCCACGCTTAGGCATAAATGGGCCGGCTCGACCGGAGTGATACCACTGCCTCACAGAAGACCTGCGCTGTGTTTCGCCGTGTGAGTGAGGTTACCGGAGACCCAATGGGGGGAAGGGGAAAAGGTTGGCAGCGCACTTGTGACTCCACTGGTGTTGCGGGTGTCTATGGGCGGCGGAATTGCTTACCATCAGGTGACCCGTCTGCTCGTCTGCCACCTCTCATATAAAAAAAGCCCGTTTTTTTTAAAAATCCGGTTTAGTAGCTTTAAACTAAAATCGATTGGCGTCGCTAGTGTGCCCTACCCGTCTCCTTAATAAATAGTTGTGGTTACATGATCATTGCTCATGTTTTGGATCTGAAACCTTTACCACTAGACTGGGCGAATCGCAACATGTAAACTTAATTGTAAGATAATTAATAACCACCAAGAAGTTGGTACTTTATTTGGTACTTACCAATTCAAATATTTACAGAAAAGTGACACAATTATATTAATTATCATTCACCATAAACTCCACATTTGAGCGGTAAGGAAACATACAGAACAAATAAAAATGATGTAAGCTTCAGTTCATCAGGTACTGGCTACGCCATAACTACTCGTGCCTCATGAAGTCTGTCCTATTCAGGTATACTTCTTCTTAAATGATAAGCTTCAACATTCAATGTCTGCGGGCTCAAATTGGTCACCCTCCAGTTGCCATCTGGATACACGCGGCTACTGAACACTACTTCTCCTTCGCCACAGAACAGTTCCAAAGAACTTGCATCTAAAAAGATCCTCCAAGAACTTGATCCAATCGGAGACCATTCCACCTGACGGATATCATCAGATCCTCTATCCACAACGACTTTCCCAACTTTAGGATCCCATCTCAACCAGACTTGACCTCCGTTGCTCCCTTCTATCAACAGTTCAATATTCCAATCCAAATCCCCACTCAGGATAATTTCTGCAGTCTTTTCAAAATTGATTTCCTCTTCGGGAGCTAAATCACCCATAAAAAGAGATTGTTCCCTCAATGAAAGCATATCGTCAGTTGGCTTTTGTAAAATTCTGTCTCCATCCAACTGCAGCTCACGAACAATCGTCATGGCACCGGCCCAGCCATCTACGTCTTCTGGAATTGGTCTCTCCCACATGTTAAACCAAGCAATCACGTATCTATTTCCATCCTTCTCCATAGATTGTGTAGCGTAGAAGTCGTGACCAAAATCTAATTCCTGGAAATCCGTTTCAGGCACAAACTCAAAAGTTTCATAGTCAAAACTTCCGATAATATACCCGGTCTGGAATACATTTTTGTATCTATCACCCTGAGGTTCCAAACCCTGTGGGGACATGAGTAAAATGAACTTGCCGTCTAGCTCGAAGAAATCTGGGCATTCCCACATATATCCCATGTCAGCATTCGCCTCTCCAATAATTGATAAAAATTCCCAATTTCTCAAATCAGGTGATCTGTAGAGCAGCACTCTGCCTCTCTCATCTTCAGTTTTGCTTCCAATAACAACGTACCAAAAGTCTTGATACTTCCACACCTTAGGGTCCCGAAAATCTGGGGAGTCATTTGGTCTGAATGACAATACTGGGTTTCCTTCAAACTTGTCGAAGTTGACGCCATCATCGCTGAAAGCTAAGTACTGATTTTCATTGAAGAAGGGCGCCGTATCTGTAGTTTCACGGCCAGTGTATACTAGGACCAGGGAGTCTCCATCGACGACGGCGCTGCCTGAGAAGCACATTTCATCTCCAGGGATTAAGGCTGTCGGGAGATAGTTCCAGTCCACCAGATTGGGGCTCGTCACGTGGCCCCAATGCATGGGTCCCCAAATGCTATCATAAGGATAGTATTGAAAGAAAAGATGGTATTCGCCTTTGTAGAAGGAGAATCCGTTCGGGTCGTTCATCCAGCCGACAGGGGGTACGACATGGTAGTGCAGACGGTATCTCGGGTTTATCTCTGTCCTCTTTTGGCCTATGTACTCCTCAAGCTCAGTTATCGCAGTACTCTGTTGTCTGTGTGACGTTGCTGATACCACAGTAATGATGCTGAATATTACCAGCTCATACAGGAACCCCATGGTGATGTGATGACGCCACACCTTGGAGATAATCTTTTTATACGAGAAGTTATCTCACTGAAGTCTAGTATCTGATTTGATAAGATACTTCTTAAGAGTTTTGTTTTGGTCTCATCGTACTAAGATATATGATAAGGTTACGTACGTTAACATTTGATAGTGTCCTACCTCATGCGATAAATGTCGTGAGTTCGATCCAAACATTTGTGTCTGATCTGTGTGTAGTAATTACTCTTATAATATACGAGTATGTTGGAGCTGCCGGCTCAGGGACAACATAAGAGTCTTTCCCGAGGGGTTTTCAATAATTAGAATCAATAGAATGTTACTTGTAGGAGTGAGTATAACGTCCGAGCTGCTAAAAACTAAGTGTAAACATTCCAACATATCCACTGATACCCAATTTAATAAACTAATAGTTTAACACTAAGTTTTTATGACAAATAAAATAAAATGTGGGCCGTGTGGTCCCTGGCAGAGTAGAATAGGCCACCCTCACTCTTACCGAGGTGTCGTAAAAGGCGACCAAGGTAAAGCTGCTAGCATGATCATCAGCACCCAGAGAAGGAAAACTCTGCATTTATATCGAAACCCTCGCCAACCCGTCTGCCAAGCGTGGTGAGTATGGCAATTACCCCTCATGTGATTGAAGGGAGGCCCGTGCCCCAGCAGTGGGTACTTAAATGGGCTGATGATGAAAATAAAATGGAATGAAATAATTTTAAGAACGGATTAAGAGTTCGCGGGTCACACTCTGTCAATGCTCAGGTCGGAAAATGCATAACCGGCCAACTTCATAACACTATCGCACCACTTGACGTAAACACTTCAACAACTTCTCCACTTCCGTGGGACAGCCACGCTTCGACATGAATGGGCCGGCTATGAGTGATACCACGGCCTCACAGAAAACCGGCGTGAAGCAGCACTGTGCTGTGTTTCGCTGCGTGAGTGAGGGTACCGGAGGCCCAATCCAGGGTAAAGTGGGGTTTAAAGGTTGGCAGCGCACTTGTAACTCCAGTGGTGTCGCGAGTGTCCATGGGCGGCGGCCATCGCTCACCATCAGGTGATCCGTCTGCTCGTCTGCCACCTATCAGATAAAATAAAACACGAAAAACAATAGGACCCTTGATAGGCGACCCGCGGCCACGTTAGGCATGGCAATGCACCGTAAGCGTCACGTCACCTCCGTTTACAGGAACGATAATGAAACTAACTCTCCCAACTACACTATTTTTTTTATTGTATTTATTGTTAAAACCGTTAAGATTTGCATGCTAGGTAGCAATATTTTAGTGAGACTAGTTTAACATATGACCATGTACCTACCACCTAAAATTGTGCAAATAAATATATTTCATTTCATTTCAAGAATATGAGTAATTAACTGCCAACTAGGAATGAACGGCGCACTATTTCTTGCGCGCCGACAAGTATAATTAAGTATTACACCTGCAAATTATATGCTATCTGTATTTACAAGTGCGATAGCTACTTAGTACAGCAATCAGGTCAATGTATGAGATTTTGTAAAATCATCTAGGTATACTATTTCGACGACATTAGGAAGTTGAAATTCTTCTTTTCTAAATATTTGAGATTAAAATAAAATATAACACTAACAATAGCCTCAAAATCATAATACAGAGTAAGAGAGACTAGATGACAGAGAATAGAGACTAATGTCCTTGTTCGAGACTATAAATCATAATTGCAATTACATATTATGAATGGTCTGGCGCCTTAATTATTTTACCATCCTATAAAGAAGATGACCAGAGTGCCGATGATTGTATATACCTACAGAATCCTGCAAAAAGATCTTTTAACTTAACTACCTTGAGACCATACTCCTCATCTTAACGTGTAATTCCTGTTTGCATTTGCCTGGGGTAGGTACACTGAGACGATGATTCAGGATTTGAGGAGTCTGGTAATTACAATAAAGCCACTGCCGTCTGACCTTCGCAACCCTTAAAAAGAGGAACCAGACCAACTGAATCATGATTACGCGTTCCAGAGAACTATCCGAAACGTAATGTTTTCCCTCCCCGCTAAGCTAATGATAGAAATTTGCACATAAATTAAGAATAAGAATAAAATAATTTATTCAGTGCCAAACATAAACAAAATAAAAATAGAACGAAATGGACATTAGAATGGCACTGAAATGGTCGCCACTCAGCATGTGTCGCAGTGTATAAAGGACACCCCGACACTTAGGAAATTACAAACTCTTAGGAAATAAGAACATTTAAGAAAATTCAGGGGTGCATGCTCGGTCTCGAACCACGACCTTCCACATAGAGGGAGCGTTCTTATCCACTGGGCGACCATCGTACCTTGTCACCATACTATATTTGGGCAACTTCCATGTAAGAAATTAGATTTCAGATACATAACTAGATTACAATATACATCTTTGCATTCATTAAGTTACTTCCTTTTGTGGAAGTGTCTTTGTATAAATAATACTACATTTTAGTTTAAATTAATCAAAAATAATTTATTTACGTTGACTAATATCATGTTATGTTATGTTGTGTTATGTATATCCAAGAAGTAGGTTGATTATTTGCTTAAAATAACAAAATAGTTTTATTTTAATACATAATGATTTATCAGTAGAAGTGAGGTAAATTACAGGAAAAAAGCAATTACAGGACCTTTCGAATTTGGAAATCAAACGTATGATGGCAATTAAACCGAAAAGTACTATGCTGATTATTTGGTTTTACATTTGTACACTTTGAACACGACGAGTTGAGTATAATATAGATGATCAATATTCAGGAATAATTGTAGACAGCAATGGAATTAATGTTAAGAAAATTATACATATCAGAGGATTCAATGATGTTGACGAGCTAGGGAACGGTACACTAGTCTTTAAAATATAAGCTTCGATGGTGAAGGTCTGCGGACTGAGGTTGGTCACCTTCCAATTGCCCTCGGGGTACACGCGGCTGCTGAATACCACCTCGCCCTCGCCGCAAAACAGCTCCAAAGAACTGGCGTCTAAGAACAACCTCCAAGAATGCGATCCTATAGGATCCCACTCCACTTGCCGTATGTCATCTGAACCTCTATCCACGGCGACCTTTCCAACTGATGGATCCCATCTCAACCAAGCCTTCCCACCGCCATCGGTTCCTTCAAGCTGCAGTTCAACTGCCAGAGATATATTGGGATAGAGGATGATTTCTCCAGTCTTTCCAAATTCTATAACTTGATTCGTGGTCAAACTCTTAGCTGCAAGAGTAGCTTCTCTCAACGTAGTCATTTCCGCCACTGGTTTCTGCAATATGCGGTTTCCTTGGAGAGATAGCTCTCTCGCGATCGTCATGGCTCCACACCAGCCATCAACCTTTTCCGGAAAACTAGTTTCCCACATACCGAACCAAGCCATCATGATCCTTTTACCATTGTTTTCCAATGTCTGTGTAGCGTAAAAATCGTGACCAAAGTCAATTTCTTGGAATGCCACTTCTGGTTCAAACATATTTGTAGTATAGTTAAAAGAGCCAAGAATGTAACCAGTTTGATAAAGGTTTTTATATCTGTCGCCTTGTGCCTGCATACCTTGTGGAGACATTAACAACACGTATGTACCATTCAGTTCGAAGAAATCAGGACACTCCCACATATAACCCATGGTGCCGTCAGATTCTCCAATAATTGATAAATATTCCCATTCCTTCAGATCTGGTGATTTGTATAAGAGAACTCTGCCTGTATTGTTGTTAGATTTGCTTCCAATAACGACGTAATAGTCATTTCCATACTTCCACACTTTGGGATCGCGAAAATCTGCTGAGTTATCTGGTCGGTACGATAGCACAGGATTTCCTTCATACTTCTGGAAGTTGACGCCATCTGTGCTATTAGCCAAGTACTGTGTTTCATTATAAAAAGGATCGGTGGTTGTGATTTCATGGCCAGTATACATAAGGACGAGGGAATCGCCAACTACAATACCACTTCCAGAGAAGCATTGTTCTTTTTCTGGAATAAGAGCTGTCGGAAGTTCTTTCCAGTTGACTAAGTTGGGACTGGATGAGTGGCCCCAGTGCATTGGTCCCCACGAGCTGTTATAGGGATAGAACTGGTAGAAAAGATGGTATTCACCTTTGTAGTATGCAAAGCCGTTGGGGTCGTTCATCCAGCCGACAGGTGGGGCGACATGGTACCGAAGCCTGTAACGGTAGTTGAGTGACGACTTCTTGTTTGCTATATAGGATGCTAGTGTAGCCTTCTCTTCTTCTGTTGTTCGCTGTTGCAAATCACATGACACTGCAGCTATTATGCACACAATGATCACCGTTCTATACGAAACCGCCATGATGACGGTTTGCAATGAAATGCTGATTCATTAACCTATTAATCTTTTATATGAGTCTTAATAATTATCTTATGTCTTCGTTTTGATATCCTATCTATGAGAGTTTTGTTTGGTCCTTCACTTGGAGTGTAATGAGGAAAAGACGTTGATTCATAAGTTCGATTGAGTATCTTTGAAATTTCGAGGAAGATTCAGCTAGAAATGTGATGGACTTAGAAATGAGCAGTAAAGTTAAATATCGCGTTAATTCCCGTCTTGATACATTATAGTTATAATGCAACGCGAAAATCTAAAAAAACTATTTATTCACGATACCTAATCTGAGATTTTCTATATTTATCATATCATATATTAATGTCCATGATAATATGTAGAATTGAAAAGCCCAGGGATTTTTTTCAATAATGTATGGAAACATTATTGACGGGTAGATATTTTATTTTGTATGGAACAGCAGATTTTCTTTCGCTTATTTTGTTGATCTAACGTGCTAAATGGACTTTATTCATGATTGATTGATTGATGAAGCTATTGTTACAACTATAGGTTACGCACAGTACAAACATTTGTGTGCATGAACATGTCTGTTTGTATTGGTCTGGGTGTTTCTATGTACTTATTATAAGTATGTATTTACAAAAGAAAAGTATTATATGTATATATTTGTAATTCCGCTGTTGGTTCTGATAACCGTAACACAGGTGCTTGAGCTACCTATCTCGGAGTCAGATCAATGAATGTGATGTTGTGAAATATTTATTTATTTATAGGTGGAGACTTATTTATTGGCACTATTTTGTTCTTATTGATATAAGTTTAGTGTAATATTTAGCCGTTAGTCTTCCAAAAAATAAATAAATAAATACCTAAAAAAATGAAAAATGAATAAAAAAATGAACGAGAAATGCGGTCATGCCGCAAACTCCATCTTAGCTTCCCTCCTCATTCCTCAGAATCCTATTCACAATCCTTTACTGTAAGTCCATTCGTCTCTGGAACTCCTTACCCCTTCCAATCAGGAAATCACAATCCCTTCCTATATTCAAGTCCCGTGTCAAATCTCACTTCCTATCTCTATAAATAGGTACACTGTCTTTTCCTTGTCTCTTTTCCCTTTTTTATGTGGTCTGCTTTCTGGTCATTTATACCTATCTATAAGAAATATTTTTATTGAATTTTTGTTATAAATTATCTATGTATATATTATTGGGTATGTATGTGGGATTGTGAGCGAAATAAAAACCTTTTACTTTCTTCAATTTCTTCTTTATTTTAACTTTTGCGTACACACCTTTTCACCGCCTCCACAGAACTCGCCATCTTCCTACGTCACACCGGTGACGTGTTCTATCTCTTTCATACATCATACTTTCTGTTCACCTTACTCACTCACTCATCTACGTCATTCTTTCTATACCTTTCACACGTTAGTATTTCTATCATGCATCTCATTCTTACCTACGTTCCGTTTCCCACATGTATGTATTGTTTATTATTATTTATGTAATGTAATAATATTAATATATAAAATAATGTATATTTCTGCCATTCTCAATTTCATTTGTTAAATTACTTTGCACTGCCTTCCCTTATTACGAATACGATATTTCTTTCCTCTACCCAAAGGTTGTCTGGAAGAAATCGCTACAAGCGATAAGACCGCCTTATTGTACTGTCTGTTGCTGTTGTATCATGCTTGTATTTTATTTTTGTGCAATAAAGAATATCTATCTATCTATCTATCTACCTATTCTGAGCAAAACGGACGGTGTATATCAAACGAAAAAGAACTTTAAAAGTAAATATATTTTAAACAAAATGTGTTTTTATGTGATTGATCATAAGCAATAGCGTCCCCGTGGACACACGTATCATCATCATCATCATCAGCTCATTTAAGTCCCCACTGCTGGGGCACGGGCCTCCCTCAATCACATGAGGGGTAATTGCCATACTCACCACGCTTGGCAGACGGGTTGGCGAGGGTTTTGATGTAAATGCAGAGTTTTCCTTCTCTGGGTGCTGATGATCATGCCAGCAGCTTTACCTTAGTCGCCTTTTACGACACCTCGGTAAGAGTGAGGGTGGCCTATTCTACTCTGCCGGGGACCACACACGTAATACCAGTGGAATCACAAGAACGCTGCCAACCTTCAACCTCCCTCATCATGTTTTAGCCAATAGAATGATCGCAATGAATGAGTTAAAGATATTGGATACCTGGTCTTTTTATTAGATTTTTTTGTGTTTTCTTATATGATTTACTTACCTAATAAAGTGACTACCACCGGTTTTATTAAAAAAACTTTAAGGAAATTCGCCCGACCCAATATCTTTTCGGAATCTGAAATACCCTCCCTTCCATTTTTGATTGACGGATTGTAATAAGCCGTTTCCAGATGAATTTATAATGGCTTCATTAGCCGGCTTTGGAGATTCAGCAGTTTTTAAGAGATAGGTGGCAGACGAGCAGACGCATCGCCTGATGGTAAGCGATTGCCGCCGCCCATAGACACACGCGACACCAGTGGAGTCACAAGTGCCCTACCAACCTTTAAACACCTTTCCCCCGGTTTGGGCCTCCGGTACCCTTACTTACGCAGCCAAACACAGCACAGTGCTGCTTTACAGGTTCTCTGTGAGGCCGTGGTATCACTCCGGTCGAGCCAGCCTATTCATGCCGAAGCGTGGCTCTTCAACGGTAAGTTATTTCATCATTTTGCTTTGGTATCAAATGAGTGATGGTAGCTCAGTGGTTCAGAACGCGTATTCCATACAGAGGGTCATGGTTCGAAACTGAACATGCAACTTAGATTTGAAAAATCAAGAGTTGCATGTTCAGATTTTTTAAATATATGTGCTCATTTCTACCATTAGCTCGGCGTTGAGGAAAAAAATCGTGAGGAAACCTACACGTTTCGGATAGTTTCTGAAACGTGTAGCCATGATTCAGTTGGTCTGGTTCCCGTTTGAAGCCAGGGGAGAGGGGGGGCTTCCAAATAATGAGACACTAAAAAAAAATTTCTACGACAACAAAACCGCCTTCAAAAACCACGAACTAAAAAGTGTAAAATAATATTTTAACAATGCATACACTTTAAATAACATTTTAGAACAGTACACTCGAGAAAAAGGGTTACCGAAGTCGGAGCCTAATCTCTTCTCGAGTGTACAGTCAGCGTCAGATCAAGTTACCCCCCTGCAGTGAAAAAATAGCACTTGTGCGCCAGACATAAATTAAATTAAATATCATAGACAAAATATAATAGTTAATAATAGCAATACAATGTTTGACATTTATACATTGTAATAAATATATAAAATAAAATCAAATTAAATTAATAGGGGATTATAATAACATAGGGACGGTCCATAGGTCAAGGGCAACTCGACATGACGCCGTGTGTACTGTTATCATCATCATCATCATCATCAGCCCATTTAAGTCCCCACTGCTAGGGCACGGGCCTCCCTCAATCACATGAGGGGTAATTGCCATACTCACCACGCTTGGCAGACGGGTTGGCGAGGGTTTTGATATAAGTGCAGAGTTTTCCTTCTCTGGGTGCTGATGATCATGCTAGCAGCTTTACCTTAGTCGCCTTTTACGACACCTCGGTAAGAATGAGGGTGGCCTATTCTACTCTGCCGGGGACCACACGGCCATACGGTGTACTGTTATAATTAATGTTATTTGAAGTGTATGAAGTGTTAAAAATATTATTTCAAACTTTTAGTTGCTGGTTTTTGTATTTATGCCAATGCCATCGAGCTTGGCGTCGTGAAATCTACCTAGCTTCCCAGTCATCGCCCGACGATCATGCAAACTCGCTCAATTCCCAGCTCTATTACACGTGTTGTATGTCTATTCTTACCTACAACGCTATAAACGGTGGACATAGTAAAATAAAAGAAGGTAGGGGACCATTCATGTTCAGTCGGTAGGCCTTCAGCTTTACTGGAGGAGAGAGCCGGACATAACCCGTCCGCCCCCCGGTAGATGGGTACGCATAATATCCTCCAAATCGACATTTCGGCCATAGCGGCCAATATCGGTGATCAGCCATCGACGCAGGACAATATTGCACAAGTGTTTGCGCAGGCACAAGAGCACTCTCTACCTATTCCTTTACCCTCTGACTCGTTTGAATCACTACCAGAATATAACTATTTTGCGATTGGGCTTTAGGTCCGTGATTAAAGATCAAGTGTGTGTGTGTGTGCAAAAGTGTTTTTATTTCCGAGCTTGCTCGCTAAGTTACCTGTTTGGAGATAGTCATTGTTAATTAACAAAACCTTTGTGGTTAGTAGAGTTTACTTGAAGCCATCTAAGTAATAAGAAGAAAACTGTCAGATGATTTAGGATGTCAATGTAAAATGTTGTTTTTCTATTATATTGAGAAATATATTATTTTTTTCCAGAAGTAAATGTTTTATGTTAAAGCCAAATAGCAACTCAAAGCGCACAGGCGCGAACATGGTCCTATCGGAGCCGGATCTTTTCGCTTGGTTTTTTTACAGAGTTGCGACATCTGAAAAGGTACCGCTGTTCAACAAGATTTTAAATGGGATTTAGAGGAGCAGATGAATGGTAGCCAAGCGGAGAGGATTTAAAAAAGAGCAGCGACATAGTTCGGAGGTTGGCTGTATTCAAAACCCATATAAGTTTTGATAAGTAGGGAAATGAAGTGAAGCAGGTGTTTGTGGTGGAGGTGGATTACTATTGTTGAAAAAGTGAAATTGTATATACTTAGTTAAAGTTTGAGTTTTATCGATTTTGATGTTCATGTGTTAGAACTATATGTTGGTTGTAATTCGATTTTTTTTGTGTTAGTAGTGAAGCGAAGAGGCGCGAGCTTATGTTTGATTTTGTTCTAATTATTGTATGATTTTTTACGATGGAGTTAATTTGTACGATTCAAGAGGAATTATATGGTAAAATATGTAAAAATGTAAATAGTTTAAGAGAAACCCCGAACGAAGGTTTGTCACAGGTCTTTTTAGAGACTCATTTAGAGCATTTAGAGAAACAATGGAATTGGTATTGTGAGACACATTATGAAGTAATAAGGAAAACAAATGGGGAAGTATTTAGAAAGTCTGATTATTATTTGAATGAATGTTATGACAGGACGGAACACATGTATCTTGAGCTAAAAGTAGAATTAAAAGAGAAGCTATTAGAGATAAAACGTCAAAATGCAATGAATGGGAATCAGATGTATGAGAACATTAAGCTGCCGGAAATAATTATTCCACAATTTTCAGGTGCGTATACAGAATGGAACAGCTTTAAAGAGTTATTTGTTTCGCTCATTCACGAAAACAAGGCGTTAAGTGATGTTCATAAATTGCATTATTTAAAAGGATATTTAATAGGAGAAGCTGAAGAGCTTTTGCGTCACATTTCTATCACGGGGGATAATTACAAACTTTGCTGGGATCGGTTAAAGAAACGGTATGACAACAAACGGTTCCTAGCTAATTGTATATTAGGCAGATTGCTAGCGCAGAAAAATATAACGTTAGCGTCGTCCAGTCAAATTAAGGGGATTTTAGACACAACTACTGAATGTTTAAAGGCTTTGGAGAATTTAGGTATCAAGGTGAAAGAATGGGACACTATTGTTATTTATATTATTAGTCAGAAATTAGATACGGAAACAAGGAAACAATGGGAGTGTAATGTGTCAAATAATGCAGATTCAGGTCAATTACCGATGTTGACTGATTTTATTGATTTTCTAACTAGACAATTTAGAGCACTTGAATATATTGATATTAAAAATGATACAAATACTAGCGCGCGCACGCTGTCATTTCATGTGAGTAATATTAGTCAATCAATTGACAAAGTTTATTGTAAATTCTGTTCGGGAAAACATAAATTAAATTTTTGCGAGAAGTTTCTGGCAAAAGACTGTAGTTCAAAGCGGAGATTTGTACAAGAGAATGGTATGTGTTTTAATTGTCTCGGACATAATCACTCAGCAAAATATTGTAGAAACCCAACGCGGTGTCGTTTGTGTAAAAAACGTCATTATACACTACTTCATATAGAAGAATTACCGAACATCGTCACGCATTTTGCAGGAATGCAAACGTATCACTGGGATAAAGGCGTAAGGAAGTTTAAGGACAGGCAAACAAAACCTAATGAGGAACATTTTAACCAAGAAGTACATGGAAGAAATTGGTCGACAAAAGGCAAATATTATAGAAGAGGTCATTATGCGATTAGATCGCCGATCATCTGTGATGGTTCAGATCGAAGACGCAGTAATTGGTGTGATAACGTGATAGCGGAAAAGAGATTAAAGAATCTAGAAACAAATGAAATAAGAAACGGTAGAAACGGCAGACAAAATTACGAAGAAGTTAGAGTGAAGAGAAATGATCATGCTAGAGAAAACGGAATAAAAAATACTTATTGGGGCATGAGGATGTAATTGAAGATGTGGAGTATAAAACTGAACTGAGTTATGAACATTTTCCTAAGCGGAAATCATAAATGGTTTAGCCATAGCAGAACGATAGGCAATTTATTTTCAGGTTTAAAAGTGTTACTTTACAACAAGTCTTGTTGTAAGAGAATTATTGTTAAGTTTGTGTTAGGAGTATGTAAGTAGGTATATGTGTGTGTGAGTGTTTTTTCGGTAGTTTTAGTTGTTTTTGAAGGACACAATGATGTCATGATGTCCTTGGTGGCGGGAATGTTTGGAGATAGTCATTGTTAATTAACAAAACCTTTGTGGTTAGTAGAGTTTACTTGAAGCCATCTAAGTAATAAGAAGAAAACTGTCAGATGATTTAGGATGTCAATGTAAAATGTTGTTTTTCTATTATATTGAGAAATATATTATTTTTTTCCAGAAGTAAATGTTTTATGTTAAAGCCAAATAGCAACTCAAAGCGCACAGGCGCGAACATTACCTACTTTGAAGAAAATAAAATATCGGCTCACATTATAAGTGCCGAATTTGATGATGAAGGTCCCCACGCGCCTTCATATGAATCGTGAAAAAAGTCCATTTAGCATGTTAGATCAACAAAATAAGTGAAAAAATCAACTGTTCCATGCATTATTGCCGGGTGGATATTCTATTTTGTATGGAACAGCTGACTTATTTTCGTCTAAGAAAAAGGCTGTCTAATAGTGCATGCCATTGCTTAGGTGGGACGAGTGAGCGGTTTTATTTCTCGCTCTATTTATCAGATAATCTGCTATTAGCTGAATATCAGTGGTTCTATTTAGCGAGATCTATTTATCAGATAACGCTCCACAGCTGAGTTGGCTTACGTGTCACTTGTACTATCGCCGGGGTCCCTCGGGAAGCTCACGCGTGTGGCTCGCTCTTTGCAACGAGCTTTTACACCCGAAAGCACCTGTTTTCTATTGACAGCACTTCTGAATGGGAAGAGACAATAATGAACTCTAACTCACACATAACAAAGACTATTATAATGAAAACTTTGAATAGACATTCTGGGAATCCAGATTTCAGTATATGTACCTAGTTTTAATTTTTGGAGGTTTTTGAATCGAGAATACGTACAATATTTGAGATAATGATTCTGAACATGAAACTGTGATCCAGACACACACACACGCACGCACGCACGCACGCACGCAGACACGCACGCAAACATATAGTATTTTTTTTTTTCCTTTTGTTTTAAATTTATGTATTTTTAATTATTTTATGTTTTGTTCTCTGTTTGTGCCAAATTGTGTTCTGTTTACAATTGCTATATGTTCTGTGTTGTGATGTCTATAATAATAAATATTTTCTTTCTTTCTTTCATTCATTCTAAAACGTTTCGGATTATGCATCCAACTATCTACAAATAACAGTTTGAAGCTGTATAAAATAAATCACAAACTATTTTGTGTTCTCATTCTTCCAAAATATTAAGTATTCATCTTTCTCAATTAATCTGAACAATAACTTAAGATAATTATTACCAATAAAATTTGTAAAAAAGATCTTATGGATTGCATAATGTGCTAATCGTAATTTTTCTCATGGGGATTGACACAAAAAAAATCACAATAAATCAGTAATCGGTATGGCAGCCATCTTACGATCGAATCGCGACTCGTGCAAAATATGTCCGCATGGATTGCATTAGGGATCAAGAACTGGTAATTTCTCTTGGAGATGAAGGTGGCTCCGACACGTCAAGCAAGAGTTGTTATTTTTCAGATGAATAAAATGCATATTATTTCATTATTAATGATTTATGTCGTGTGTACCACTAAGACTATTTACATATTGTATTCCATATCCAAATATGAATGAAAAATGATGATTAAGATTAAAAATCAAATAAATAAAAATTCAATTAGATTTCTAAAGAAAATATTTTCGATTCTTAAAAATATCGGTTAGATTTAAAAGGAGCGTCTCACCAGCGCTTACCATGTCAGCATTAGCTGAGCCACTGCCTTTTGCTTTCCTTAGATTATTGTTAATATTTTAATAACTAATTATGTAAGGTAGATAAAATAAAATTCTGGAAATATTTTTTCTTTTTTCACATACAGTAGTGAGTCCTCAGGCCACTTGTTGATTGGCAAAGTTTCAAGTACATCTAAAAGTAGTTATGATAGCAACTAATCTACCCAAGTGGCAATCTTATCTGAAATAGTTCTTTGATTTGCTGTTTATGATTCAATTTATCTTTGATGTCTAGTCATCTTTAATCGTGAAATAACATGATGTAAATAATTAATATACACGGGACAAAATGCGCTTATTTTTATATGTAAGTACATACTCGTAGCATATGCTCACAGCTTGACGTTTAGACCGCGTTACAACGGTCGCGGACTCGCGGTCACAAGCGGACTGGAGGTGCACGGCGTCGTCTGCTACGCCCGGCTTGTGAATCTTCGGATACCCTCTCATTTTTGTTATTTACACTGCCACTAAATAAAATGTCAGTGAGGTCACCCGGACACATTACACTCACAGTATCCGGGTTGGAAGTAATTTGAAGCGGCAATTTGCGAGGTTTACATTTGTCAATCACTGGATTACACGCTGATGATAATTTAAACCCGTCCTCCCGATTTAAATTTTGATACTTCTTTATCTCAATCGCTTCACGTACTACTCTCGTGTAGTAATGACGATCAGTGGAGAGGATTTTAGGGGCGCGGATACTGTGAGTGTAGTGTGTCGGGGTGACCTCACTGACATTTTATTTAGTGGCAGTGTAAATAACAAAAATGAGAGGGTATAAATAAAAAGCTACCTACTTATTTTAATGCCTATGAGGGAGAATTCAATTCGTGTAAAATGTGGATTCATGTATTGCACTGTCAGAAACACATCAACGTACTATAAATCTTAAAGTTATTGTTAAAAGAATAAATTCTTGCATATTTATTTTTTAACATATAAAAGTTCCGGTACCCGCATTCACGCAGCAAAACACAGTAGAGACACTGCTTCACGCTGTAAACATCAGTTCGGAACAATCAAATCTTACAATAAAGTTGAAATGGGGAAAATCTATTTTTTCATTATCGGTTAACACTGACCATTTAAAGAAATCGTTTGTATTTTTAGCTTATAAAACACAACATACTATGAAATATTGAAGGCTTACCTGTGAAAAGTGATGTTATTACACTTCTTATGCTTTTCCGAATCATTGTGACAAAATTGTATCGCACAAATCGTCATAGTAAATTAATTTTCGCGAGATGCGTTTGACAGGCATTGACATGGACGACTGCGGAGCGGTCCGGGCATTTGGAGCCGTACGGCTCCGTTTGAGTTGCTTCAAATTGTGGGCGCAGACTAGGTTTCAAGTCTTGTTACACTTCTATGCTCGTAACTTAGTAGAAAATTTAAGTATAGGTAATAATAATAGTGACTGACTGAGGCGACGGTAGCGAGATGAACTCGACGCGTTCTTCAAAGACTGGTCCACAGCAGCCCAGGACCTGGAGAAGTGGAAAAAGAGTAAGGAGGCCTTTGCCCTGCAGTGGGACACTATGGGCTCATAACAAATAAATAATAATATCCTCCAACCGATTTCGGCTAAGGCGGCTAATCTCTATCTACGATCAGCCATTTACGCAAGATATTTGTATTATATTGCTCAAGTGTGTGCGCAAACACAAGTGCATTCTCTATTTCCTTGCCGTCATATTCCGATAGGACACTACTGTGACACAACGGGGGGTACAAGATCGCCAACTTCCAATTTCCGGGCTGATACTGAGAATTTTTTCGCACTACTCACTGCACCACTGAGGCAATCAATTGAAGTATATCATCATCATTTTAGCATTTTCACCCGGTTGCGTCCCAAGCTGTCGCTTCGGAGCCCGAGGTCCGCTTTTCGTACTTCGACTCCTTCACTACGCACGGATTTGTGCGTCCCTATTGGTCAGTTTATTGGCACGCATGTCATCCTTTACGACGACAAGTCACACCTTTCTAGGTCTACCCTTCTGCCGGGACCCGGCGGTAGTGGCATGGCCAGACATTTGTTTCCCTAGCAGTCCGTAAGCGACTCTCCAGCAGCTTGTCTGCTATGCCACGGAAATGGAGGCTTCACGCGGACTTTCCGCGTTACTCCACACATCCACCGCAGCATATTCATCTCCGTGACGTGCAATTTTCGTATATCATGATTTGCCACAGCATCTTTGAAGATTATTTTTGCACCGCTAGGAGGTTGGTTAGGTAAGGGACTCCACGCCAACGTTGAAATAGAGTATTGGAATTATGGTAGCTCAGTGATTCGAAACAAGCCTTCAATACCGAGGGTCGTGGTTTCAATCCGAGCATAAAACTCTAAATTGTTCAAAGCTATGTGCATTTTTGTACCATTAGCTCGACGGTGAGGGAGCCTGCAAGTGTCGGATACTTTCTCTAAATTGTGGATACCTACAATTTTTTTTTATGTAATAGGTAGGTAGGTACGAACAGATGGATCACCTGATGGTAAGCAATTGCCGCCGCCCATGGACACCCGCGACACCAGTGGAGTCACAAGTGCGCTGCTAACCTTTAAACCCCCCTATCCCCCGGATTGGGCAAATCCACCAATTTGACAATAATGAATAACTGAATTATGATTCTTGCCAAGATTATCAGAATCATTATCTCAAATAATCAGTGTTCAATTCAGTAGGCCTGGTTCTTGGCAAAGGGCAGCGAAGGTCATATGGCAGTCGTTTCATTGAAATTACCAGAGCCCCAAATCCTGAATCATGGTCCCAGCTTTGAATATAATCGGGAACTACAGGTTGATGGCTAATAGAGCTCTGTTATAGCTGCCCAGCCTATCTTGCCAGATCGATTCATCATAATAGGGAAGAGCACTGTAAGTTATTGCTCTGTTGGCTGATATCCGTAACAGAATAACAAACGAAGCGTGCAGAAGCATGGGCCAATATGGCAGTGCCATCAGAAGTGACGCCTTGACATCGCGAGGGTATTTGACTAAGCTCGAGATTTTACAAAATATAAATATTCTATCAAAATATAGGTAAATATGTGCCAATAGCAAAAATTCTCAGTTAAAAATATAACGTCTAGCCGGTTTTGTGGTCATTCTAAGATTCATGGGCAAGTCCATTTTAAAAGTATGAAATTATTAAAAAATAATTATACCATTGAATAACCCATACAATATGCACCAACTATTATAATAGAACCAATGACATAAACGAAACATTTGATATAGATACCATACAAAATTCAAATGAAATGCATACAAAATACTTGTTTGTGACGTCACATCTCAGTAGCCATTTGTATGGAGCGTTTTGGGTTTGCCCAAAATAATGTGATTTTAAAGTTGTCATATCTCAGGTAATTTAAATGCGAATCAAGTTATTCTTTCAACAATGTTTCTATCATTGAGAGGTTTTTTGATTACGAAATTAACCTTACCATCAGGCTGACGAGAGCCAATTATACTATGTAACTATAAAGAAGGTATTCAGTTCGAGTTCGTAAGACGCGCCCTACCCTTGATCTATTTTAATATGCCCTTTGTCATTATTTAAAAACAAGAATAAAACCTCTTTATGAATGAAAAACTTTCGATTTCAGAAATGTTCAGCTGTTTATATCAGCTTTGCTTCAAGTTTAATAAAAGCAAAATAAAAGCTTTTGTCGTCCCAGAATACTCGTAATGCTATAAAAGCATAACAGTAAATAGGGCTTTACTGTAAATGTTGGTAGTACTAGACAAAGGTAGCTCAAGGTATTGATACTTTCAAAGTATTTTTTTCGGATTTCCACATTTGACCGCAACCTCACATGATAAGTGATCGTATACTAATCCAATTTAAATTAGTATTTAGTAGTTTTTAGTTTATAAATTTGTTTTTTACGAAATACAGCACACTGCTACTTTTATGTGACGCCGTGGTATCACTTTGGTCGAGTCGGCCGATTCATGACGAATCGTAGCTCTCCCACGTAACATGATTCATCATCATTATCAGCCCATTTAAGTCCTTGCTGCTGGAGCACGGGCCTCCCTCAATCACATGAGGGGTAATTGCCATACTCACCACGCTTGGCAGACGGGTTGGCGAGGGTTTTGATATAAATGCAGAGTTTTCCTTCTCTGGGCGCTGATGATCATGCCAGCAGCTTTACCTTAGTCGCCTTTTACGACACCTCACACATTTACTTATTATCGCGCATCGTGTAATACTAGCGATTGTGTGAGAATAAATGTACGTACATTAAAGTCGCACAATCGCTAGTAGTACTAACAAAAGGTTAGATATTAATTATACAATCAATAGAAATTAATTTTCTTATCGAGTCTGTTAAATATGAGATAAGAAGAACTATGAATGATAAAATTAAATATATAATAGGTGTTAACTTTTTTTTTGTCCTTGGTGAAAATGCGTTACGCATACCCGGACGGGTTGTGTCGAACTCTCCTCTGGCGGGGCTTCTCCTAACGAGACGCCAGCCAGAGGCATAACGACTAAAACACCAGGGCACCACTCTCATCGTCCTTAAGTGGGGAGTGGCCGTGATGACGGGTACGAAACCTTGTTCACGACCCAATAGATGTTAACCTAGTAAATTGCCGTTTTTTTTAGACCAATAAAATGTATAAGCAAAAAGTCACCATACTATAATTTTATTTGGATTTGAGACTATATTTTATGGGTTATATGAAATAGAGATCGGATATTATTGTATTTTTGATAAAAAAAAAGATCTTGAAAAGGACCCTTTTTTTAATTAGCAGAATTGACGTTTTTATCAAAAAAAAATTTATATTTTTTTTTTCTGAATAACTATCCTACACGTCTGTCGTCCTTTACGTTGTCTATTAAAACATTTAGGTAAGTAATAGTACTAACGAATGTGCTTATACAATATTTTTTGTGCTACTTATTTAGATTCTTTCTTAAAAATATGCGTTGCCTCGTCAATCTTTATCATGAGAGGGAGGCATTATTGTGTTATACTACCTAAGCACTAGGTACATAATTTAGTGCTTTACATTATTTAGTTACTATAAGTCATCGTCATCGTCAGCCCATTTAAGTCCCCACTGCTGGGGCACGGGCCTCCCTCAATCACATGAGGGGTAATTGCCATACTCACCACGCTTGGCAGACGGGTTGGCGAGGGTTTTGATATAAATACAGAGTTTTCCTTCTCTGGGTGCTGATGATCATGCCAGCAGCTTTACCTTAGTCGCCTTTTACGACACCTCGGTAAGAGTGAGGGTGGCCTATTCTACTCTGCCGGGGACCACACGGCTATTACTATAATACTGTGGATAAAACACATGTAATGTTGTTCAATACAAGTCCGGGGCATTACTCTTATCTTCCATTAATGATAAACAATAATGTAGAAGAAAACAAAATATAGGGAAATCCAGACAGAGGTTATAAAGTGACCTAATTTTTTTAGAGAGAAAGATATTTGGGTAAAAGTAAACGAAGGGCCGATATATTGATCCGTAGTTACCTTTTGGTTAAATTAACTATCGTTAACTGTCCAACAGACAGCATGATAATCTAGCCAGTTACTTTTTATCTGACCAGACTTTGAATGAAAAGCTTTTGTAGACCATATGTATGTAGACTATATTAACTTCTTCACCACACCTGTTATATTGTATGCCAAATAGGCGGAACACAGTTAAATTAATGTATCTTAATTGTAACAACTTCATTTCATCTATTTATTCATGTACAGCTGTGATTCACATAAAAGATTTTATGGTTTATGAAAAAAAAATTATCAAAGTGAACAAGTTCAAAGTAACATAATTCCTTGAAATATTAGGTTAGCTAACTATTGCTCATAAAATACATTTTAGCGACATTTAACCATGGGTTACTTTTTCAAACTATTAGTTTAGTTTAACTACGTATAAAAAATCGGCCCTAAGTATTTACGCGTGCCTTGACGAGTTGGAAATACAAAAATTAAACAAGAATATTGTATTTTGTTTTTTTTTAGCGAATAAGCATACTTTTTAGCTTTGTATAAAATTGAAAAAAAAGATAACCTAAAACATAATTGGACGGGATAATATAGTAGGTAGGTACTTATAATTATTTCATCACATTTTGTGAACTACGTGTTAAAATATTATCTATTTAAATTATTTACCAAAACTCCACTGAAAACCTACTCCTTGATTGCGATCAAATGAATCTTTTAATATTTCCATCACCCTTTCGTTCACCAATCTTGGCGCATCTTTGGCCCACAAGTAGTCTATGTGATTGAACTTCTCATGAGGCACTAAATACATCTGAGTGTTGTCAGGCAATGCCTCGTGAAGTTTCCTCACGTCCTTCTCATTGGACAGCAAATCATTCTTCGACCAGAACAACGTTATGTTCAAAGTCACTTTGCTCAAGTCGTACTCCGGAGGAGCATCCGACCCATACATCCTCTGATTACCGTCCAAGCCATAATCAAACTGCTGGAACTTCTCTGCCAACACCATTTGAGACATATGAACAGCTGTCTTCCAAGAAGTTCCAGTCCCCAAATTCGCCAGGAAAACTGGTAATAAGTTCTTGTCGAATTGCTCTTCATCCGCTCCACAAAGATAAAATACAATATTGCCACATATGTACGTGTCCATGTGTTTAGCCTTGCACATTTTATTCATCTGCCCCAGGAATGAATTCTTCGGAATGTACTCGTATGTGCCATACACCATTTCTGTATGAGCAAGATTGCTGGCCATACTGACCAAAGATTTCAACGGAGACTCCATGTTCGATATAAACACTTCCGGTGCTAAAGCTACCCCAACGCTTAGCTTCTCGTTATATTCAGGCCTCATTGACAACATTGTAAACAAAATTGTGGTCCCCATTGAATGACCTACATAAGCTATCGGAGTATCTTCTCCTTTTATATTTTGGATGTAGTCAATAATAGCAGGAACATCGTAGTAAGCCACCTCTTGCCATGAGAAGTTCCAGTACTCTTTTGTGTTCTCCTTATACCAGGCATGTTCTTTAGAATACCTGTTGCCTCTGATGTTGGGCATCCAAACATCATATCCAGCATCAGCCAACGCGTAGGCGAGAGACTTGTCAGGTCCATTTATAATCCAATCAGCAGAACTTGCAAATAAACCGTGCTGTAACAGCACAGTTTTCTTTGAAACGTGTCCACCGTTCTTAGGCTTTGGTATTCTGTGGACGTTTAGCAGGTAGCCTTCCGAGATGACAGTGTGCGTCTCACAAGTATATCCATTGCGTATGATAATGGAAGGCACAGAGAGGACCAGTTCCGGGTTTTCCAATCTCGATTCTGGGTTTTCTGTGGGCAAAAAAGAAAACGTGTCTACAAAGCTCCGGCCACTTTCTTTGACGCTTTCCACGTAATTGTTGACGTCGTAGGAGATCTTTTGTTTCTGGTTTTCAATGTAGTCGGTCACTTTGGTCTGTACTTTGACTGCTTCTTCGTAGCTGGAATTGACTGCGTGTTCGACTCTGCTTATTTGGTCTTGGAAGAACGAGTTTACTTTGTCTGTTTGCTCCTTGAAGAAGTCGTCGAGAACGAACCCGTCGGTTGAAGAAAGAAAGATTAAAATAAAGTTTATAGCAAAGTGTATTTTCGACATGTTGTTTGTTTTTCGCGTTTGGACTGATTCTGAGCTGTTAGCCGGAGCCACTTTAGCGCTGACCTAGGGATCAAGCTCAGACGTCAGACGCTGATAAGGAACAAATGTTGTTGTCTGCGAATGTGGATCTGTAATCGATATCATAAACCGGCCAAGTGCAAGGAACCCGGTTATAATTAGTTCAATCGATATTTTATTATCTAACATTTATGTCTGAAGAAATGAATGCAGTAATATTTATCTGAATTTGTTTGTTTAAAAATAAATAAACCCGACTTGTCCCATATCATAGGTATGGCTATGAACAATAATTTATTCATGGTATCATATCCTCCAATCGATTACAGCTACGGCGGCCAATCTGAACGCGCAGTCACGTACGCAGGATATATAGTGCTCAAGTGTGTGCGCAAACACAAGTGCACTCTCTATTCCCTTACCCTCATATTCCAATGAGACACCAGCGTGACACGACCGGAGAGGGATTGGGCGCAGGAGCAACGGTTTAGCGTACTTTCCGAGGCACGGGGGCACACGCGACCGCCGACTTCTAGACTCTACTAGAAAACTAAATTACAAATTTTTGTCCGGACCCGGGGATCGAACCCGGCACCTCTTGTGCAGTCGTCGCTTTAGAGTGCGACCCACTAACCACTACGCCACCGAGGCAGTCATTCATTAATGGTATGGCCAAACATCAAATGGCATTAGGTCTTGTCATTTCAGGTTATACCACACTGCGATGAACACTTGTGTATGTTCGGTGTCTGGTTGTAATATATGTATTTAAGTATATATTTGTGTTACTTTGTTGTCTGATATCTGTAACACAAGTGCTTAAACTACTTAGTACGGAATCAGGTCAACGTATGAGATGTTGTGAGAATTATTATACCAGTTTATGCTTCATGTAATTTTTCCTCTGATGCCAAATAGTATGCTTGGGTTTGGGAGTAAAATTATTAAATTGTTTTTCCTCAAATCAGTAGATTTTTTAAATAACTGCACAATAACCTGGCTGGTTACGCGACCTGAGCGTCCCGCGAATAACGCCTTTGTCCGTGCCCTGTGGGATTTTTGGACTTCTACTTCTTTTCGTACTCAATCGGGCTACAAAGTGCCCATTTTACAGGTAGAGGGTAAATTCGGCTATTTTTCACTCGAACAACTGATGTCTTCAAGGAAGAATATAGCCGAAGAATCTGTTTGGACACCCCTTAGTAAGTAACGTCGAGGTCGTCGAGTAGGGCAATTCGAATAAGAACTAATGGACATCAACCAACATGTCAACTAAAAAGAGCTTTTCTTAAGTTCTTGTTATACTGTGATATTACTACGGAACTTATGAAAAAAATACATTAAACCAATAAAATAAAATCCTAAATAGCTATCATGTTCTGTTTATAAAATAATGAGATGACGTTTCATCTTAGGTCACGGCAATATAGGCCGGATATTGTTTGCGGAAGAATATATTAAAATATTGATGATAACAAAGTATGTACTTACTACGCTAAAGAAAAATAATGTGTTTGCTAAGGATACAAAATTATCTTGCGTACGTCTCCTCATTTCTGGAGAACCAAGCAGCGTTTGTGATAACGCTCCGATGATAGGAAACTTTGTGGAGGCAATTTTAATACATCGAGACTAAACTAATTTTCACGAATGCACATGAAAAACGTAATATCTAGTTCAATAAATATTTATGTACGTTTAAAAATTCCACCCGACTGCTCAATTCAGTAAATTACTGAGTAACTAAGTTCCGTACTCCGAAACGTCAAATTAACTTTAATGGTTACTTAAGCAAAAAATATTGGCACTCATTTCAATACAAATGAAGACTAACCATAATTTATAACAAATTATAACCATAAAAAATAAACATCAAAAGCAAAGGTAAAAAAACACATTTAGCTGTTTAAGCCGGGCAGTAAACATTGCTGTGTTGCTCACTCAGCTTAAGCCATGCCTTAAGGTAGGCGTACCTTTCGATTTATGTGCTGATTTCATGTGAGCCATACTATGGTAGACTCTAAGGGCTTAAAAACATAAATGTTTAAAACGTTCAATAAATCTTTGTTCAATCAAAATCAAAACTGTTCTATAACACCATTTTAGCTATGGTGTTATAGAACAGTTTTGATGTTTGAAACAAAAAACTTTCAAAAAAAAATCGAAAAAAAGAATGAACACTGCATTATTGTGACACCGTTTTAGCTAACAAAGGTTTATTGAACGATTATGAAAAGGTTCCGTTTATCTTTCAAATCCTTACTTACTTATATATTTTCAATTTCACGAAAACGGCAAACATTCCAACATTTTCAACTGAAAAAATACGTTCCATCAAAGAAGTTCATGTTTGACTTGATACCCTAACGAGTTCTCCAATTTCATCCGAGTGAAACTTTGTAATTACCCTTCGAGAAGTCTCGATTACGCTGAATTAGAGACTGCGGCGGGATATACGTTTCCCTTAGCATTATATACCGCATCTATCACGGGGAGTGCTCTGAGGAACTGTTTGATCTACTCCCTGCAACTCGAACCACAAACAAGCGATTTTCATTCCATCCCCATCATCTCGATGCATGGCGATCTAGTACTGTGCGTTTCTCGCGGAACTTTCTACCACGCCCCTCAGTTCTGTGGAACGGTTTTGCTGCGGGAGTATTTCCTGACGGCTACGTCTTAGGGATCTTCAAGAGAAGAGCGTACTCTTTTTTAGCGATCACACTGATTTCGCGATGTTTATGGGTGGCGTTGATTATTTTCCATCAGGACTCACTTGCTCATTTGTCGCCTCTGGAAAAGAAATATAAACAAAAAAAATTGAACTTTTCGGAATCATTCGGGTACGTTTATCTTGGAAGTTGCTTCTGAGGTAATGTATACTAGGAGGTAGCTGACAATTGTGTGACAGATAGGCTGGGGCGCAGGACCCGACAGTATCGAAATAAACTGATCGTCAGCAGACGTTCATTTCCTTTCAAATATATAGCAATTATGAGAAAGTCCCTTTTGGGCTTTTGATAAACAGGTTGTATCAGTAAACAGTCAAATGCATCCCTTAATGACCTTTTCAGCTAACCATTTTGAATAATGTTTGTTTCGGCCGCACAATAAACCGGCGTGAAGCAGCGTCTCTGCTGTATTTCGCCTTATGAGTCAGGGTACCAGAGGCCCAATTCAGGGGAAAGTGGGTTTAAAGATTGGCAGCGCACTTGTGACTCCACAGGTGTTAGGGATGTCCATGGGCGGCGGCAATCGCTTACCATCAGATGATCCGTCTGCTCGTCTGCTACCTACCACATAAAAAAACCCCTTGGGAATTCGTAATCATTTACTAGAGGAAGTAACTTTCCAGCCACAAACGTTAATCTCATTTGTATCTAGCTAGACAGAAGCAATGTAAATCAGATCAAAAGCCTCAATTTAGAGTAAACATCTCACAGCTATAAAACGAGGACATTCGCCGTAAATTCACGATAAACTATCGTAAAAGTACTGGCTATAAAATCGATGTTCCTGTGGACTTATTCAGGATATGATGTTGTGTGGGATTTCTGTATCTTTAAATTGCGCTTTAAAATTTTTATAAAAATAATTTATTCGTACATAGTATAAGCACAGTAAAGCAATAAAACTTCAGAAAGAAACGCTGCTTTCTTTCTGGGAAACAGCAGAGACGCTGCTTCACGATGGTGAAGCAGCGTCTCTGCTGTTTCCCTGCGTGAACACCGGAGGCCCAATCCGAGGGAAAGGGAGTTTAAAGGTTGGTAGCGCACTTGTGACTCTACAGATATCGCGGGTGTCTAGGTGGTGGCAATCGCTTGCCATCAGTTGAATCCGTCTGCTCATCTGCCTCCTATCAAATAAATAAAATAATAATAATTTTCCTTTGCCAGTGGACACTTCATCATCATCATCTTAGCATTTTGTCCCGGTTGCGTCCCAAGCAGTCGCTTCGGAGCCCGGGATCCGCTTCGCACGATCTTGTGCATCCCTGATTGCATTATTAGCACTTTACGATGTCAAGTCACACCATTTTAGTCTTACCCTTCTGCCGGGACCCAGCGGTGGTGGCATGACCAGACATTTGTTTTTAATGTAGCTGTCCAGTTTTCCCAGAACTATGACCGTACTAACGAAAGCGACTCTTCAGCAGTTTCTCTGCTACGTCACGGACATGAAGTCTTCCACGCATGCGTGAGTTTCTCATGCGGTCTTTCCGCGTAACTCCACACATCCACCGGAGCATTTTCATATCCGTGATATTCAACTCCTGCTTGTGTCGCTCAAGTAAACGCCAAGTCTCGCTGGCGGTCCGGTCTAATGATGGGGACCGGTCTAGAACCGGTCTAATGATGGGGACGGTATAATGATAGGGACGGTCTAATAATGGGGGATGCCAGGGGACACTTATAGTTGATTATTAATTTGTAATCTCATTATATATTTATTTTTTGTGATAGGTTTTAGACGAGCAGACGGATCACCTGATCGATTAGCGGTAGCGGTAAGCGATTGCCGCTGCCCATGACACCCGTGACACGTGGATTGGGCCTCCAGTACCTACTCTCACTCACGCAGCGAAACACAGCACAGTGCTGCTTCACGCCGGTTTTCTGTGAGGCCGTGGTAACACTCCGGTTTCGCCGGCCCGTTCATGTCGAAGCGTGGCTCTCCCACGGTAAAAGTAAACTCCAAGTCTCGCTGGCGTACAATAGAACCGGTCTAATGATGGGGTGGAGGGTTTAATAATGGGGTATGCCAGGGGACACTTATAGTTAATTATTATGTTGTAATCATTTTAAGAGTCTTTTTGGCAAATAAACGTTTGATCTTGATACCCGGTTGACGTTAGGTGACACAAGTCTCAGTTCGGCCTTGGACAGTCACTGGCTGGCTAGGTAAGCTTTTATAAAACTCTGAGATGTCTTTAAGCTTCTGCCAGGTGTTTTCAAAGGAATTTTTACAACCTAAATGCTTAATCTTTGGGGACACTGTAACAAAAATTCTCAAGAATAAAATTTGTCTCCAAAAATTGTCCGTTTAGGTGCCTCTAGTCGAATATGATATCCATAAATTTCTGCCAGGGTCCTATAAAACTCTATACGACGTATTCCGCATGCTTTTGTAAGGGACACCGTAATAAATTCCCGTTTTATCTTAACGATCTTCGAAACCCTAGTTAAAAATCCTAGACCTTTTTCCGTCATGTCTCAATTCTCTTTAGTAATAAATTTGATGCCAACTTGTTACTGACTTTACGACATCACTAAGGTTGTAAAGAGCTACGTTATACGACTCCTAAAAGACAAGTGATAACTTTACATTTACAACGCTTTCGCAAATTGTTCTTCGCTTTGAAGTTGCCGCAACTTTGTCAAGTAACTAACGCATATCATCCTATATCTCATCGTCGCTTTCGATTGTGGTCAAGAGTTAGCCGATTGTCTAAAAAAAGTACCTACCTACTTCCTCCAACCGATTACGGCTACGGCGGCCAATCATAACGATCAGCCACGTACGCAGGATATATTATAGTGCTCAAGTATGTACGCAAACACAAGTGCACTGTCTATTTCCTCACACTCATATTCCGAGGGGACACCAGCGTGACACGACCAGAGAGGGATTGGGCGCAGGACCAATGGCTTAACGTGCTATCCGAGTCACGGCCGCTGACTTCCGGACTCAGGCCTGACACTAAGAATTTCTTACCGAAAACTTAGTTACACATTTTTTTGGCTCCTTCTACGAGGAGGAGGACGCCGCAGAGTGCCTGTGAGAGCAGGACCCGTGCGATGTTGCTTGGCGAAGAGCTAGGAGGGGGAGAAGACCCCGAAGAGGTGCGCGTCTCCCCCCTCTCCGTAGAGGAGCCTAGTTGAGGGCCGGTGCTGGGGTATCGGCGGCGAGAAGACTCCTCTGCAACCCGGTAGGGATTTTCGGTGCTCCCGGCCCTATTCCTCCCTCCAGCTCACCCGGGTCGTGTCGGGCCCACGCTGTAAGCGGGCCTTCGCCTGGGAAGGGACGGAAGCACCCCAGCAGTTTTAGTCGGTAGATCCCCAGCGACGCGGGAGGAGTCCGACATAACCCGACCGCATCCTGGTGGATGGGTATGCATAATTGCATTTTTCTTGTGAGGTCACAAAAAAAGTGATACTGATCTGAATAAGACCTAAAGCCCAATTCTCATGCTCGTGATATTTTGACAACATGGCGGATATCACCTGAAAACCACACCAAAAAAAAACAATGTTTTAGTGATATATGTCGTATGAAAATAAATGTCACGACCTCGAGAATTGGGGTCCTGGAGCCCAATTCTCGTGCTCGTGACATTTTGACAACATGGCGGATATCACCTGAAAACCATACAAAAAAAACAATGTTTTAGTGATATATGTCGTATAAAAATAAATATCACGAGCTCGAGAATTGGGGTCCTGGACCTCAATTCTCGGGTTCGTGATATTTATTATAATGGCTTAACGTGCTATCCGAGTCACAGCCGCTGACTTCCGGACTCCGGGCTGACACTAAGAATTTCTTACCGAAAACTTAGTTACACATTTTTTTGGCTCCTTCTACGAGGAGGAGGACGCCGTAGAGTGCCTGTGAGAGTAGGACCCGTGCGATGACGCTTGGCGAAGAGCTAGGAGGGGGAGAAGACCCCGAATAGGTGCGCGTCTACCCCCTCTCCGTAGAGGAGCCCAGTTGAGGGCCGATGCGGGGGAATCGGCGCCGAGAAGACTCCTCTGCAACCCAGTAGGGATTTTCGGTGCTCCCAGCTGTCCCTATTACTCCCTCCAGCTCCCCCGGGTCGTGTTGGGCCCACACTGTAAGCGAGCCTTCGCCTGGAAAGGGACGGAAGCACCCCAGCAGTTTTAGTTGGTAGATCCCCACCGACGCGGGAGGAGTCCGAGATAACCCGTCCGCATCCCGGTGGACGGGTATGCGTAATTGCATTTTTCTTGTGAGGTCACAAAAAAAAAGTGATACTGATTTGAATAAGACCTAAAGCCCAATTCTCATGCTCGTGATATTTTGACAACATGGCGGATATCACCTGAAAACCATACAAAAAAAAACAATGTTTTAGTGATATATATAGTATGAAAATAAATGTCACGAGCTCGAGAATTGGGGTCCTGGAGCCCAATTCTCGTGCTCGTGACATTTTGACAACATGGCGGATATCACCTGAAAACCATACAAAAAAAACAATGTTTTAGTGATATATGTTGTATAAAAAATAAATGTCACGAGCTCGAGAATTGGGGTCCAGGAGCCCAATTCTCGTGCTCGTGACATTTTGACAACATGGCGGATAAGTATCACCTGAAAACCATACAAAAAAAAACAATGTTTTAGTGATATTATGTCGTATAAAAATAAATGTCACGAGCTCGAGAATTGGGGTCCTGGGGGTCTAATTTCAAGTTACCACGTACGATCGTTCGATCGAGCCGACAGTCAATCAATAGTAGTTTAGTTTGGCAATTTGAAATACCATCGTATGGGACACTTTCGTACGGATCCGACCATAGACTCTCGTGAATGAATGATATTCGCGATGATAGTGTCGCCGAAAGACCCACATCAAATAAAACCAATTGAATTGATTTTATTTATAATTAACAATATTTTTTTAAAGAATAAAATATATTTGAATTTTTAAATTAAAGGACTATTATTTAATGTGTTTGAAAGAAAGATTTTAAATAATAAAAACATTAAAATGTTAAAATATTTTTAAAAATCTGACAGCTTGCTATTTTTCTACATGATAGCCCATATAGTTATCTGTGGCCATCTGTGAAACATTAGAAAAAAACTTGTAAATTATTGACATAAGTATGTATGTACGATAAATATGCAATCTCAATACATAATTTAAAATATTGTAAAATTGTTTGAAAGCGTATGTACATTAGTATTATGCTTATATACAAGTTCTATAGTTATCTAAAGACTACTTTCTTAAGTAAAATCAAGTATAAGTTAGGTTAGTCGCATAATCCTACCTAAATAAGTTTATTTGTTATTAATCTTACTCTGCCGGGGACCACTCGGCCACGGAGTAGAATAGGCCATCCTCACTCTTACCGAGGTGTCGTAAAAGGCCAATAAGGTAAAGCTGCTGGCATGATCATCAGCACCCAGACATGGAAAACTCTGCATTTATATCAAAACCCTCGCCAACCCGTCTGCCAAGCGTGGTGAGTATGGCAATTACCCCTCATGTGATTGAGGAAGGCCCGTGCCCCAGCAGTGGGGACTTAAATGGGCTGATGATGATGACTATTCCAATTTACACTTTAGAAAGAACAACTTTGAAACATCATTTCTATAATTTAACCATTTGTAATTAAATATTTCAGTAAACAAAGTTCTCCATTGGACCAAACTGTAATAGAAAGCTGAGCTAGAATGACTGTTGGAGAATGAGTTGAAAAAAGTGAACATCTCACCGGAGGTAATCAAAATAACAAAAAGTTATTTCACTGAATCTATAATATCTGTGCTATAACTAATTTCCTTACTGAAAGAAAAAACATTAAGATAAAGATAATATAATTGTTTGAAACATGTATACAAAAGTGTAATCCTTATAAATAAATATTTCACAACATCACATACATTGGTCTGACTCCGAGATAGGTACCTCAAGCACCTGTGTTACGGATATCAGAATCAACAGTGGGATTACAAATATATGCATATAATACTTTTCTTTAATAAATACATACTAATAATACATAGAAAACACCCAGACCAATAGAAACAGACATGTTCATGCACACAAATGTTTGTACTGTGCGGGGATTGAACCCGCAACCCTTGGAACAAAGGCAGCATTCACTACCGTTCCAAATGGGATGTCAAATTCTTGCAGTGTTATTCTTTGGTTGGTGGTCCAGAACCATGATTTTGGAGGCCAGTGTACCGTGAGCCATGATCGAGGATTTGGCGAGTCTGGCAATTACTATGAAGGGACTGCCGTCTGACCTTAACAACCCTTAGACGGGGGAACCACACCAAATTAATCATGGTTACATGTTACAGAAACTTATTCAAGTAATCTTAAGTGCATATGGAGCTCGTTGGTAGAAATATGCATTTGAGTTTATTTTTAACATTATTTCCAATCTAAAATTAAATAGCTTGTTTTTATTTACTTAATAAGTATGATTGTAATCGAAATACCTATGTACCTACCAACAGTTTTTTGTATGAGAGAGCAATAAAAATACTTTTATTATTAGGTATTTATTTATTTTATTTAAAACTCCTTTATGATTATTGCAGAATATCTACCAGCATTGCACAGATCTCCGCTAGAAGAAACATACCCAGTTCCAGTACTCCGGGCTTCATTGCTAAACGAAGTAAATTATTTGCTGAAAATAGTTTGTTATAATTCAACTGATAAGTACCTATGGACAAGCATCATTCAGTCATCATTTATTATGTAAATAAAGTAAAGTATCAGCTTAATTATTCCCTTTGTAGGGCTAAGACCCCCATCATAGAAATCAAGTCATCGCTACTATGATGGGATTAGGCTTAATCATCACTCTTGCCAAATGCGGATTAGTGATCACAAACCCGAACTATGTTCGGAAAATTCAAAACATACCTTTGCTCGACCCGGGAATCGAACCCATGACCCCGAGATCATGGCCACAGGGCCATCGTCAGAACCGTCTTAAACCATTAGACAATGAGGCGTTGTTTTATTTGTAAATAGTTAAAGGTTATTAATTAATACTAAGTGGGTGTGTGAAGATAGATAGATAGACATCCTTTATTGCACAGAAAGAATACAAAATATGTGTGTGTACATAGTTTCTTCTTAAAATAGGATAACATTATTGTATCTTTTATTATTTATTTTAATAAATGATTCCATCACATGTAGTTAGTTGTTTTTTTCATTCCTTATGTACTGCTCTCCTGTTAATTAGTATGTTAATCGCATGAGTGTTAACAGGGCTTTTGGAACAGTGGTAGTGAACGATGGCTTTGGTTCAAGGGTTGCTGGTTCGATCCCCATACAGTACAAACATTTGTGTGCATGTACATGTCTGTTTGTATTGGTCTGGGTGTTTTCTATGTATTAGTATGTTTTTACAAAAGAAAAGTATTATATGTATATATTTGTAATCCCACTGTGGACTATGATATCCGTAACACGGGTGCTTGAGCTACCTATCTCGGAGTCAGATCAATGTACATATGTGATGTTGTGAAATATTCTATGGGATATATTGAAATTCACTAACTAATAGTGGAGCAAATGTATTAAACCAGTTAAACATAAGTTTAACTGGTTGGTACTGTGTAATCTTTAATGGATATCCAAAATTACCCCAAAATTGTAAAATTTATAAGTAGATAACTAGGTACTTAAATAGTTATGTAGGAACCAAACACAAAGGTAAGTAGGTAGGTATACCTACTTTTTAAGGAAAGAGAAAACTTATTACGTATACTTGTAATGTAGACAAAGTAGGAACTTAGGCAAAATTATTGCCTCTTGTAATACATAATTGAGGCTTGCAAATGGTTAAAACCCTCAAAATGTATTTCACTTTGTACTTTGGTGGATTAATACCTAATTGAGTCAAAAGCCTATATAAATAATACCTAATTAAACCATCAAAAGTTTCAAACTTTTGAACTGATAAGATTAAGTTTGAAGAATACAATGTACTTAGTCGCAGAAAAAAGACTAATTACTTAGTGAATCTAGTTTATCTATAAGAAGCCTACCCCACTAGGTAGGTACTTAGTATACTTACTTACTTAAATCTGCATAAATCATTGAACTATACCATACATATTCTCACTGGCATAAATCTACAAAAATTCTCAGTAAGTAGGTAAATAGGCACTTAATGTAAATTAATTTACATATTTAAACGTAAGTACTGAGATTCATACATTAAAACTTTGATTAAGCATTAAAAGTACCTAAGTACTCTATGTATTCATAATCATCTATATAGGTATAGCAATTTTAACATTTTATACCAAGAAACTCCGCTTTAAACTAATCTTTATTGATATGTAACTCATTGGACCTTATTTACAAAGACATAAAGATCCTTTTTTAATACACCATAAATCCATTCAACCGAACCAAAACACCTTTCGAGCTATCGTGAATTTTGACATAAAGACGCGAAACAAGAAATGTCAAATTCGATATTTTGGTTGAGCATTGGTGTCTTCAAATTAGGGTTTGAGGCGAGATGTGTCAAAAGAGTTTCGGTTGAGTTCAACCGACGCAATGTTCACTTCAAATTAGGAAACGTCGTCAAATACGTTTGGTCGAGTCTCAAAGTTAACTTCAAATTAGACCCCCTGGACCTCAATTCTCGGGTTCGTATTATTTATACATAAGTACTTATAAATAGTTTTAAGTCATTCAAATGTATGACGATTTGTAAGTGCTGTGTACAAGCCTATGCAAATAAAGAATTATTTGATTGATTGATTGATTTGAAAACATGGCGGATATCACCTGAAAGCCATACAAAAAAACTGTGTTTTAGTGATATGTGTCGTATGTAAATAAATATCACGAGCACGAGAATTACTCTATCTGAATAAAATATCTGCCTGGTATGACAGCACATTAGTGATCTCTCTGATTGCGCGGATGTTCATGGGCGGCGTTGATTACTTTCCATCGGGTGACTCGCTTGCTCGTTTATCCGCCTCTAGCATAAAAAAGAAAAAAAAAATACAGCGTTGGTTCAGCAGAAAATGCTCGCCCTTTTTTTTACAGGTTAAATAACGAACATTAAAAAAATAAACTTCTAAAAGTGCAGACTAACGCATCCCATTAACTCGAAGAGCAAGTTTCCACAAAGTCGTTTCCTGAGGCGAGCCAGGCATGTGCCTAACGGGTACAGATAGGCAAAGTTAGGGAAGTCCTCCGGATGGCATCTGGCCGGACACGGATAATCTAGACAGATTGGTGCTGCACTACGGGTTTTAAAATTCCAGTCTGGTGTTGCCACAAGTAATATGAGAACGATTTGTTTTTCGAAAAGGAAAGCAAAACTGCAGAGTCAGGTTGCCTGATGGCACAATAAATAAACACAATAGGCGAAATCTAGCTGACATTCATATCGAAAAATTGGTTGAGCTACGCGCTAGGCAGGCATATCTGTCGAGTCTCTCCGCATATAGATCTTCCCGCATATTTGACTGTGGGAGAGCCACCCTTCGTATGTATGGGCCGGCTCAACCGGAGTGATACCACGGGCTCAGAGAAGACTGACGTGAAACCAGCGCTGTGATGTTTCGCTGCGTGAGTGAGGGTACCGGAAGCCGAATCCGGAGGAAGCGTACTTATGACTCCACGGTGTTGCAGGTGAGCATGGTGGCGGCAATCGGTTACACATCACGCGATCCGTCTGCTCGCCTGCCACCTATCACAAAAATCAATAGTCTTTCTCTTCTTTCGTGAGACAGACTGTCTTATGCAAGAAATCTGACACTGTACTTACTTTCATGTGTGGCAAGTGCATTCTCTATTCCCCTACTCTCATATTTCGGTATAACCCCATAGTGACACAACCGAAGAGAGTTCAGGCGCAGGACCAATGGCTCAACGTGTTTTCCGAGGCACGGGGGAACGAGACTGCTAACTTCCACACTTCGGGCTGACACTAAGAATTTCTCAGGTACAATTGTTTGAACTGACCCGGGGATCGAACCCAGGACCCCAAACGCAGCCGTCGCTATTGCGGTATAAGTCTGGTCGAACCAGCCTATTTATGCCGAAGCATGGCTATGGCTATTGAGACCTTGTAATGCAAGAACGCCACAGCTTATGACTTAAAAAAAACACACAGCCCACTCTAGGCAAAATGGAAATATACACCATCATTTTTATATCGTTTACATCCCGATAACCACATAATAGGTATCGTGAATAAACTCCATTTAGCATTAGATCACCGATAAGCGAATATCCAAAATAATAGAATATCCACGCGGCAATTATGTATAAAGCAGCTGATGTTTTTTCGCTTATTTTGTTGATCTAACATTAGCGTGTTAACTTTATTCATCATCATCATCAGCCCATTTAAGTCCCCACTGCTGGGGCACGGGCCTCCTTCAGTCACGTGAGGGGTGATTGCCATACTCACCACGCTTGGCAGACGGGTTGGCGAGGGTTTTGATATAAATGCAGAGTTTTCCTTCTCTGGGTGCTGATGATCATGCCAGCAGCTTTACCTTAGTCGCCTTTTACGACACCTCGGTAAGAGTGAGGGTGGCCTATTCTACTCTGCCGGGGACCACACAGTTAACTTTATTAATGGACTTTAAATAAAATTAATGTGGCATACGACCACGGAAATACGGCATAATAATTTCAGCAAAGACAATTTTCTTGTTATGTCCTTTTTAGATCGTGTTTTTTGGCAGTCGGGTTTTCGGCAAAAAGTCTCGCATCGTACGCGCCAGTGAACGGTCGCCGCGTCCCGACGAGCGAGTTGAAACTACGAGTAAATAAAATGTCGACTGTGAAATGTGCTACGTGTAACATTGTGATTAATGAAGTGCTTGCCTTCATTTGCAATAAACTCAATATTATGGACGTGGAAAACATCAGACGTATTAGTGTCGAGTCGTTCTCAAACAGTGATATTGAGACTGCAAAACGACTACTTTTCGAGTCCATATCAAGACCAATGAAAACCCGAAAACGTGAAGGGAAGAAATTGAGAGATATTGATGATATCCTTTGTGCACTAGATGAAACAGACCCGCTAGTTCTACCGATCTTCGTTGCGCGGGACTTGCACAAACTACCTCCGGTCCTCTTTGATCACGTTGATGTAACAAAGATTCTTAAAGACTTGGTGAAAATGCGAGAAGAAATCAAGACAATCTCTCAAGATATCAAGTCAAACTATGCCAAGAAAGAACCGTTGGATCTATTAAAGCAAGAAATTGACAACCTTAAAAAGGCATCTATAGTAAACAACTTTTCTTGTAGTGTTAATCCTAAAAGAGGCGCCTGTCTAATAGACAGTTTTGAATATAATAGTGGGCCTATGGGATTGCAACCAGTTAACAATGATGAAAATATGCTAAGTCGGTGCTCATCATCATCACCAAAGGACCGTTGCCAGTCGCAGCTCACAGAGGAGGGTAGATTCAGAAAAATCTCAACGGACGCCCAACTGCACTCTGCAACATCACCGTTGCATAACACTAGAGTAGCCAACGATGAATTAGCCGATGTTGTGACTAACAGTGATCCATCGAGCGGCGATAAGACTCATGCGTCCTCTGCTCCTGCGCTTACACCTGCATTACCGATGACCGGGCCGTGCTATAATGACCGCAAATCCACAACCAGTGGAAAATCATACTCAAAAGTTTTGGAGCATGGTGAGTGGAAATCAAGACTTAACAGTGAATCATGGACGTTAGTACAGAAGAAGAGATTGAGAAACAGATTTATTGGTAGTAAAGGAACAGCAGTTGTAGAATCCAACGTCAATTTTAAGGCGGCAGATACTAAAATTCCGCTATATATCTACAACATAGACAAGGATGTGACAGAAAAGGATATTCTGAGTTTTATAAAGAACAAAACAGAAGTTCAGGTGGAACTGGAAAAAATTCATATGAAAACGACAAAAGAGTATGACGCTTACAAATTGTTCGTCCCCAAGAGCAAATTGACCTTATTTTTACAAGGTCACTTCTGGCCAGAAGGAGTGTCGTATAGACGCTTTATAGACTTCAATAGAAGATATCGTAAAGGTCAAGTACCTAATAGGAGTTCTCAATAATATTTATGGGATTGACAAACAAATTAATCAGCTTTAACTGCAAGAATGTACATCGTTCGGTTGACTGCGTGAGGTCTCTGTGTCGGGCTGCCGATATTATTGCCCTGCAAGAAACTTGGCTTCTGCCGCACGATTTGCCTTTTCTTGGTACCATTGATGACAACTTTGCCTTTACTGGTCGATCAGCGGTAGACACTTCTGCAGGTGTTCTCAGAGGAAGACCGTTTGGTGGAGTGGCGCTATTGTGGAGAAAGTCTGCGTTCCCGTGTGTATCGGTAGTGGAGTGTCAAAGTGTTCGGTTGGCGGCTATAAAAATTCGCCTCGATAGTGGAAAAATGGTGTTAGTGTTTTCAGTATATATGCCTACAGATACGTCAGTGAATCTGCCTGAATTTACGGAATGCCTGGGTGAAATAAGTGCGATAATTGAGACAAACAACATCGAGTCGGTATTTGTACTAGGGGACTTCAACGCACATCCCGGTGAGCAGTTCTCGCGAGAACTTTTTCATTTTTGCTCAGAGCAGTCATGGTCGTGTATTGATGTAGATATGTTACCCAGCGATACATATACTTATGTGAGTGAAGCACACGGCTCTCGCCGCTGGCTCGACCACTGTGTAGTAACAAGCGCGGTGCGTCAATCTGTACTAAACGCTTCAGTTTTATATAACAATGTATACTGGTCAGATCATTATCCATTGTTAGTTGAGTGCAACATCAATGGAGTCCAGTCAATGCCTGTAACCATTACTCAACCAGCAAGTAATAAAGTTAGGTGGGGTGAAAGGGATAGTGTCCAAATACAAAATTATAGTCAAGCTTGTAATAGCAGGTTACGTTTATTGGATTTTCCATCAGATTTTTGTAAATGTGATAAATTATGCTCCAATGTCGATCATAAGACTAAACTGACAGCTATGTACCAAGATATCGTATGTATACTAAGAATCAGCTGTTAATAGTTATGTTGTAAGAAAAAGACAGAAACATAAATATGTAACTGGATGGAATAAGCACGTGAGTGCCGCTCACGGGGAGGCTCGGTTTTGGTATCAGACATGGTTACAATATGGCAAGCCCAATTCTGGTTTTGTTTATGATAAGATGCGTGACTCTAAAAAGTATTTTAAAGCTAAATTAAAATATTGCCAAAATAACGAGAAGCAAATTAAGTTAGACATTATTGCTCAAAATCACAAGGAGCGGAATTTTAAGAAATTTTGGAAAAATACCAGTAAACTGAGTCCGTTGCCGAGCGGCCCCGCGAGCGTGGCTGGTTTATATGAGCCACGAGATACTGCGAATGCTTTCCGCAACCACTTTAAAGTGGATTCTCCCCTGCCAAGCGGACCGCGGATGCTCGGCGCTGATTCTCATGGCGTGGACTTACCGGTCAGATTTTCTGCTCGGGAGGTCGCCTACATAATTAAGGGAATGGTCAGAGGGAAGTCACCAGGTCATGATGACCTCAGCGTTGAGCACCTGAGATACGCTGGTGTGCACCTGCCACGAGTTCTTTCAATGTTTTTTAATCTTTGCATAAGTCATTGTTACTTGCCGGAGGACCTGATGTTCACCCTCGTAGTGCCCATTATAAAGAACAAAACGGGGGATGCCTCGGATCTATCCAACTACAGGCCTATATCCTTAGCCACTGTAATAGCAAAGGTAATGGACGGTCTGCTTGATAAAAAGTTAGGTGAGCACACTAAAAGTCATGATGCACAGTTTGGTTTTAAACCCGGGTTATCTATAGAAAGTGCCATCTTCTGTGTAAAGCAGACGGTCCAGTACTACACTGCTAGAAAAACCCCAGTATATGCCTGTTTTTTGGACCTGTCGAAGGCCTTCGACTTGGTCCCATACAATTTACTCTGGGAAAAGCTGAGTCGTGAAACTAGTTTGCCACCAGAATTAATTTCCATATTTAAATTTTGGTATGATAACCAACGGAACTGTGTAAAATGGGCTGGCTCGAGGTCTGACGTGTATGGCCTGCAATGCGGGGTGAGACAGGGGGGGCTGAGCTCACCTAAGCTGTTTAACCTGTTCATGAACAAGCTAATTGAGGGGCTCAGCAGCACTTATATAGGTTGTCATGTGGGTGGGGTATGTGTTAATAATATTAGTTACGCTGATGATATGGTGCTGCTGAGCCCATCAATCGCAGCGCTAAGGACGTTAATATATATGTGTGAAGAATATGCAGTGACCCATGGACTTAAATACAACTCTCTTAAAAGTGAATTCATGATGTTTCGGTCTGGTACAGCAAGAAGACAACGTAATGTACCTCCTATTACACTAGGAGGGGCTCACTGAGAACATGTCAGATTCTGTTGATATCGAGAGGGAGCGTAGGGCGCTGTGTGTCCGATGTAATATGGTGGCTCGCAGGTTTGCACGATGTAGTAAACCAGCTAAATTAACGCTTTTTAAAGCCTACTGTCAGACTTTCTACACTTGCGCACTGTGGGTAAATTTCACGCAGCGGGCATACAGCGCACTACGTGTCCAGTATAATAACGCGTTCAGGATGTTGTTTGGCCTGCCGCGGCACTGTAGCGCTTCATCCATGTTCGCCGAGGCGCGCACAGATGGCTTCCACGCAATAATCAGGGCGCGCTGCGCATCACTATGGGCGCGCGTGCGCGGCAGCCCCAACAGCATCCTGAGCGTGCTGGCCGAAAGATGGGACTCCCCACTACTGCACCGTTGGGTGCAGCTACACTCCCCGGTGTGTCGATTTCCATATTTGTAATAAACTACTGATATCTTCTGCAATAGTACTAACACTAAATTAAGTTCATTATGTTACTAACACATTTTATATGGATTGAATATCTGAAATAAATGAATATTTAATTTAATTTTAGTTTTTAAACTTATTTTTATTGTCACTCGTGTTAAAATTTGTGTTCTGCGGCCAATAAAGAAATCTTTATTTTTATATCAATGAAAAAATTCAAATGCTTCGAGTAATTTTGTTATTACATTTAGTTATGTCCTCCTCATCTTAGCGTGTAATTTCCCGTTGCGTCCAAAGATGTCGCTCTAGAGCTGGGAATACGCTTAGACCATGATTCGGGGTTTATAAGTGACTGCCGTCGGACTTTTTCAACCCTTGTAACATGTAAAAGCACCCTCTAAAATAAAATACTGGAATACATCAATTCACTGCTTTACTCTGCTCTTTTGTACAAAAATCACTTTTACAATCTTACGTGCTAAAAACAACCAACATCCAGAATCCTTACTTTTTTATAGCTTTTATCTGTCAATGTCTATTTATTTTTCTTTTTCACAAACTGGACAGTCCTGTAGACCGTAAAAGTTTTATGGAATGATCATGAACAGAATAAAGTCACACCTTATTTGGCGCGTATCAAACGCCCCTATGCGACATCATCGTCGTCATCGTCAGCCCATTTATGTTCCCACTGCTGGTGCACGGGCCTCCCTCAATCACATGAGGGGTAATTGCCATACTCACCACGCTTGGCAGACGGGTTGGCGAGGGTTTTGATATAAATGCAGAGTTTTCCTTCTCTGGGTGCTGATGATCATGCCAGCAGCTTTACCTTAGTCGCCTTTTACGACACCTCGGTAAGAGTGAGGGTGGCCTATTCTACTCTGCCGGGGACCACACGGCTACATACATACTACTACTATGCGACATAATAATAATAAAATCATTATAAATTTTAGTTTTGAGCAGATGGCTGTCCAAATAGTCTATGTGTTAGACTATTTGGACAGCCAGACCAACTGAATCATGGTGATACGTTTCAACTATCTAAAACGCACGATGTTTTCCCTCATCGCCGAGCTACGGGCAGAAACACGAACATTGATTTGAATGATACCTCATTCAGCAAAATCGGCTGGGTAGTTTAAGCAGAATCTTGGAATATATTATCTTACCTACTTAAATAGAGTGCTAAAATCATAACCCATTATTTTTACCCAACTACGGCAAAGCTAAAAAGGAATTTTTAGCTTTGCCGTAGTTTTTTTTTTTTTTTACATTATAGCGGACAAACGAGCAGACGGCACACCTGATGGAAAGTGATCACCGCCGCCCATGGACATCTGCAACACCTGAGGTATCACATATGCGTTGCCGGCTCTTAAGAAAGGAGTACACCCTTTTCTTGAAGGTCACCAGGTCGTATCTGTTCGGAAACACCACACGGATGACAGCTGGTTCCACAGTTTTACTGTGCGTGGTAGGAAATGACGTGAGAAACGCACTGTAGTCAATATAAATCCATCCAGGTGATGTGGATGGAATTTGGCGTTCTGACGTGATGTGCGGTGGTGAAAAATTGCAGCTGGAATAAGGCCGAACAGCTCCTCGGAACATTCCCCATTGTAAATGCGATAGAAGATGCACAGTGATGCTACAGTTGGGTAAAAATAGATACATGCTCGGATTTAAACCACGACCCCCCAGTATGGAGGGCGCGTTTTTATCCACTAAGCTACCATTGCTCTAATTACATTACACTTGGTTGGACCATGGACTAATTATTTGAAAGTCCATGGTTTGACCTACCGAAATGTTAGTCTACTTAAAAGTTCCAAAGAATTTAAAGTTTTAAAAACGGAAAAACATTTACTTCCAGAAGCGTGCACTTGTGCCAAGATAAGATGCACTTAACGCTCTTTTACTGCTTTCGTTGCCAGTTAATTGCCAGGAAAAAGAAATTAAGGTGACACCACACGGTATTAGGGCCGCCAAGTGATTTTTGATTGTGGCGAATAGGAGTAAATATAATAAATATAAAAATAAATAAATAAGACCTTACCTTATAATACATTCCATGTTAACCCCTGTGTTTATTAATTACTAGCTGTTTCACGCGGTTTCACCCGCGTCCCGAGGGAACTACTTCCCGTACCGGGATAAAATATAGCCTATGTTACTTCTGAATAATGCAGCTTTCTAATGGTGTAAAAATTATTGCAATCGGTCCAGTAGTTTTTGAGTTTATTCATTACAAACATACAAAAATACAAATATTTCCTCTTTATAATATTAGTGTAGATGTAGATTGGCGAGGCAAATATTATCTCTAGCACATCTAGTGTCAATTTTCGGAAGCTGTCTAAGAACCACAAATTGAAAGTGTTCCATACAACCTTACGGGATAAATAAAAATAAAATAAATAAAATATTTATTGCAAATAACTTAAATCTATTACAAACTTATGGGCATAATCTTACATATTAAAATTACATATTACATATTAATTGGATCATAATTTAAACTTTAAACAGCATATTGGCTTGTTATCGGTAAGGGTCCGCAAATTAATTCACATCATGCGACAAATACGCCGATTCCGGATCTCAGGACACGCTGAGAACAGTATATTATGCACTATGCCAGTCCCTGCTTGTATATTGTAACTCCTGCTGGGGTGGGGCCGCTAAAACAGTACTGATTGAACTGGAGAGAGCACAGCGCTCTGTGCTCAAAGTAATGTTCCGGAAACGTTTTCGGTACCCAACAACATTGCTCTATAAAGACAGTTTGGTGTTGACTGTACGACAGCTATATGTACTAAAGCTTGCTCTTGCAGCCCATAGAAGAACTATTACATCAGCTGACTACGAGTCTTTGACACAAAAGCGTGTCGTCAAACTAAAAACACCCGCGACTCGCTCCACGTTCGCGAAGCGTTTCGGGATCATTGCAGAGAATGGAGTCTACAATAAAGCCCTAAAGCACTGTAGTATTATCAAGTGTCCTACGCGGAAGGCTAAAAATATTATTCAAGAATGGCTGATGACATTAAGTTATGATGATACGGAAAACCTGATTAAAAACATAAACATATGATGAGACAGTATTATTATGGTAGCATGACAAATTGCAATGTAATAGTCACTACTTATTAATCTTATATTATAACTTTTTATATTATACTAGTATGTATCCTTTTAATAATTATGTACTTTTAAATAATATAATATATATACACACATATACAAACATAAAGACACAGATTATATATAATTTATTATGACTATTAGCACTATGTTTTCAAGAGCGCCTTAATCTTAATATGTTAATCGCATGCCAGGCCCTCACGATACAGGTTATCCTAGTGTGAGGACCAAAGGTAATCTAACTGGACATCTTGTAAGCAACAAAATGTTTTGGTGTAAGAATACATTGTCCTTTATAATTATAATCTATCTTGGAATGTTACATCATTTTGTTGAAAATAAATATTTTTTCATTTTTCATTTTTTTTTTTTCATTAGTACTTATATTTGACATTTTGCCTGAACTAGGATACCCTGTGTTTCAGGCTAAGAAATAGGTCCTAAAAAACTGTATTGGTAAAAACAATAAATTACAACTTAAACTTAATATTACTCTACGCTATGCTAATAATTAGGTATATAAATTAATAGTTATTTGGGAATAAAAATAACTAAGATAGCGATCATTTTTCAGTTATAAATAAAATAACTATAGTGGTATTCTATTTATTTTTGCGATAAATGTGGTTCGGTCACAATAATGATATGAATAATAGATATAATAAAAGCGTCGGCAGAATATACCAGGCCATTGCGGTCTGGTGAGGAAATATTAAAGAGTGAACTGGTGATGATACCAAAGAGTGAAACTTCAAGTTTCATTAAAGGAAGTTTCATTTGATGAAACTCATATTTTGTCATTTTTATTGTCTAGTTAATGTTCATTTCGAAATATTTCATTCCAGGCTAGTTAATGAGTATGGAATTATATGTAATTATGACACGATTTTTAATAAAAAAATATACTAAAGCTGTGTGTAGGTACTTAATAATTTATTGATTGTATTACAATTTTATTTACTGTTTGGAAAATAGTTTGTAGCCTGAAAATGATGATAACAAACTAATTTCTATTGAAATTGGTTTAATTATTCTTAAAGCAGTCTTCCATATAAATATTTTAGTTCATAATTTTAATTTTTGGGAACTTATTCCCGAAGCAGATAAATGTAATATGTACAACCTGTGCGGATAAAGAATGGGATCAGAAATGGCGGCGCATCTATTCACTTCTCGCTCGCACACTATTTGCGTCTATACTCGCACTCGTGGGTGTGCGAACGAAAAGTGAGTAGATGCGCCGTTGTACGGAACGTATTACCTACATTGAGGAACGCAATAATACTTTATGTGGTTTATATGGTTACGCCTATTTGCCTGCATGCTTGTTCACCCTAATGGACAGCGCGAGTATAAAAGCGGGTCGTGTTAGCCCGTCGAGTCAGTTCCGATTTGGAAAGCGAAGCGACCTAGTCCCTGCGAATTAGGAGTAAAGAAGCGCATAACCTGCGAAGTATTTATTTATTAAATAACCACGCACAAATGTTGGGTCCATTTTTGTACGTGAAAAATTGATTCACGCCAAAAGTGGCCGCTTTTGGCGTGAATCAATTTTTCGCGTATGCGTTGGACACACTATTTTTGCATGGTTATTTAATAGATAGTATAAGTGTTTGCCGAGAGGTTGTAACCCCGAAATTGTTTAAAATAGATCCGGTTTAGTAGCTAAAAATTAAAATCCATTGGCGTCGCTAGTGTACCCTACCCGTCACCTTAGCTGTCTAAAATGGCCACTTTTAGCAATTATGGAAATTATTGTTACGTGTAGGAAGAAAATATTACTTTGATTGCATAGGTGGGTCGCAAATATTTGTCAATACTTTCCTTTAAGTATTCATTGAACTACATTTATAAAAAAAATCTTAATCGCCACGTTCAATGTAAAAGTCAAGTGGTAGCTTTTGAATTGTCTAAGGTGGTGGCGCTGGTTTCGTCGCGGTGTCGCCTTAAGACTAATGTCCTATTTTCATGGGAGGTAATTATTACGTGAGGGTATTCATAATAAATGTCGTGGAAAGGGATCTTCTACAGCGCAAAGGTTTAATATAGTAGTTTATATTACTGTCACATAATTATTAGGGTCATTAAAACTCGAGCGAGGTTTAAGCAAACGAGTCTTGACAATTTTTTGAATAGTATTTGCGAGTGTATTAATCATACAATAAAAATAAAAAGTCTTTTTCCTTGATATTAAATAAATAAATAAATAAATAAAACCGTATTTATCATTTAGAGTTACTTTTACAGATGGTCACAGATAGTAGGGTACCTATATATATACTAACTTATTATTACCTGTACGAGCACTAAGATAATCTTGTATAACAGATATTTAGAGCTACCTTAATTTAATTGAAACATCAATAAAAGCCAATTAAAAATAGAAACAAAAAGGTAGATAATAGGACTACTTAGATTAAAATACGCTATAAGTACCTAGGACTATTACAGAGCTAAGATATGTACATATTTAATTTATAAATTTTTATCTTACTCTATGGACCACACATTGCACACTGGAAACCAGCCTATGAGTATCATACTCTATGGACCACACATTGCACACTGCACACCAGCCTATCAGTATCTTACTCTATGGACCACACATTGCACACTGCACACCAGCCTATCAGCATCTAACTCTATGGACCACACATTGCACACTGCACACCAGCCTATCAGCATCTAACTCTATGGACCACACATTGCACACTGCATACCAGCCTATCAGCATCTAACTCTATGGACCACACATTGCACACTGCACACCAGCCTATCAGTATCTTACTCTATGGACCACATATTGCACACTGCACACCAGCCTATCAGTATCTTACTCTATAGACCACACATTGCACACTGCACACCAGCCCATCAGTATCTAACTCTATGGACCACACATTGCACACTGCACACCAGCCTATCAGTATCTAACTCTATGGACCACACATTGCACACTGCACACCAGCCTATCAGTATCTTACTCTATGGACCACATATTGCACACTGCACACCAGCCTATCAGTATTTTACTCTATAGACCACACATTGCACACTGCACACCAGCCCATCAGTATCTAACTCTATGGACCACACATTGCACACTGCACACCAGCCTATCAGTATCTAACTCTATGGACCACACATTGCACACTGCACACCAGTGGCGAAGGGTGAATATTTTCAAAAGGGAAGCCGGAATATAACTTACCAAAATGCTCAGCATGCCCATGGATACCCGTGACATCATTGGAGTCACAAGTGCGCTGCCAACCTTTAAACCCCACTTTCCCCCGACTTGGACCTCCGGTACCCCCACTCACGCAGCGAAACACAGTACAGTGCTGCTTCACACCGGTTTTCTGTGAGGTCGTGGTACCACTACGATCGAACCGGCCCATTCATGCCGATGCGTGGCTATCCCACGGTCATATGTTAAAGTCGAAAAAAAATATTTTGATTGGCGCGGCCTAATTTTACTACATGTGTTTTGTTTTCAAAACTTAAGAACGAAGTCTTGTTCGATAGCAAATAATCTGTGCGACAACAATATATCAGTATTAATGACATTTTTAACCGACGACCGACATTAAGATGACTTCAGCACAACACACAATACAAAAATTAATCCAATTCACCACAATTCAACACCAAAACAAATAAAATTCGACAAAACGAAAGCAACAAGTTGTTTACAATTAGCATTATCCGCCATTAAATAAAAACTAAAAATCAAGGGAAATAAAAAAATAGTACGCTCCTGTCATGATTTAATACCGTGCTACATTCATTCTTAATTCGGAATCATTATAATTTTTCTTCTTTCTCGCTTGCACCTGTGCGTTGCTAATTATCCTATCTCTATAACAAGCCGATAGGCATCGAGTTATTTCTTAGTAAATTTGCACGTGCTAAAACGAGACGGAACATGACGATCTATACACATAAATGAAAAGGACAGATGCTCAGTATGAGAATTTGTAGTATGAAGAAGTAACTCGGTATTTTACCGGCTTGCCACCTGCATTATTTGCGTTGCTCATCAAATTTTGTAGGCGTTAAGTCTATAATTCAAACTATTTGAACTATGTAAGTGTGACACTAAGTGAATTTAACAGCTAAAAATATCGTTGGCCCATAGATTCGATTTTTCGTAAGGGAAGCCGACGGGAATCGGGTTGTATGGACTCTTCGCCACTGCTGCACACCAGCCTATCAGTATCTTACTCTATGGACCACACATTGCACACTGCACACCAGCCTATCAGTATCTAACTCTATGGACCACACATTGCACACTGCACACCAACCTATCAGTATCTTACTCTATGGACCACACATTGCACACTGCACACCAGCCTATCAGTATCTTACTCTATGGACCACACATTGCACACTACACACCAGCCTATCGTTATCTTACTCTATGGACCACACTATGGGCGAAAGGTAAGGCACACTAGCGACGCCAATTGATTCAAATTGTCTCTAGCAAGATAAAAATAGCATGAATTAAATAGTACTACGTCGATGATAAATAGTGACCACTTTTTTTTTTAGTCTTGCTAGAGATGATCGTGACAAAAATCATGAATGTCGTGTGCGAAATGAGCTTCGAAAATCCATGAAACAAGAAAACGCGCGGATTGTGCTATTTCCAAAAAAAAAACGTCCCAGAGTGTGAAAAAGATCCAACCGGCCCTAACGTAGCTTTAATGCAACTCTATTCGGGCGAGGTAAAAAGAAAACGTCGGATTCGGCGGGTAGGGCTAAAAGAAGCCGCGTGGGCTGATGCAATTCAAAGGTTTTAAATTAGTGTCTAGTGGTTTTTAGTGTGCGAGTTTGGTGTTTATTTGTGCAGTGAAGTGCAGCAAAGTGATCCTAATAATAAGAATCGTTGGATTGTATCGTTTTTAACACTGCTATTGTGTGTCGAGTGCGTTGTCTCGTGACAACTTGCTTGGACCTAATAGAGTCTTAAAACCCGCGATTGCTTTTAGAGTGATATCCGCTGAATCCGTAGGTCGATAAAACGCAAAACACCGGCGGTTTATTGAGTGACTGTGACTTTGACTGACTTCGACTGTTGACTACCTACTTGTTCTCAATAATTTGTTACTTGACATTGGCGAATTATCTTCGGTTGTCCCGCTTAATAATGCCTAAAATCTAAAACATGATAATGGCAGGAGTAATTCTCAGTCGAGAAGTTGATTGCCACAAATAAAATAAGAAGAAGAAGAAAGAAAACGTCACCCACGTCATCCTAGTACTAGCGGCTTCACGCGGTTTTTCAAGTACCATGGCTTTCTATGAAAAGGTTACGGTGCACGCGCAGCACCAGTGGAAAATAAGGATAAGTGGTCACCAATTTTATCATGATGATGTTGAATTTTTTTCTTTAATTTGACGAATTAATGGAAGAAATTCAGATATGTATCTTTAAACGTACTTTTCAAATATGATAAAATCGATGATTCGAAGTAAGACCACTTATGCCTTTTAATACACTAAGGGTGCGCTATGGGAAAATCAAAGTCCTTTTTTAATGCTTTGATAAAATTTTCATTCATTGTCTTAATTTCATTAAAGTCAGTAAAAAATAGTTGGTGACGCCATTGTACCGAAAAAGGGCTCTAAGACACACTAGCGGCGATGATTAATTCCAATATGAAAGCTATTAAGCCTAATGTATTTTCAAAAATTGCACAGTTTTTTGTCTCAGTTTTAGCGAGCTTACAGACAAGCGACAGTGGGTAAGCGACAGTGGGTAAGCGAAAAAAGCAGACGGCCATCACGCCGTCCTTATGAAGGCTGCGTTTCTATTGACGCGGAGCTGGTGCGGTGCTGGTGCGGTGCTGGTGCGGTGCTAGTGCGGTGCTGGTGCGGTGCTGGTGCGTTGCTGAATTTATAGACCATCCTAACCTAGCCTATCGTCTATACTCACAGCTAATGGGTGCCGACGCATTGCGACCAGTGCCAACTGGACCGTAATTCGACCATCCCGTCGATCGTCGGTGACTGTCAGTGACTGACTGTGAATGACGGGGACTGTCAGTGATAGGACGGTGACTGACAGTGACTGACGGTGCCTGACAGTGACTGACGATGACTGGCGGTGACTGTCGGTGACCGTCGCGTCGTCAGCTACGACACGTCAACTTCGCTTAGGACGCTTGCTCCTGTCGCGAGCGGTCGCTGGCACTTCTGTAGCTAATACAATAATAATAATAATATTTTACAACATCACATACATTGATCTGACTCCGAGATAACTCAAGCACGGATATCAGAACCAACAGCGGAATTCATAATATATACTTATTTAGGTATATTTGTGTACATTGTATATTATTATGTAGCTCGCAAAACTCGGAGAGTTCAGATTCAGTCAATATTGACTCATTGCGGTTGTACAACCCTATAGCAAGGTGACAAAGTTTTCAGGAATAAAAGCCTTGATTCATTAAAAAAACCATATATTGAGGTGTCTAGCAATGGTACAAGTACCTGGTGGGTTAAGCATTCACAGGGTATATATATGTGAGAAAAAACGAAACGCTTGTGCGATTTAATTTTGCACAGCGCCATCTGTTGAGCAATGTTGAGACTAAAATGTACTTACCCTAATTTTTAGTGCATTTGTTTTGCTTTTGTTGAGCGGTGACTGTTGAACTTGTACAGCGGTGCAGGTGGAAACCTGAACTTAAGTCATAAATGGCGGGAGGGTAATCTGCATTTTAGATGCAATGCTGCGCTCAGCGGTTATATTAGGCAATCAGCCGTAATTTTTATAGCCAGTATCTATCAAACTTTAGAATGATGTCTTGGCGCAAAATGTGCTTTATCTCAAAATGTCTTTATACGAGTATGTCATTTTATTATAAGTTTTAAGCGACGGTTGGTAGCTTAGTGAATTTTTACACGCCTTCCTTTTTTTTCTTTTTTTTTATGAGAGGTGGCAGACGAGCAGACGGATCACCTGATGGTAAGCAATTCCGCCGCCCATGGACACCCGCAACACCAGTGGAGTCACAAGTGCGCTGCCAACCATTTCCCCTTCCCCCCATTGGGCCTCCGGTAACTTCACACGGCGAAACACAGCGCAGGCGCTGCTTCATGCCGGTCTTCTGTGAGGCATTGGTATCACTCCGGTCGAGCCGGCCCATTCATACCTAATCGTGGCTCTCCCACATTTAAATTGCCGGTCTATCAATTGTAATACCGATTTTATAATTTTGTGCGTAAAACGAGTTATACTTGGACAAGCTTGGCAACACCCTAAGCGAGTGATTTCATAAATAGGGAAAATTGTGACTCATGCGACTCACGAGACGACGTGACTTGCAAAACGAGTAGTTTTGTTTGGACGAAGCGAAAATTCAAAAATAGGTCTCCTGGTTTTTAAATAAAAAAGGTGTATCTGTGAACATTAACATCCCTTTAACCACGTGGCCTACCAACCATTCGGAACAACATTTGTTCTATGGCTTTTGGAAATTCGCATAATAAAATTCTACTTTCCATACAAAGTCGGTCACGTGACTTGGTCATGATGTATGGGGAATCGAAAAAATGTTCGGTGAATATCTAAAATTTATGGTTTCAGGGATGTAAATCATAGAGTAATTTATATATACTGAGATAGAGGCATCAGTCGGCTAGCCATGCTAGCGCCATCTAGAGGAAAACGACCAATACTCAACGGCCATGTACAGTCAAAGAACGAAATGGTTCGTCAGTTTTCAAATTGATTCGTTTAATATGCTATGAGCATTTATTACCTTTCATGAATATGTCGGAGTAAAACCTGTTGCACAGAAAATTATGCTTAACTGTTAGATTTGACTAACAGTTAAGCTAATATCTCGGCATAGAAATTGATAAAAATTTAAACTGGCATCAACACTTAACAAATCTAAAAACTAAAATTCGTAAGCTTACGCATATTTTTAAAAGAATTAGAAATTTAAAAGATGATAAAACTAATAAAATGTTATACTTAACATTGTGCCAGTCAATAACCTCTTATGGTCTTTCGGCTTGGGCTGCAGCTCGAAAATGCGCCCTTTTGAAAATTGAAAGAGCTCAAAGACTTATTATAAAAGTTATTAATTTCAAACCCTATAGATATCCCACTACAGCGTTATATAAGGAATTTGGTGTATTAAGTGTTCGACAGCTTTTCATTAAAAGCATAGTTCTTAGGCAACATTCATGCATGAAACGGACCAACACATCAGCCAGACGAACACATGAAGTTGTGGTAAGGTAAGTCACGTCCACATACGTGATACCTTACTACATAGATACCGAAGGCATCTCACTCCTTAGCACGTATTAGTTAGTATATAAGCTGTAGAGTAATTAATAAATAGGTTGATACCACACCGAACACTCGTCTCATTATTATGTATAAGTGGATCATCCCTATCACGACGTAGCGACGACACATTACCACATGGCGAAAGTGACGTAGAAGAGCGTGCTGCTGGACGAAGTCCATGTAAGTCCTACAAATTATATTTCTACAAGGACCACAAAGACCCTGAAGGGTTAGTCCGCAAGTTATTCTAAAGAAGATATGGATGGCCGAGCTACCTACAGTTTTTCGACGTTATTGAAAATATCAAGCAATCGTGTTGAAGTGATACAGAAGTCAAATATGAAGAATCTTCATTATATTTATTCCATGTTAATTTAAAGTGCAAGTTAAACAATTTGGTAAGAACGCTGTTGCAGTAATTAGGTATAGCATTGACTTTGAAAATTTCGCTTACGATTTTGTTTATTTTCGCTGACTGGTTTGTTATGTAATTTTGTAACAATTTTCTTATTTATGTTGTATTTATTAATTTAATTTTAGTAAAGTTTTTTTTTCAATATGAGTAAATTCGAATTAGAAAGCGCGATTTTGTTGCTACCTAGAATAATAGACAGAAATGATATAAAACACTTAATAGGTAAAATTGAATTTTACAGTAGTATTATCGATGATAATTCACAAAAAAATTTAATTGATTTTGTGTTAAAAATTACATTGTCCGAATTCTCAAAACTTTATCTAGATTCAAGTTATGATGATGTAGAGACTTTAATCAGTGACATTAGAAAATATCTTGTACCTAAGAAATGCCCATATTCCATTCAAAATAAATTATTTAATTGTAAACAAGGTAGTAGATCTGTAGAAATATTTGGTTATGAAATAGACAAATTATTGTATGAGTTGACGGATAGTCAAGCGGAAAATGATGAACAAAAATCAAGAATACTACTTCCAATTAATGAGAAACTCGCCATAAGATGTTTTATTAGAGGTTTAAATAGTACTCGAACAAGCATTATTGTGGAGTGTAGGCAAGTCGAATTTTTAAGAGATGCAATTCTAGTAGCTTTAGAAGCAGAGGCCACATTTTCAAACAGAAGGGAAAATAAGTTTGAGAAATGTTATTTTGTTAGGTCGAATAAGCCGCGTGATGGTTATTATAAATACTGTAATAATGAAATAGCAATTAATACACGTACAATGAGTGTAAAACGTGATACGTTTGATTATTATCGCGATGCGCGTAGTTCTCAAGTTTTGCTTGGTCAGCAATCATGTGCTCGAGGTGACACAGTTTGTTCATATACTCGTAATACTAATGATTACGTATGTAAGTCTAATTATAGTCTTAATGACGAGTGTTTAGATGATTTAAAGTTAGACGATTTTTTTGTAGAACCAAGCCATTATTATGATAAAAAGATTTATAAAGGTAAGGACAAAAATGCGCAAGTGGATATTGTGAACCCGTCTAGGAAACGGAAGAAACAACGCAAGTTGAATAGTTTTGACATTAATGCGGTTAATATTGATATTTCTGCAAAGAAAGCAGATGTAAAGGCTTATCGTTACGTAGACGTTATTTTTAACGATTCTTTTAAGTGCGATTATGATAAATATGCTCATGTTGAGTCTAATAATAAGTTATGTGTCTATGTACCATTGAAATGTACTATGTATTTAAATGATACGTCGGTATCAGATGAAAAACGATTAGCTAATGATGTAGAAACATTTTGTAACGATTTACGAGTACAAGCATTAATTGTAAATGAAAAGGATGTAAAAAGGGTTAATAAATTAATAGATAAATATAATATTACATTACCCAAGTTAATCGTTTACAGTATGTTAGAAAAGAAAACCAATAATGTTTTGAATATGATTACAACTAATAATATTAAAAGAGTTAATTACAAATATGTATTATATGACAATAAATCAGTCATAAATCGGAAACATAGTTTTAAAGATGTATTATTTAAAGAGAGATATGACCAACGAGCTGTAGGTATAGATTAAAATGTTTGTATTGTTTATTTATAAGTATATTAATTGTATGGACCCAAAATACGAGTCTATGTAGATATTATATTATATTGTTCTTAGTTACTTTCATAATTGTAATTAGAAGTTTTTAAGTTAGGGACCTTCTTTTCAGGGGAGGGACGCCTAACGTTTCAGGGGAGGTGTGGTAAGGTAAGTCACGTCCACATACGTGATACCTTACTACATAGATACCGAAGGCATCTTACTCCTTAGCAAGTATTAGTTAGTATATAAGCTGTAGAGTAATTAATAAATAGGTTGATACCACACCGAACACTCGTCTCATTATTATGTATAAGTGGATCATCCCCATCACGACGTAGCAACGACATTACCACAAGTCTATGACGTTCCTTCTTGTAAGACCAGTTTTGCACAATGTTTCTCGTATTATCTAGCACCTATGCTGTATAATCGGCTATGCAAAAGCAAACCTTTGAAAGACTTATCAAGACATGTTTGTAAAAAGACCCTGGATGAGATTCTGAGAAATTTAGATTATGAACAGACTGAACTAATAATAAAAGTGTGTAAGTAAATAATAGTACATAATAGAATTAATTCGTTTTATAACTGGTCAACATTTATAACTTTTATTTTATTTAACCTTTATTGCGAATGCATTATACCCAATAGGCGACAATATATACTTCATTCAATGGTTTATGTATACATATATTATAAGTGAATAAGTGATAGATTTTTAATAATTATTATTTATTTATTATTACTGTGAATTGTGTGTGTGTGAATTATATATAATATTAAAAAGTATAATGATTGCAAGTAATGGGAGATGTTCAGGCATGGGACGAGAGCTTTATCACCTTGCCGTAACACAGTTTAAAACTAGCACGGGAGGTAAGAGTTCCTAATTATCTGCTATATTCTGTTCTATTAAGTTGTGTCAAAATAAGGATTGTAACAAAATAATGTATACATTTGGCTAAGATCTAAATTTATGAAATTTATGAAATTTATAGACATCGGTCAGGAATCTTGTAGTTGTAATGGATTGATAATAAAATAGTGCATAAAACTTAAAATAAAAATTCATGCCACCATTCTTAATTTACTTATAACAATACAGAAATAATTACATACACATGTAGTTGATTAAACATTACGTTTAAGGGTGCTTTTATAGTCCATTAGCGCCGCCATTTGATTGTTATTGAATATGATTTTAAGACATGAATAAATATCTCATATGTCATTGATTTTGATGTAAAAAAAAATTAAAGAAGGTTGGCAGATCTTTTTAAAACGGTGTGTTGGTATAACTAATTCTTGCCATGGATGCGAAAATTTACCATAAGGTGACGAACTCTTTTATTCTCTGTACCGTAGTACGGCTACCTTCGAGAATCAGTCATGAAGACCATTAAATAAAACACAAAGAGGTTTGAATCCTGTTTCCTTATTCGTACTGCGAAACAGTGGAATCAGCTGCCTGAGGAGGTGTTCCCTAGAGGCTACAATTTGGGGGTTATCAAAGCGCGAGTGAATAGGTATCTTCTAGGTAATCGTGCTACATCTTAGACCCTATTATCCCTCAACATCAGGTGAAATATGGTCAAACGTATCTGTGAGCTATAGGAATGGACTGTATGAATGAAAAAGTGATTTAAATAGTTAAATAAAATATATTAATAAAATGATCAAACCAACCGCTATGACGTTTGTACAAGAAGAGAACAGAGACAAAACAGAACATAAACAATCAATATAAAAGACTCTAAAAAGGCTCCCTAGCCATCCTGTAGTCGACATACTCCCGCCCGTAAGGCTTAGGCTTACAGAAGAAGCTGACTGCAGGTTGGCTAAGCACCAAACTAAAAGCCAACAGTCTTGGATAAATATAAAAACATAACATGCCCTGCCAAAAGGGCGATAAAAAACTAAACAAAATACTTCTTAATACTACTACCCCGAAGCCCGGCAAGCAGAGGCCACGTCCGTACCCGCACCGCCTGGGCTTCCTCGTCTTCAACCCTCTGAAGGCATCCAGTCCAAACCAGTCAAGTCCAATAATACATCTCGAAGCAGGCGCTCAACACCTGCTGCTCCTGCAGCATTATAACCGCTAGATGGCAGCACTGGCACTTTTGCGCACATGGAAATGGGGAAGTTCTGGCTTCTCGGGAAATCATCCTGCTGGCAACTGGCACTCGAACATTATTGCAGCCGCGACGTACGGTAGGCCTCAATATCTTGAAATAGGGGAAGTAAGGCACAAACAGGGTTATAACACAATGGACAATAGGCCTCAGTGGATGTGTAAGTAGATCACTGTAGTAAGCTCACTCCAACTGAATCAAAATGGCCAAATTGTCCTACCCACTCGTGGGTGTACTCAACGAGCGGTTTCGTCGCTTAAGTTGCCAAGCTGTTTCTTGGAATCTCTGGTATTTCAGGCGCGCACGAGGCGGTCGGGTCTTCTTCGCTGCTCCTGTGAGAGTGGAGAAGCAGCTAGATAGACTCGCCCTCAGAAGATACTCTTCTGTCTTCTCGACGGCACGGGCAAGCAAAGGACGTGGCCGCTGCTGCATCTGAAATTCACGTGACTCGTTAGAGACTCCGAGAAGACGTATAGATTTTATTTTACGAGCTCGGAGACTCAATTGTCCCGTATCCAGGATGGAAGCGCAACTGAATAAGTTCAGCCCCGGTATGCACGGCGACTCAACCTCGACGGGATCCTCCGGCGGCCTTTCGGAACCGAAATGGAATTCGAAGGAAGGAACAATCTCACCATATGGTTTACCTAAACTCTCCGAACGAGTTTGAGCGTGGACAAAAATGGACGATGAGTCCTCACGCGATAGTAAACCTACCTCAAATACACCTTCGGGAAGGCGCCTTGAGGTGACTTTACAAATTTGTGCTCGCTTCGGCGAAAGCGATATCGACGAAGCGCGTACTTTCAAAATATCCAAATTATTTTTGCCCCTTAAATCGAAATTAAATAATTTAGAATTTACATCCCCCTTGCTTAAGTTCTCGATGCGAACGCGGTCATTGAGCTCAGGATCCAGTAATTGACAAGCCAACGTCCCATCTTCCAAGACAGCAAAAGTGTCGCAATCGCTGTTCGACACAGAAACCACTACCGCTACATTTTCTGACGGAATGCGACCTCTTTGCCTCTTGGAGTCTGGAACATAGATTAGAAACTGAGACTCATTTGAACTCAACTCACTTTCTTTTTTATGATGACTTTTTGTTGTCAACTCCGACGTTGTCACGGACTTTGACATCGGTTTGTTTACACAAGAATTTTGAAGGGAATTTGGAAAAATCGATAATTTTGCCAAAATAGAATTATGAAAAGATGAGTTGTGGAGTCCTCCGCAAATTTCATACGTAACTGAACAGAGACCCCCATTGTTACTGTGCTTGAGGCACTTCTCACACAACCACGCACCATGAACCCAAGACAGGCGCTCCTCGACATTCCTAGCTGTAAACTTGGTACACGACCACATGCTGTGGCCGGGTCCTCCGCAGAACAAACATAAAGTAGCCTCGGGCGCTGCCGGGCACATAACCGCGTTACACACGGTTTCCATTAAAGGTTCCGCCGTTCGTACGGTAGCTGGAATGAGAGGAGCATTGGTTTTGGGTCCTGTTGCAGAGGTAGATGCGCTCTCAGCGAGAGATGAGGTAGGGAGCTTCACGCTCGCTGTAAGATTAATAACGGAACTCGTTACCTTGCCGGCGATACTACGGCTCGTACGGCGAGATCGCAACTTACGCGACCTTCGCTCCTCGATTTGTGCTAGGGTAATCTCGTATTCCGCGCGAGCTGCTTTTTCCATCATGGCAGCGGTCTCGCGGGCCGCTTCCTCTCGCGCGCGGGCCGCTTCCTCATCCGCACGGGCCGCTACCTCTCGCACGCGGGCCGCTTCCTCATCCGCACGGGCCGCTACAACCGACGCGCGGGCTACTTCTACTCGCGCGCGCGCCGCTTCAACTCGCGCGCGGGCTGATTTTTTCATTTCAAGGTGCTGCTGTTTTTCTAAGATAGCGGCGAGCTCCCGCTCAAACTGGGCCTCAGCAGCATTAGGCAAGACCATCTTGGAGTTCCAACTGCAAAAAGAATGGTCGTCCCCCTCCCCCCGAGGAAAACTAACAGAGAAAGGAAATTCCTTCGGAAGCAGTAACGTCTCCTCTACCATCGGGGATTTAGATATGGAGCCCTTGGGCCCCTCCGATGAAATCGGGAATTTATACATGGAACCCTTGGGCCTCTCCGATGACATCGGGGGTGTAGACATGGAGCCCTTGGGGCCCCTCCGATAACACTGGAGACTTAAAAATGGAGCTCTTGTGCTCCTCCAATGGTAAAGGCTTTACGGTTTCCTTAGCGGGAAGCCTAGCGGTGGTTTGTAATGATTATGAACGCAAAAACCAATATATAAATCGTGAAAAAATTTTGACGTAAGAAAAATGTTTGACAAGGAAAACTATATGAAAATGAATATGAATAATTCTACGTGAAAACTAAACAAAATAAATGGCGAATGGATCAATTTACGGGTGAAGGACCAAAATGTGAGCTATAGGAATGGACTGTATGAATGAAAAAGTGATTTAAATAGTTAAATAAAATATATTAATAAAATGATCAAACCAACCGCTATGACGTTTGTACAAGAAGAGAACAGAGACAAAACAGAACATAAACAATCAATATAAAAGACTCTAAAAAGGCTCCCTAGCCATCCTGTAGTCGACAGTATCTATGGTCAAAACTATCTTCAGTAAAAAAAAAATATCGGAAATAATTTTATTTGCTATTTAACAACATTTTATATTCTATACTTTTTTTTAATTGCTTGTGGGCAGGCGGCTTAAGGTCATTTTTGATGGATGGAATGGTCGGGAACAGCGCGATGTTAAATGCACAGTGACATCTACCGAAACAGCGCCGAGCCATCTGCTTGATTGCTTTTTAAAGCTACTTCTGCTTTTTACAAGCTCCATCTAACGAAAACCGCTGAACAATTTTTCCCATACTAAGAGAGCAAAAGGTCCCGGGTTCGATCCCCGGCTCGGGCCAATTTTAAAACACTTAGAATGTCATACTGAAAACTTAGGTATACATTCCTAAGTTTTCGGTATGAAATTCTTAGTGTCAGCCCGGAGTCTGGAAGTCATGAACCCCTGTGCACGTTAAGCCGTTGGTCTTGCGCCCAATCCCTCTCTGGTCGTGTCACGCTTCACGCCGGTTTTCTGTGAGGCCGTGGTATCACTCCGGTCAAGCCGGGCCCATTCATTTTTTTTATATATATAATAGGTGGAAGACAAGCAGACGGATCACCTAATGGTAAGCAATTCCGCCGCCCATGGACACCCGCAACACCAGTGGAGTCACAAGTGCGCTGCCTACCTTTTGCCCTTCCCCCCATTAGGCCTCCGGTAACCTCATTCACATGGCGAAACACAGCGCAGGCGCTGCTTCACGCCGGATTGATTCATGCCGAAGGGGGTCTCCGGATCAAACGGTTCAGTTGAAGGATATTATTATTAAGTACCTATGCATTTCGCAGTATTTTTAAGGATTCCGTTTTTCCATTGAAGATACGGAACCCTAAAAATGTTATGAATATCTACACATAAGTTTCAGAATTTCCCTACACCTAAAGATAGCGAGTACACGCATAAAGCCTGCCACTCACACGCATAGATTGATGCCCAAAAAAGGGTCTGAAGAAATAAGCGGGGAAGAGGGTCAGGATATCAGTGGACGATAAACTGGCAGCCAGCTTTGCAGAGGTGACAAGCATTTAGAACATTATTTGGCATATTTAGTACTATTCATTTCATTACAAAGCATTTCATTTCACTGTGCGTTTAATTAAATAAATAATTATTTGACAACATCACATTGATCTGATTCCGAGATAGGTAGCTCAAGTGACCTGTGGGATTACAAATATATAAATTTAATACTACGGCTTTTGTAAATACATACTTATAATACATAGAAAACAACCAGACCAATACAAACATTATATGTTCATGCACACAAATGTTTAAACTGTGCGGGTTTCGAACCTGCAACCCTTGGACCACAGGCAGCATTCACTGCCACTGTTCCTAACGGGTCGTCGTACAATATTCGCTTCTCGTGGAGGAGTATTTCCCTACGGCTACGACTTAGGGACCTTCAAGAGATGAATAGAATAGAATATCATTTATTTGTATAAAATGTGAACCGAGTTCCAACTTCAATATCATTGGCTGATTTATTCGTTAATTGACAATTTGACGTATCACATCTAGAAAGTACGCCATCTTGCGGATTTTTCGCACGCGATAGCCCCCATTGGGAATTCAAACTCAGCCGTCGCGGAGGTAGGGGAACTTAATTTTTTTCTTCTATTTTATGACTAGTGGCCCCCGCCCTTAATTCGTTTCGGGACATTAGTTCCACTTTATACCAATAGATGGTCCTAAGTGTCGAATGCATCACGCAATCTTTTCGTGTTTTCGGATGACCTATAAAGCATTGCCGCTGTTTGCACAATTTACAAATACAAATATTTTATTGCGGTAACTCAGTCTATTACAAATATTAGATGTGGGAACTCCCCTTTAGGCAAAGCATAGCCTGTGCTGGGAAGAGCTGGGAAGAACTTCTTTATATTGCTTCTTTATATCTAAATAAATGTTATAGATTGAACTGTTTTTAGGGTTCCGTACCTCAAAAGGCAAAAAACGGAACCCTTATAGGATCACTTTGTTGTCCGTCCGTCCGTCCGTCTGTCAAGACCCTTTTTCTCAGGAACGCGTGGAGGTATGAAGCTGAAATTTATATCAATTACTCAGGTCTACTGTCCCTTGAAGCTGTGAAAAAATCAAACTTCTAAGCCAACGCAATCAAAAGATACAGCCATTTATGCTGCAAATTTTCGACACTTGCAAGGGAATCAAAACCTACAGGGTGCTTCCCGTTAACTTAGAATCTTGAAATTTGGTATGAAGCAACGTCTTATAGCATAAATAAAGGAAAAATTACGAAAACAATAAATTTTTAGTTACATCACATAATATATATTTTTTTAATAATTTTAAACTTACTACCCGTTTCCTCATAAACACATAGAGGTATTAAATTGAAATTCATACCAAATACTCAGGTCTATAATACCTTTAAGCTGTAACAAAATCAAACTTCTATGTCAACGCAATCAAAAGAAACAGCAATTTAAGCTGCATATTTTGAAACTCGCAAGTACTCGCAAGGGAATCAAAACCTAAAGGGTACTTCCAGTCGACCTAAAATCTTGAAATTTGGCATGAAGCAACGTTTTATAGCACACATAAAGGAAAAATTCCGAAAACCTTAATTTTTAGTTACATTACAAAATATATATTTTTTAATAAATATAAACTTATTACTTTTTTCCTCATGAACGCGTAGAGCTATCAAGTTGAAATTCATATCAAATACTTAGATCTAATTGCCTTTAACCCGTGAAAAAAAAATTCTAAGTCAACGCAAAAACGCAAAACGCAAAAGTAGGTACAACCATTGATACCGCATATTTTGAAACTCGCAACTACACGCAAGGGAATTTAAACCTAAAGAATACTTCCCGTTGACATAGAATCTCGAAATTTGGTAAGAAGCAATAGCTTACAGCACAGATAACAGAAAAATTCCGAAAAGCTTAAAATTTTAAGTAGTTATACCACCAAAAAAATTGTGATTGTAAACATAATTGTAGTTACAGCAATGACCGCGAGTTATTATACCTACTATGTATGGGGAGGGCAACATTTAAAGAAGACGAAATAGCCTTCTTCTTTATATTTCGACGTTCTTTTATCGAAATGATATGTGTTAATATAAAATAAAGGATTACTTAAACGATAAAGAGATCTTTGTCTTAAATTTATGCTCCTCCATCTTTCCCTATTGTAATGTTATGAATTTCATTTTGCAATAAAAATACCATAGTTATGACTCGATTGTCGTAATGAACGAACTTTGTAACCTTGCAGGTTTGTACGGAACCCTCGGTGCGCGAGTCCGACTCGCACTTGGCCGGTTTTTCTAACCTGTACGTGTACGGGATATGTAAATCTTTTTATTCTTATTCAATATAGTGCTGCCACCTATATTTAGTTACGTCACGTTCCTTATAGTCTGAAGGTCTCCGAACAGGCTGGCCACATCAGCTTCACGTGTTTATGAACGCTGCCTATAAAATTAATATTTCACACCCATAAATCGACGTGAATAAGCGAGAACTGAGGACCTACAACGAAACGAAAATGACCGAATCTTTATTCCCGTCCCTTTCACACGCGCTGTACTGCTCTTTACTTTGGATACGACAGGAATATTCTCGTTTGTTAAGGAACGGTTGAGCTGAAGGCCCTCTTAGTCTGAGTGATGTTACCTATTTAGTAGGTAACAGGACTCGAGACCTTGTGAATTATTTTTTTCGATCAGCTAGCCTCAAACTGGGGCAATCCCTTAAGGTGACGGGTAGGGCACACTAGCGACGTCATTTGAATTAAATTGTTAGCATCTAAACCAGATTTCTTTTTAACAATTTCTAAGTTCGAGCATCTCGAAAAGAACTTATACTATTAATTCAATACGGCGGCGCCCAATACTATCTTGTAATTTAATACAACATTCAATTATTCAACAGGGATTATGCGCCGACTTCGGTAAAACCTTTTCTCGAGTGTACTGTTGTAAAATGTTATTTGAGGTGTATAAAGTGTAAAAAATATTATTTTACACTTCAACACGTCGTTTTTTTGCGTCGGGGATTAAAAAAAAAGCTTCATTAAAATCCATTCTGTAGATTTCAAAATTAGCAACAAACGCACTAACAGATAGTTTTCTATATGCAGAGCTTTTTGTAAGCTAGATGAAAAGGGTCCAGAGGGTCCGTTGTAGAATCGTAAACTCGTAAAAATGAAGTATAAAATATTTATTGTATAAAAACAAAATAAAAACAAAAAGCATCACTGTGCATCTTCTATCGCATTTACAATGGGGAATGTTCCGAGGAGCTGTTCGGCCTTATTCCAGCTGCAATTTTTCACCACCGCACAACACGTCAGAGCGCCAAATTCCATCCACATCACCTGGATGGATTTATATCGACTACAGTGCGTTTCTCACGTCATTTCCTACCACGCACAGTAAAACTGCGGAACCAGCTGTCATCCGTGGTGTTTCCGAACAGATACGACTTGGTGACCTTCAAGAAAAGGGTGTAATCCTTTCTTAAGAGCCGGCAACGCATATGTGATACCTCAGGTGTTGCAGATGTCCATGGGCGGCGGTGATCACTTTCCATCAAGTGTGCCGTCTGCTCGTTTGTCCGCTATAATGTAAAAAAAAAAAACAGGCACGCAAAATGGCAACAGGAGAAGAGAGAGGATCAGAAACAGCATGCGCTATAATTCAGTGACGTGTATTACAAACTAGCTGTCGGTATGGCAGCATCTGTTTACATATTAACCACTAGAGGTAGCAAATGAGCAAGCGGGTCAACAGATGGTAAGATCTGCAAGATCTCTGGGGGGGAGTCAACGGTCCGCTGTACGCCAGTTTTCTGTGAGGCCGTGGTATTACTCCGCTCGAGCAGACCCATTCATGCCGAAGCATCACAATATTGAGGTAAGTTTAACTAAACCTCTGATAAAAACTGTCACGCACTGGGGTGAGTGCTCTTGTAGATTTTTTTTTAAGTAGCAGTCACAGTTTTCAAGTTATTGAACGTGGATCTGACCTTCGGTGGATGCTCCAGGTATGAGTAAGCAGAAAAAGAGCGCTAAAGGCTAAAGTTTACACAAAATTACAGCCAGAGGTAGCACAATATCTAAAATGCATCTCCTTCGCCTAAATTAAATTAGAAGCCAATTAACCATGTTAGGTGCCTTCCGCTGCTAAAATGAGCCACAAATTAGTTTACAAGTTAGAGCGTTCGTACGTGAAAATTTGTTTGTGGGAGAATACGGTACAAATTAAATCGATAGTGACATACTCGAAATATTCAGCCGTGTTTTTCTAATAAGCCCAACTGGTCCAAAGGTCCCTGCCTCATACGCCAAAGGTCGTGGGTTCGATCCTGTAACCCTGGTGACCCTGGTCTTATAAATAAATAAATATTTCACAACATCACATACATTGATCTAACTCGAAGATAGGTAGCTCAAGCACCTGTGTTACGGATATCAGAATCAACAGTGGGATTACAAATATATACATATAATACTTTTATTTTGTAAATACATACTTATAATACATAGGAAACACCCAGACCAATACAAACAAACATGTTCATTGACACAACGTTTGTGCTGTGCAGGGATTGAACCCGCAACCCTTGGACCAAAGGCAGCGTTCACTACCACTGTTCCAAACGGGTCGTCTTGTAGTCGTGTGAGGTAACTTGTGTTTATTCAAAACAGAAGTGATACCACGACCTCTGAAATAAAAAAAACGGCACGGCATCCAGTTATAAAAAAATATTTTTCGTTTATATTTTATGAACTAACAGGCCAACGCTTGACCACAATCTCACCCGATGGAAAGTGACGATGAGGTCTAGGATGAAACGCGTTCGCCTTCCTCCGCTGGTTGCTAATCATGTTCATTGTATTAGCTTTCAAATCTTCGAAGCATAGCTGTACACATCACATACCACATTTTTGATGGAAAGGGGTGCCTTTCCATCAAAAATGTGGTATGTGATGTGTACAGCTATGCTTCGAATAATCGTTCATAATCGTTTTACATAAGAAAAACAAGATATAATAATATCTAAAGACCAATACCAAAAAGGTTCTCGAGTGGAGTACGCGTATAGGAAGGTCGAATCCGTGGCAGGCCCCCCACAAGGTGGACCGACGATCTGGTATAGGTCGCGGGAATCCCTTGGATGCGGGCGGCACGGGACCGATCTGTGTGGAGGTTATGTCCAGCCGTGGACGTTTATTGGCTGAAATGATGATTATGAAAGACCAATACCTTGATTTCAGATCTTAAGAAACAATTGTAGATTGGAAGCGGACTGGGCCGCAGTGTTGCGGCAGTTCAGCATCCGAGCTGAATCTGACTGCTTTCTTGTATCGTTTTAGCTCATACTTTTTTTTTTTATTCCTATTGTTATATTTTGTATTTGTATTGTAACACGATTAACTTATCTGTTTACACATATTTTTGAATTGCAATCTAGAACAAAACTGTTTATTTTTATAATATCATACATTCTGTAATATTCTGTAATGGTTGTAATTTGTCTTGTGTGAATAAATAAATAAATAAAGAAAGATAAATTAATGTAAGAAAAAACTAAGTTTTTTTTACCGGACACCCGCGACACCAGTTGAGTCACAAGTGCGCTACCAACCTTTAAGCCCCCTCTTCCCGGATTGGGCCTCCGGTACCGTCACCCACGCAGCGAAACTCAACACAGTGCTGTTTCACGGCGGTTTTATGCGAGTTATTTTTTTATAAATGTGTTCCGCGTGTGACACCTTTAGGTCACCATAACACATCACGACATTTACATAATTATCTAATCCCTATTTTGAGTACATAACAGAGATTCATAGCGAAATGAGCTTAGGACAAAAGCTCTGTTGTATGTTGTGTATGCTAACATTTATTAATTAATTTATCATACATAACGAGGTATATCACTGGGTTCCTGTTTGGAATGACACACGGACGTTTCGAACAGAGCTTATTCCAATATGCTCCAGGGACGTAGCAAGGGGGTATTAGATAGACAGATAGATATACTTTATTGCACAAAATACACAACATAAGTACTAGGTATTACAGAAATTTTGTGTACAATTTCGGCGGTCTTTTTTTTTTATTAGAATAGCCAGACATCTGGCCAGAATCTCACCTAATGGTAAGTGATGATGAGCCCGAGGATGGATCATGCCTGTCTAGTAACAGCCTATTCACCCTTGTCTTGAATAAGTTCAGATCATAGCGTTCAGGGCGTCATGTAATTTAACAGGATGGTTAATTTACCAAATATCTTTTAAGTGATTTCTTCCGTTGTCCAGACAAGTATTCATCACACGAATGTTTGTCAAAACCACGACCCTTAAATATACAAGTATTACTGTACACCGTTATTTTTATCGTTTACATCCCGAAAATCACATAATAGGTAATAATGAATAAAGAACATTTAGCATATTACATCAAAAAAATAAGCGAAAAAAAAATCTCCTGTTGCATACACGAATGAATTTCCACCCGGCGATAATGTATGAAATAGCTGATTTTTTTTCGCATGTTTTGTTGATCTAAATGCTAATTCACGATACCTATTATAGGATATTCTGGATGTAAACGATAAAAAAGATTACGGTGTATAATAGGTACTTATTATTCTACCTGTCAGATAGGCCCATTAACAATTTCTATCTTGGATTTGTTCATCAATGTTCCGTTAATATACAAAGTGTTCTTAGTATAAACTTCTTACTAATCTAAACTGGACTGATTGATAGAAAATTTGCTTTTGACCACAGTACAATGCGGTCAGAATAATGTGGTATTCCTACCACAATTGAGTTCATCTCTATTCAGTCGGATTATAGTATGGGGAAAGCTAGTAACAAGACCTTCGACTTGAGCAAGCTGTAGAGTGCGCCTCAAGAGTATGGACTGCAAGCAGCAATATGCGCGGTATCATAGGTCAAGGTGCCTATATATTAATGTAATGGTAATGCAATAATGTAATGGTAGTCGCTGAAAACCAGCGTCGAGGTTGGTCTCATGGATCAGCACCGACTATTGCTGAGCGGCCGCCTGTTTGGCACATACAGGGATAATGTTGTCCTACTTTTCGTTATTATCGCAGACGTCCTGTTTGGAACAGTGGTAGTGAACGCTGCCTCTGGGTTGCGGGTTCGATCCCCGCACAGTACAAACATTTGTGTGCATGAACATATCTGTTTGTATTGGTCTGGGCGTTATCTATGTATTATAAGTATGTATTTACAAAAGAAAAGTATTATATGTATATATTTGTAATCCCACTGTTGATTAGATAAAGTTATCATTCATTCATTCATTCATATTATCTTTTTACGATCAGTACAACAGATCGGGGTTAACACACGCGCTATATAGTTTGCACAACTTTAAGACCAAGACAATTTAGCCAAGAGTAATTTAGCTCTTTGAAACCATAAGAGTAGCAGGGGCACTACTGTGCGCCTGTATTCATATGGGGTTTTAAAGTTATTTAAGCAGTTATATGTATGTGTAGGAAAACTGAACCGAAATTTAAAAAAAAAATACTTGACTTGGCGAGGGCACTACCATGCACCTTTATATTTATATGGTATTACAAAGTTATTAAAGTAAGTAGTTAAAATTGATAAAACTAGACGGAAATTGAAAACAATTGCTACACTTAGCGGTTGCACTACCGTGCCCCCAAATATTTTAGTTTTTCCTTAATTCATACACCAAACACTACTTATACTCCAAATTTGAAGCTTCTAGGTCTGCTAAAAGTGCCTAATTTTGATAATCGGTGACTCAGTCAGTGAGTCAGTGAGTGACAAAATTAAGAAATTGGGCCGTATAAAATTCTTAAACTACTGGTTCAAATTGAATGAAATTTGAAATATACCGTGTCATTACAATGCCTGCATGGTTTCTGAAAATTCAGTCTTCTACATAGTTTTATCCGCACCGACCGTTTAACCGTGCCGCTTTTTTGCTCGACTTGGCAGGGGCATTGCCGTGCCCCCGGATATAGCTCTTCTAGCTCGGTAGCTCATTTAGCTCAGTGTAAGATAATAGAATAATTTAATTACTAAATACGACACTAGGTAACTAAAATAAATACTAAAACCCGACTACCAAAAAAATGCGATCTAATAAGTATAAAACAAGAAAATTGTCTCTGCTGAAATGATTATGCCGTATATATATATATATATATATATATATATATATATATATATATATATATATATATATATATATATATTCGATGCCTAACAGCCGAAAAGGGGTAACCGCCACTTTACAAACATTACAGGAGAGAGGATTAAAGTTGAAAAAATTAGAAAAAAAAACCTAGTAAGTTGGGTTTTGATGCCTAAGATTCCTTAAATTAGTTATAAATATTTAAAATGATTCTCTTCAAAATGAATTCATCTAATTATTAGGAATCATTCATCTAATAGTATTTTTTGTCACTTATGCTCAAATGATTTTTTTTTAGAACAGGAAAAAAATCGTAACCCCTTTCATGAAAAAATCTTATGTAAGCCTAAAAGGGTTAACTGCATTTATACAATTATTAAAATTCCTTAACCGACATTAAGTATTACATGAAGTGAAGACATTACAACATAAGTAGTAATTGTCTATAGACTTAGTGTTAGCGAAATAATAAAAATATAAATACATTTAATGAATCAAGTAAACGCAGGTTTTTAAAACATGAAGTAACTATAAAATTTTTGGTTAAAGTTCAAGGTATAAAATAATTAACATTTTAACAGTAATCAGTCTTTATTTGTTTACAAAATGGCTCACATCTCTGATAATACTTAAGTTATAACTAGTTTGTATAAGATCTAGAATTTAAATAGTCACTATCTATCATATAGAATTTTTTCACAAAAGAAACACTACGCGCATTTTACTACTTTTCCCGGTAAGATTTCCTTTGAAATACTTTTCACCAACAACATCCCACTTATTGAAATCTTTATAACGCTGCATCTCAACTTCTTACGGTGTTTTGGATGTTGTTTGGCTGAGGCAAATACTGTATACCATTGTGAAGGTACGTGAATAATGTTATTCTTTAAATTAGGTACGTTCTATAACGGCATAACGGAATGGACTGGCATATAGGTTAAGACGTTATTTTTTTCCCTAGCCTTCCGTTATAGAGTACTTACAAGAGTTAGACTACTTATCAGAATCAGATCACTTTTGTTTTATTGGTATTTTTGCGTCATGTATTTTTGTATTTTGGTATTTTTGTGCTAGTCTCTACTAGCCAATCCTTCCGTCGAGTTGTTGATAGAATCCAAAAATAGTCGAATATACTCAATCGCTTTTCATTGGTAATTCCACACCTTTTGCCCATGCATGGATTAGGTTTAATTTCTTTTGCAGGTGCTTGAGTTCCATCTTTCTTTGTATAACTTTGACCAGATTGTTTAAGCCTCCTCTGCTCTTTTTTTTATTGTTACGCTTCTTTTAAATGCACTTTATCTAATTTCATCTTTATTTTTAGTAATTTCTGAAACTTTTATTTTTCCTTTTTTTACTCTTTTTAGCATATTTTTGTTTCTGTTTACTAAAGATACTCTTTTCAGAACTAAAAAAATCTGCAGAAGGCCCGTAAGTATCCGAATCAACATCATTACTTCCAAAAATAGCTGAAAAATCATCTTTATCAGACAAGTAATCAAAGTGTGTATTGTTTATTTAATTGTACTTTACGCTTTTTTTTCTTGAGCGGTGGCTCAGTTTTTTCATTTAAATTGAACTGAAGTGATGATTGCAGTACTTCATTACTGCATGTACCTAGATGCTAAAGGTTCTGTTAGATAACTCTCTACGTTAGAAATTGATGACACTATTTCAGGAGTTGGAATACTTGTGACGATATTAATTAAACATTAGGCTGATGTTCTATCATTTCGCGTTCAGGAGGAGTATCTTGCTTATTAGACTGCTCTTGTGAGGTAACTTTGTTTATGATGGTCGATCGTGACATTAGTTCATCAGTACAATCTTGTGTTATTTCAGTCTCAACAATGAGACACTTATCAGATTGCTCTTGTAAAGATAAATTATAGGAGAATAATGTTTCATCATTTTTAGGGAAGGAAATTTTGGAAATATCTGTCATATCATAAGTCGGATTATTAGGCATTTCCATAATTTCAGCACTTGTGGTATCTATAGTCCCATGTGGTATCTATAGACATGACATTAGCTCCGAAGAAGGTGGTGATGTCTGGTTAGCAGTATCATCCACTAAAGTATCTATGTTCTTATGAAAAATCATAATATTATCTTGAGTCACAGGGTATTCTACAGGGCTCATAGTGGTCATTTCAATTATATTTATATTATCTGAAGTGGGGAGCGGTGTTTCTACTTCTTTAGTCGTATTTACTGTAATCCCATGCCCACCATAATGTAACTCTTCGGGTTTCAAATAAGTTATATTATTGTTTTTTCCATCATAATCCATGTCCTAGAAATAAAACAACCTTGTATTTAAAGATGAACGCACTGAATGTTTATTTTGAGGCAGAACGGATAAAACATCGATGAAACACTGCGGTATCCGCCATTTTTTCATAAGCGTAACCGACATGGTGTTACCGGCAAATAAAATATTACTAAGGCGTAAGTAAAGATTTTGAATCGTCCGTATCATCTAACCACCCTACATATTTAACTGTCCAGAGAAAATAATAGGATAAGCGCCACTATGAATAGTAATATCCGCTAGGACAATTCATTCTAAGCACCATAGCATATGATTCAAAATCACGGTTCAAAAATATTAAGCGACACTTTTATGTACCGCATAAACCTCTATAATGTATTAAGTGTAATTTTGCTATTTATTGTTTTCCAGACAAATAAGTCTAAACTACCAGCTTGATAATATTCTGAAAGCTAAAACTGCGTAAGTAAATATTTCGAAATATTATATTTCCTAACCACCGGTATGGAAAAAAAAACTGAATATAGGGCGTTTACGACGTAAAATTAAGGCTCAAAACCTTAATTTACCAACCGCTTAACCGACAAAAAATACAACCTAGAGGAACGAAACTTAGATAGAAAGATGCAGAAAAAAAAGGCGATTCCAATGATGTATATATGTCTATTTCGTAATAAATGTCGCTTACGCCTTTTTGGCTGTTATGCATCATATATATATATATATATATATATATATATATATATATATATATATATATATATATATATATATATACACGTGTATATATATATATATATATATATATGCTTAGGCTCGATCCGACCAATCTTTATCCGTGGATTAATCTATGGCATAACGTCCGATTTGTATAAAATAACAGCGCTATTCCACATATTTATTATTGGAATAAGATTGGTCGAATCGCAAAACATTTGCGCGATGTAATTGACTCCCAGCGTCATCTATTGATCCCAAAACGAAGCGAGGGCGGGCCACTAGTAGTATTAATACTCGATAACATGTCTGTGTTATCGAGTCACTGTCTCCACGTTTGAACAGTGTGGCAGCAAACAAGCCACAACACGGCCGTAGGCGCTCGCTGCACGACTGCCAGAATTGCGTCTAATTGTACCATGCAGGAATGGAATATCAATTATACGGACGCATATTCGTGGCACATATCCGAGCTACAATATTACTGTGAATAGATACTCAAAATAATGGAGTGATATTCGACGTGTAGTATCCTCCAATCGATTACGGCTACGGCGGCCAATCTCAACGATCAGCCACTTACGCAGGATATATTATATATAATGCTCAAGTATGTGCGCAAACACAAGTGTACTCTCGATTATAAGTTATATGGTTTATGGTATTCCGATGGGACACCAATGTGACACGACTGGAGAGGCATTGGGCGCAGGACCAACGGCTTAATGTGTTTTCCGAGGCACGGGAGTAAAAGACCGAGATGTTTGTACTGTGCGGGGATCGAACCCGCAACCCTTGCACCAGAGGGAGCATTCACTACCACTGATAATTTCGCGGTGTCGCCTTAATTTAATGTATTTATGTTTCATATTTGTTGATTCTTCTGTTCTCTGACATCCGTAACACCAGTGCTTAAGCTACTTATGTGACGGGTAGGGCACACTAGCGACGCCAATCGATTTTAATTTGTGCTGCAATCTCTTTATTTTATTTATACTTTATTAAATAACCATGCACAAATGTTGGGTCCGTTTTTGTACGCGAAAAATTTATTCACGCCAAAAGCGGACATCATTGTGCATGGCTATATTTAAGTGTTTGCCGAGAGATTGTGACCAAGAAATGGTTTAAAACAGATCCGGTTTAGTAGCTAAAAATTAAAATCGATTGGCGTCGCTAATGTACCCTACCCGTCACCTTAATATTGAATCAAGCCAATGTAATGTTGTGTGAACTTATTACTTTCCCCAAAGAACGCAGGGTGAAATAAAATAAAAACACCGGAACAGAAAACATTTGGCAATGTTGCGTAAAGGTTTAATAATTTGGCTGAGTGGTTTCAGACGCGAGCCTCGAAGGAACGAAAATTTAATGTATGATCCATTCCGGAAATTGTGACTAGATTGTTTATTTAAGGTTCAGTAAGTTTCTCGGTGGAGTTCGCCGATTTTAAACCGGCTATTAAAGAGCCGTAAAAGGTTATAAACTGCTGTTTATTTTTTTTTCTATATATGGCTGCTACTGTGTTGCCTACGGCGAACACATAATAACTCTGCCAATGTCGAGTGATCAGAGAGACACTTAAATTTAATGGTTATTGACCGGTGTGGCGAGTTAAATCCTTTTGATGTTTATCTTAATTGAGTTTATCACCAAGCACCATCTAAAACCAAGACAGAACAAAACATACACAAAGACGTCACAATATTAAAGGGAGATTCTAACTGCTGTTTTTTTTTTTTCAAAAGCAGAATTGACAGTATTTCAATATGTCATAGAATTGTCTTTTTTTTATGAATTGATGGCTGCTACTATGTCTTGCGACACTTCTATAATTTTGCCAATGTCGAGTGATGTGAAGTAAGTGATTAAAGAGTCACGCGTTTTTTGGAAGATTGACCGGTGTGGTGTGTGGATTTTATTTTAATGAGTTTGACATAACCTAAACAAAACAAACATACACATGGACAATACAGACAAAGAAGACACATGTAAACGTATGGACAAAAAATAAATAAATAAAAAATGTATATTAAGTAAGAGGGAGATTCATTCAAAGTCTCATAGAATTATCAGGCATAGAATTTATAACAAGACAAGAATGATAGTTTCCTTACTGCGTCACCTCAAATTTGAAGCACAAATTTGGTTTTTCAAGTTGGTGCTGCGTACGTAGTATCAACATAAAAATCCTAATTAATGTTACCAGTCACAAAATATTTCCCTAAAACATGGGAAATAGTTATTGTAGTAACTACTGTTTAATAGTGGGCTAGAACAACGCTTTCAAGTATCTACCTAACTGTGATTATAAAATTAGTTGGCAAGTTATAATTATTAAGTTATGTTTTGATATTTTAGATGCCTCGTATGGTCAAGGTCAAATTGTATGGACAATAATGAATAAGAAATAAATAAATAAAGCGCTACTTACTTATTTCAACGATTTAAATGGTTGTATTACACTGTCAGAAACACATCAATTTGATACACACATTGATACACATTGATGTGATAGTTGGCAGACAAGCAGATAGGTCCCCTAATGGTAAGCAATTGCCGCCGCCTATTGACACCCGGTGGAGTCAACAGTCCTACCAACCTTTAAACTCCCCGGATTGGGCTTCCGGTACCCGCTCTCACGCTGCGAAACACAGTAGAGACACTGATTCACGTTGTGAACATAGCAACTGATTAATAATTTAAAGATATCAACCTTATTAAAATTTGACATCTTACAATGAAGTTGAAATGGGGAAAATATTTTTTTTCATTGTTGGGCAACACTGACCATTTTAATAAATCGTTTGTATTTTTAGCTTATAAACAACCACATACTATGAAATATTGAAAGCTTACCTGTAAAAGGTGATGTTATTACACTTCTTATGCTTTTCCGAATCAAAGTGACAAAATTTTTCCGCACAAATCGTCATAGTAAATTAATTTTCGCGAGATGCGTTCGACAGGCTTTGACATTGACAACTGCGGACCGGTTCGGGCGTTTGGAGCCGTATGGCTCCGTTTGAGGTTCTTCAAATTGTAGACGCAGACTAGGTTTGTAGGATTGTCATAATTTTATGGCTGCAGGTAACAACTACAATATTTGACCCCCTCTAAAACGCAGTGACTTATTGTCTTCTACCCAAGTGTGGGAGGTCCCGAGTTCGGGTCAATTTAGGAAACGAACGTTACCTACTAAATTGAGACGTCAGCTACACTCATAATACAAGAAATACTCTAGTTTGAAACTAATTTTCAGTGAAGCAGCAGGAATCGGTCCGATCTATTCCCTTTGGCGGCCCTGCTGCATAAGCGTCATATTGGAAATAACTTCGGAAGTGCAAAGCGCCTTTGTGTCCGTCACACGGGCTTTGACTTTTATCGCGGACACTCACCGCTTAGGAGATTGAATTCCCCTGTCCTGTCTCTGATGCTATTCCCTCGATGCATGCCCATAATTAGCAGCAATACACACTAAACTGAAGACTGACACTGAGCTAGAAATGCGCAAAGATTTATCATAATGAATGAATGAATAATGAATGAATAAAACATTTATTGGCACAAATAACAACACATACAATAAACAATAATATAAAAAAAAACAAACAGTATTAACAAAATAAAAAGAACACTATATAAAAAAATAAGATTAACTTTGTGAGATTAACAATAGGCGCCCGCTCAGCATTAGTCGCGCCGTGTCATTGCTGACACGTCGCGACGCTGATATTCTGAGGGAGACCCTGCGGCATATCGTGTGCCTGCTCACGAAAGGAAGGAAAGAAGGGAGTTGTAGCAACACAAACAAAAAAAAATAAATTTAATACCTAACTAACTGAACAGTCACATAATATGCGCCGGGTATGAAAGAAGAAAATAAAACGTATAAGTAAAATTATTCAAGAAATTGACAGAAGGAAGAAAGTACGACGAGAAAATTATTGACAGTAAATAAACAAAGACAAAGGAAGATAAAAAACATAAAGACTAAAACACACACACACACACATAATACATAATATAATATGGAATTTCATGGGGAACCACTCCTGTACCAGACCGGGCTATCGCCTTTGACTTTGTTTTGGTCAATAGGCTAACGCTTCACAACAATCTTGCACCTGATGGAATGCGACAATGAGGTCTAGATGATACGCGTTTTTTTTTCATAAATCAGAAAACCTTATTTGCAAAGGAATGTTACATTTATATACAGTTAGTCAGTACTGTGCTGTGTTTCGCTGCGTGAGTGAGGGTACCAGAGGTCCAATCCGGGGGATAGGGGGGGTTTAAAGGTTGGCAGCGCACTTGTGACTCCACTGGTGTCACGGCAAGTGCTTACCATCAGGTGATCCGTCTGTTCGTCTGCCTACCTATTACATTAAAAAAAAAACATTGGAATAGTTTCAATTTCGTTTATCCGGTTCTTGATGTAGTAATAGTAGCATCAGCCTATATACTCTCCCACTGCAGGGCAAAGACCTCCATCATAGACATCAAGTCATCGCTACTATGGTGTTATTAGGCTTGATTAAGCCTAATAACACCATAGTATAGGCGTGGTGATTACCACGTTTGACAAATGCGGATTGGTGATCGCAAACCCGAGCTATGTACGAAAAATTCGAATCATACCTTTGCTCGACCCGGGAATCGAACCCAGGAACCCAAGATCATGGCCCGGTACTGAAACCATTAGACCAACAGGGCGTTGGTTCTTGATGTACGGATGTGCAAATACTTGGAAATAAGTACTTATAAAATTTAGTTTATAGGTACAAATACAATGTCAGGGAATTCTGTAATACTATACAACACAAATAATTAATGTCGATTTTGGCGATTTAAATAGTCATCTAGTTTATTAAGACAATTTTCAAGAAGCCACATATGCATTCGCTTTTTTAATTTGCCTAAAATATGCCTGTTACCTTAAAGATGTCCAAATTATAGTGCTCAGGAAAAACAGACTTCGGCAGGGAGTTCCATTCCTTACTACATAGAAGTTTCTAATTTAATGCACATTAATTCTTAGATGCACGTGATATCACTTCCTAGAATGCTTAAAGTGCATAGAACAAAGAACCACAGATCTGAGAAGATAGTGTTTTTAAATTTTACGACATCTACGGAATTTTTATAAGTTGTAAACCACCTTTTTTATTTAAACGGTTTTATTTAGCTCACCCTGTTTGTTTTATTATTTATTCTTGGATCAAATTTTGTAATTCAAATTTCACCATGTTCCTGTCAACCGATTAATCTGAAATTTTGTATACACTTTGGATTTTGGTGACAATACAATTATGTTTATTCATTATCATTATAAATTCAAGATGGCCGCCGCTACAAAATGGCGGATAATTTATGTTTTATTAATCCCATCAATATGGGTATCAAATGATTTTCTAGTTTTCAGTGCACATGAGATGAAACCGTTTAGCTTAAAAGTTTTTTTACCGATTGTTTTTAATAGTATTTATTTATTTATTTATTTATTTATTGTTTTTCAAAATCTACAGCTCTTAAATTATACTATTTAAAATTTATATACTACTTACAGCCAATAACAGATTTTAAATACATTGACAAACTTATATAAATACAACAGCCAAGGGGCAGCAAAAAACGGAAAAAAAAAGAAAACAACCAATACAATTTGACAGTTGTGTACAGACAGCCACACATCAGGCTACTATAGTCCGTCAAAATTCTTCAGATATTGAGTCGAAAGTGTTTGACATTAAGGTGAGAATCGAATGAAGAGAATCTGGCTGTTCCGCATACCTCGATGTGTGGCTGTACGTACCTTGCACGTAATAATGTGTATAGATATAAAAATTCCGTTACAAACAGCGGCAACGCTTATAGGTACCTAATCCGAAAACACGAAACGCTCGCGCGATGTAATCGTCACCTAGTGCCATCTATTGGTATAAAGTGGAACTAATGCCCTGAAACGAAGTGAGGACGGGTCACTAGTCAATAGTAAGCTAGCAAATGTTCGCCGTGTGGCCCATGGCAGAGTAAAATAGGCCACCCTCACTCTTACCGAGGTGTCGTAAAAGGCGACTAAGGTAAAGCTGCTGGCATGATCATCAGCACCCAGAGAAGGAAAACTCTGCATTTATATCAAAACCCTCGCGAACCTGTCTGCCAAGCGTGGTGAGTATGGCAACTACCCGTCATTGAGGGAGGCCCGTGCCCCAGCAGTGGGGACTTGGATGGGCTGATGATGATTATGAAATGTTTGTATAGTGGGAATGAACCCACGTTAAAACGAAGACAGACTCTTAATCACACGCACCATCAGGCTACTTGTACCGTTTGGTAGATGGAAACGATCTTGGCTATTTCGGGGACCGAGGTTTGATTCCCAGGTCGAGAAAATCTATGTGTCGACTTTTTCGCACATATCTCGGGTTTATGATCACCAATCCGCATTAGGCAAGCGTGGTGATTAAGCCTAATCCCATCATAGTAGCGAGGACTTAATTTCTATGATGGAGGCCTTTGCCATGCAGTGGGACAGTATACAGGCTGATAATTTACTTTACCCGCTTAATTACATCTGACCCGCTCATTACGCCACTCTGAAAAACGAACGCCACTCTGAAAACGTGGCAGACGAAAAGACGGATCGCCTGATGTACATGGGTTGTCAAGGTAAAATGGCCATCGCTTCAATATGTGGACCTAAATTGAATAAAGATGTTTTTATCTTTAAAATATAGTTACCAGATTTACCATCTCCTAGAAGCAAGAAGATTTCTCATCTTAATAATATTCTCCAACCGATTTCGGCCAATTCAACCAATTTCAACAAACAGCCACTTACGCAGAATACATTATAGTGCTCAAGTGTGTGCGCAAACACAAGTGCACTCTGTATTCCCTTGCTCTCATATTCCAATGGGACACCAGTGGGACACGGCCGGATAGGGATCGGGCGCAGGGCCAACGACTTAACGTGTTTTCCGAGGCACGGGGGTGCAAGACCGCCAAGTTCCAGACTCCGGGCCGACACTAAGAATTTCTTAACAGAAAAACTCAGGTACAAATTTTGGCTCGACCCGGGACCTCAAACGTAACCGTCGCTTTTAACCCACTGTCTCGCAGTGGGTTAAAAGCGGCTTGTCATCTTAATATCCTCCAACCGATTACGGCTACGGCGGCCAATCTCAACGATCAGCCACGATATACAGCCTTATATCACGTGACTCACTTCGGGAAATATTTAAAGAAATAAATATTTTAACCGTGGCTTCCCAATTTATCTTCGACTGCATTATGTATGTACGTAAGAACTTGCACACTTTTTCAAAAAAGTCCGGTAGTCATAGTGTTAACACCAGAAATAAACATAGGCTTGCTGTCCCGTCCCCGGTCCTCAGACTTCATAAAATCGGTAATTCATTTGTTGGCTTAAGTATTAAGATATTTAATAAGCTACCACAAAATGTCATTAACCTATCACTGGATAAGTTTAAGTCTCCTATTAAAACCTGCCTAATGAAGAAAGGTTACTATAGTGTACAAGACTATTTAAATGATAAGGATTCTTGGTCATGTTAATTGATTAATCTTTTGAGTTGTTATTTATAGTAGTCTATTAACTTTCATAATTGTATTTTTTTGCTTCTCAATTGAAACTCTGTAACCTCATCAATATTTGAAAAGAGTAACTACTGAGTTTCTTGCTGGTGTCTTCTCAGTAGAAATCGACATTCCGAACCAGCGTTAGATAATATGTACTTACCTATTTTGACATTCATAAGTGTTCTGTATGGACCTAAATTGAGTAGAGATTTTTTAAATATTTATCTTAATTTTATCTTTATGGCATCAGATATACATTTTACTCTATGGATGGCACATCCACTCATTCTGATATCGTGGAGCCACAGTTTGCTTGAAGATGAGACTTGCATATTTCAGACACCATTAACCTGCGCTGAGCATTCAAGTTCACGGAATGCCACACGCTTACTAAAATCCACCTTACAGTGCAGGCAACACGTCTCATTATCCAACCGCTGTGCCATTACGCCTTAAAGTTTATGTTTGTACAAAAGAAACAAACAGGTAACTTTGCGATAGTGAAGCGAAATCCAGTATGCAAATATTTTATCGAGCGATTTTGTATCTTTAACCGACTACAACAATAGGAGGTTCTGAGTTTGACCTATATATTTATGTATATTTGTCGGCGGTTATCTCACGTCTGATTAAACTGATTTGGATGCGGTTTGAAACAACTTAAAAAAGGAAGTATTAAGTTTAATCCATATGCCTGTAAATGCATTATTTAGCGTAGAGCAGAATCTATTTCGATGCGATTTTCACATCACATTTAAGAGAAGGTTTTTTATTCGGTCCTGCGTCAGTTCCACCCAGGCACATTCAGAGCTTTGAGGTCCTTGGCGACTTTGTCCCTCCAGCGATATCTCTGCTGATCCACAAGGCGGCGTCACATTTGGTCGTCATCAGCTCTTTTGGCCGCTCGATCCTCTCCCATCCTCTGCGCGTGTCCGAGCCAGCGTAGTGACGTTGGAGGCCCATTTTGGATCACTGAGCCAGCTTAGTAAGTAAGTAAGAAGAAGGTTTTGTCCTGACCTGACGGGTAAGCAAGACACTAAAAAGCATTACGTAATAAAACTTATGACTTTAATTATAATTATATCCTTCAACCGGAACGTGGCCGCTTACAATATGCCGATTAAGGAGGGTTCAAAGTCACCCACAGAGCAATGGAGAGGGCTATGCTCGGAGTCTCCTTGCGTGATCGTATCAGAAATGACGTCATTCGCAGGAGAAAAAAGGTCACAGACATAGCCCAAAGGATTGCATGTCTCAAGTGGCAATGGGGAGGGCAAATAGCGTGGAGAACAGACGGCTGTTTGGGAGGAAACTCCTTTAAGTGGAGGCCACGTACAGGTAGTCGCAGCCGTGGCAGACCCCCACAAGATGGACCGACGTCCTGGTGAAGGTTGCGGGAATCCATTGGATGCGGGTGGCACAGGACCGATCTGTGTGGTGAACATTGGGGGAGGCCTATGTCCAGCAGTGCACGTCTATTGGCTGAAGTGATGATGATGAATATCCTCCAACCGATTACGGTTACGGCAGCCAATCTCAACGATCAGCTACATATGCAGGATATTTTATTTATTTTAATTGCATTACATATGACTATATGACTAGGTTTTTATAGAGCTCAAGTGTGTGCGCAAACACAAGTGCACTTTCTATTCTTTTAAGCTCATAATCCGATGGGACACACCAGTGTGACACGACGGGAGAGGGATCGGGCGCAGGACCAACCGCTAACGTGCTTTTCGAGGCAAAGGGGTACAAGAACTCCAATTTCCAGACTCCGGCCTGACACTAAGGAATTCTTACCGAAAACTTAGGTACTAATTTTGAAACCCATTCATGCCAAAGCGTGGCTCTCCCACGGTAAAATTTGACTTCAATCGATTCGACCACAACCACGATTTGATTTAAGTAAGTAAGTAAACATTTATTGACCACATACAAGATTAAAGGATACATAACATAGACCTGGACTGTTCGCGCACTTGGTCTGATTGGGGACATACTCACTCGGTGTAGTCACATTGAAATCTTTGCTGATAGTGTCAGACACATATGCGCAGAGGCTCTGAAATACCTCGAATTTCATAATTATTAATTTGTATTTTGACAGCTTATTTCTATTTTTGACATCTTTGTATTTTTGACATTTTTGCATTTTTGACCTTTTTTGTTTTTGTGACATTTAATATTGCATTTATGCCATTTAATTTATATTTTTTCATTTAATTACCTGTTTCTCTATTGCGGACATGTTTTTCTAATTTAATTTATCTTGTATTATTATTATTAATGTGAATTATTCTGTGCTATATGTAATTATGTATGATGCCTTGTTGGTGTGTTGGAATTTTCGTATTCTGTTAACTGACATGTAAATGATTAAATAAATAAATAGATTTCAATCGCGTCGACCAAAGTCGCGTCACTACTATATTGGTATTATGTGTGGGGCTTCTGCAAAACTTGGCAATTATCTGCGCGTAACCTTCGTTCAAGCAGCTCAGCTGTCTTGCGAATTTTTAAGTGCGCCCAGAAAGCTTTACATCATTAATGTGGCTTAGTAGGGTTCAATTTCGTTTTCTGCTCACCCACTTTGGGGCGATTCGACTAATCTTTTTACAGCGTGGTCCATTTACAGTAGTCCAAACATTTTTTTCAGATACCTTATACAGGATGGAAAAAGCATTGGGCCCTGGATGGCACTCTAGCGACGCCAATCAATTTTAATTTTTAGCTACTAACCCGGATCTTTTTTAAACAATTTTGGGATTACAACCTCTCGGCAAACACTTATACTTTTTATTAAATAACCATGTACATATGTTGGGTCCGTTTTTGTACGCGAAAAATTGATTCACGCCAAAAGTGGCCGCTTTTGGCGGTAATTCACATTTCGAGTACAAAAGCAGACCCAAAAGTTAAGGAATAGTATTTAATAATTAGTATAAGTGTTTGCCGAGAGGTTGTAACCCCGAAATTGTTTACAATAGATCCGGTTTAGTAGCTAAAAATTAAATCGATTGGCGTCGCTAGTTGACCCTACCCGTCGCCTTAAGTGAGCAAGCATATTTGACTTAAATGGAATGTTTTATTTTGCCTTTATTTTAAAAATATTTTTTTTGTCATAGGTAAGCAGATGAGTAGACGGATCACGGTAAGCGATTGCCGCCGCCCATATACACCCGCGACACCAGTGGAGTCACAAGTGCGCTGCCAACCTATAAACTCTAAACTGCTTTCAAAGTTTCTTTAAATTTTGCTTGTATAGCCCGGGCATCCAACCGGAAAAATGTCAGCAAAGACCCGGCACGACTTATGCTGAGCGGGTGCCTATTTGGCACAACACTTAATTATATTTTATATGTTATTCATGTTATTGTTCCCATATTTTCCTTCATGTGATATCTGTTAAATCATTAAAAGTCTCATTCATTCATTCTTCTAATAACTGTCGTCTCAGAGAGGCGGGCACATGGCCGTATCCATGGTAATATTTGGTTATTATTTTGTCCATGGGCAGACGGGGCTTTTACCATCAGCTGCGTGATCTACTCGTCCCTTTACATAGTGTGTAACATTAACTTCTCGTGTGATCATACTAATGAAAACAAACATTTTTTCCCAAGGAACATAGGAACAAGGTTCTAATCTCTAAAAAAATTCGCTCTCCCATACAAATTACATCAATTTGCTGATCGATTTAGTATGGGGAGTTTTTTTTTAGATTCAACCCTATTTTATTTCTTCATTAAGTACATACATATATGTATAATGTGCCCTTGTGAAGTTTTTCGAGTATTTAAAAAGTCTCGGTGTCAGGGCACTTACCTGTATGGGCACTTTTTTAAGAAGAAATGTGGTCTTGTTGTAGCCGTGTAGAATAGGCCACCCTCACTCTTACCGAGGTGTCGTAAAAGGCGACCAAAGTAAAGCTGCTGGCATGATCATCAGCACCCAGAGAAGGAAAACTCTGCATTTATATCAAAACCCTCGCCAACCCATCTGCCAAGCGTGGTGAGTATGACAATTACCCCTCATCTGATTGAGGGAGGCCCGTGCCCCAGCAGTGGGGACTTAAATGGGCTGACGATGATGACGATGACGATGTGGTCTTGTTAGCAGTTTCAAGCATGTAGTTAAAACCCTGTCATTGCAATATTTAATGAGCTCCTTCATCGCAAACCCCATCTTATCGCAAACTGCAAATCCATGACTATTTAAGTACCATGTAATAAAAACGGCCACTGTAAATTGGCCCGTGGACCATTATAAGTTGGAAAATGTCGGTGGCTTGAAGTCTGAAGAAAACTGGTGCTCTTGCTGGTGTCTTCTCAGTAAAAAGTAAAAGTAAAAAAGTGTATTTGGCATAGGTCCTATAATTTATAATAAAATACCTAATGACATTAAAAATTTAAACATACATTTATTTAAAAAGAAATTAAAGCAGTTACTTATTGAAAAATGTTATTATTCAATTACGCAATTTTTAAACGACAATTTGACAAGCTAATTATATTATATAAATTTTATTTTGACATCATTTTTATTTGACATTTATTTTAATTAATTTTATATTATTACTTATTTTGACATTTGCACTGTGTATTCTATTAATATAAATATCAGACCCGATTGGAATAATGTAATACAAATAATATTAACCGTAATAATGACATTCCTACGCCTATTATGGCAAAATATGCTGAATATTGTATGTACCCTATGTCCATTTCCGTAACACCATATTTTAAAGGAATAAACTATTCTATTCTATTCTATTCTAAAAATCGACATTCCGAACCAACGGTAGGTGATTGATTGGGATCCTAATCTCGGAGATGAATGAAAGGCTTGATTTGTACGTAGAATAATTATTGAAGTAAATAGAAAATATCGTCGAGGACGCGTGCGTGGTCCACCGTTGGTAAGGTCGAAGTCCGGGGCCCGTCGCCGCTGGTCCCCCGCGCACCGCGCCCCGCGCGTCTTGTCCGACGCCGAGCCGATTGTGCCCGAACATCCTCCCCGGGTTGACCTCTTCAAAGGGGAAGTGGGCAAATGTTGTTGAAGGCCCGCAGGATTGTCCCCTTCTTGGTCTTCAGCTCAGCGACGCGTGTGGTTCCGTCGCTCCCAGGGAAGACTCGAGTGATGCGGCCCAGTGGCCACAGAAGTGGTGGCTGTCCTCTCTCCCTGACGAGAACCATTGTTCCCACTGAGAGCTGCTGCGATGCTGATGTCGCCCATTTAACCTTCTGCTGTAGCAGAGAAACATACTCTAAGTGAAAACGATTCCAGAAGTGCTGCTTGACGTGTTCCACTCGTTGATAGCGCTCCAGTCGAGAAACGCTGACGTCAGTCACCTGTGGATGCGGAACAGACGTGAGTGATCGTCCAATGAGGAAGTGAGAAGGAGTAAGGGCAGACAAATCTAAAGGATCAGAGGATAGTGGGGTGAGAGGACGAGAATTTAGTACTGCCTCTATCTGAGCCAAACAAGTAGTCATCTCCTCGTAGGTGAAATGCGCTAACTCTAGCAATCTTTTTAGGTGATGCTTTGTTGAGCGAACGGCTGCTTCTGCAACACCATTAAAATGGGGAGAATATGGAGGAGAAAAGGTAAATTCGATGCCTTGTTGTGCGATCTCGTATTCGAGGTTAGAATTTAATAGGAAATTGTGCAATTCGTTACTTGCACCGACGAAATTCGTGCCGTTATCTGACAGGATGCTGGCAGGCTTACCACGGCGGGCAACGAAGCGGTTTAAGGCCGCTATGAACGCCTCTTTGGTCAGATCAGTGGCGAGCTCGATGTGCACTGCCTTTACTGAAAGGCATACAAAGATACACAAATAAGATTTTATAAGCTTACAACCTCGGCCTTTCCGATCAGCTAAAAATACTGGCCCAGCATAGTCGACACTGCAATTTAAAAAGGGAAATTCTAATTCTGTTCTGGTAGTAGGTAGTTGTCCCATGATAGGTTGTATATTTGTACATTTGTATCTAAAACATTTTAGACATTGACGAACAGTCAATTTTGAAAGGTTCCTACCACCCAGCGGCCAATAAGACTGGCGTATATTAGCCAATAATAATTGTGGGCCGGCATGTAACAAATCTAAATGAAATTGATCAAAAATAAGTTTGGTTAAATGATGTTTGCTACAAAGTAGAATGGGATGCTTGACATTGAAGTCATATGGTGAGTTGTCAAGTCTCCCGCCCACTCGGATGACACCGTTACCATCTAAGAATGGGCTCAATGAAATTAATCTATTTTTACGAGGTAATGATTTCCTTGATTCGAGTAAAGTATATTCCTGGGGAAACATTTCCAATTGGGCATGACGAATCAAAATTGCAAAAGAATCATTAAGCTCGTTTTTAGAAAGTAAGTTAGAATTTTTATTGTTTTTGTTTTTTAAATTGTAAATAAATCTTTGTATATAAGCCATGATTCTTTGTAATTTATGTAACTTAGAATATTTATGAATTAATGATGTGATTGAATTAGATGAATTAGTGTGTGATTGATGAAATGAAATGAATTCATTGTTAGAACTGATTTGATGCGAACATATTTCAGGTAGATCCTGCTTCACATTATCATTGGGCATTTTTGGCCAATTTGTTTTATTTTCATATAAAAATTGAGGCCCTGACCACCATAAAGAACACTCGCTGATAAGGTCAGCCTTCAGCCCTCGCGAAACAAGATCTGCCGGATTGTCCCTAGACGGCACGTAGCTCCACGTATGTCCAGCACTATTTTCTTGTATTTCATCGACACGATGACGCACAAATGATTTTAGCATGTTGGGTGACATAGTTAGCCAACACAATACTATTGTTGAATCACACCAAAAATAGCAATCATCTATGGGTATGGTGAGAGAGTCACGCACTTTAGTATACAGTCTTGTCCCTAACAGCCCTGCGCAGAGCTCGAGGCGTGGTGTCGTGGTGGGTTTAATAGGTGCTACACGATTTTTTGATACTAAAAGTTGAACCCGAACCGACCCTTGTTTATTTACTGACCGTACATAGACACACGCACCGTAGGCCTTTTCAGACGCGTCACTGAAAACATGGATTTCATGCGTTATGGAGTCATCACAGAGCGTCCAACGTGGAATTCTCAGCATGTTTAAATTTGGAAGTGACTCAGCGAAGGATGTCCATAATTCTTGTATGCCCTGGGACACGTTACAATCCCAGTCACACTTTTCTACCCATAGTTGTTGTAATATGATTTTAGCTTGTATGATACAGGGGCCAACCAAACCTAGTGGGTCAAACACTTGACTAATAACTGACAAAATGTTCCTCTTTGTCACATTTTTATTGGTCTCAATATTTATTGAAAATGACAGTACATCACTATCGCACAACCAATGAAGCCCCAAGGTTTTATAAGACACATTTTTATTTTCAGATAAATTCAGGGTATTGGAACTCTCAGAATCACCTGTAATTTGTGCTAAAACTTGTGAGTTGTTGGATTGCCATTTACGAAGGTGAAAATTAGCGGTAGCTAAAATAGAAGATATTGCTTTGCCCTGATTTACCACGTCAGACACACTGTTACCACCAGTCAGTAAGTCGTCGACGTAGAAATCACGTTCGATTGATGTTTTGACACTTTGATTGTTGGCGGCAGCAGCCAAACTAACAAGACACTTGGTGGCTAAATAGGGAGCAGAAGCTGTGCCATATGTCACAGTGTTTAAAGTATATGTTTTAAGAGGCAGGTTGGAATCAGCACGAAAGATTATCTTCTGCAATGAACGCTGAGAAGGTGTGACGAAAATTGCTCTGTACATTTTTTCAATGTCTCCAGATATCACATATTTGTGCTGGCGAAAACGAAGTAAAATGGAAAGAAGGTCATCTTGGACAGTGGGACCTACCATGAGAATATCATTTAATGATAATCCTGACGTGGTTGAGGCAGAAGCATCGAAGACTGTCCTAAGCTTTGTAGTGAGACTAGACTCCCTAATGACTCCATGATGAGGTAAGAAGTACTGAATATCAGTGCTATCTGACTGTCCTGGCGAATCTTCAGTCATGTGGCCCAAGCGCTCGTACTCCTGCATAAATTCCACGTATCTTTCCTTGAATGCAGGATCACGTTCGAATCTACGCTCTAAAGAGAGAAATCGTCGCTTGGCCGTTTCATACGAGTCACCTAAGACACCTGGGTCATTTTTCAGGGGTAAAGTTACCACAAATCGACCACTTTCATCGCGAGTTGTACTATCATAAAAACTTTTTTCACAGGCACGCTCTTCCCGAGACAAAAGATGTTTAGGCGATACAGAGTCCAATTCCCAAAATTTGCATAAGTTAGTATTCAACTCGCCAGAAGAAAAATTACAAACATGCACCAGCTGTGTGGACGATGGATGCGATTGAATAGGCACTGGACCAGACACAATCCACCCTAGCTTGGTGTCGTATATTCTTGGCTGGTTTTTCCCTAAATTAATGCATGCGTTACCTAAAACATTCCAAAATACCTCAGCGCCTACTAAAATATCTATAGCTGATGGAATATAGTAAGTTGGGTCAGCTAAATGTAGGTCTGTAGGTATAGACAAATGACTTATGTCAATAACTGACGTTGGTAAAATTTTTGTTATTTCTGGCAATATAAAACAATTTATATTTTCTTTGTAGTTGCCATTATAAGACTCAATTACTAAATTACAAGACTGTGTACTAGTGGAACTTTGATTATTAATACCTGATACAATGGAGCTCGCACTACGTCTAGGCAACCGTAACCTGTCGCATAAGGAAGAAGTAATAAAGTTGGCTGTGCTACCATTATCCAGCAGTATCCGCGCATCCAACCTCTCGCCTCCGCTGGCGACCACCCGCACCATCGCTGTGGACAGCAAAATATGCGAAGAAGTAGCATTTTGTACTGATGTGTCACTAGATAAGACAACATTGTCTGGAGTGCAAGTAGGTAAAGAGGCACCTCCAGGCACGTTGATCGGCAAGGCGACACTAGAACTACTGGGCATGGGATCTTGATAGGAAACCGGTTTGGATTGATCGACATGCAAAAGCGTGCTATGCTTAGAACTACAGTACTTGCAGTGCGATAATCTACATCTGTTTTTGGAATGGCCAGAACGTAAACAATTATAACAAAGATTAAATTCTTTAACTTTTAAAATTCGCGTTTCAACGGGTAAATTACGAAAAGTTTCACATGTATACAAAAGGTGATTATTATTACATAAGGGACATTTGATTTTAGAATTTAAATTTTGATTATTTATTTTATTGTTACTTATTTGTTGATTTTCGCTCTGTTGATTATTATCTGAAATTATAAAGCTTCTATTTTTATATTCTAGTTTTAATTGATTTGATTTTTCCTCTAATGTTTCCATTAAATCAGCCCTATTGCTAATGAATGTACAAAATTGCAACAACGACGGTGACTTTGACAAACTGCTGCGATATTCCTCCCAATTTCTACCAGTAACAATATCTAGCTTATTGGACATCATGTACACAATAAGCGTATCCCAATACTCCGTGGGCTCATTCAATGTTTTTAAAGCTCTCATGTTTTTATTAATAGTGTCAACAAGATGACGCAATGACGAACTCGACTCTTTCGAGACGTGTTCAACATTGAACAATGCCTGCACGTGATTATTTACTAAAAGTCTACTGTTATTATAGCGCTCACACAGCAAGTTCCACGCCATTTCATAGTTATTGGCGTTAAAATCAATATTTTGTATAACTTCAAGTGCCTTACCCATAAGGGAAGCACGAAGGTAGTGGAACTTGCTTATGCTATCTACACTACTGCAATTATGGATTAGTGACAAATATGTATCCCTATACTCAAGCCAGCACTGATAACTACCATTAAAATTAGGCAAATCAATTTTAGGTAAGCGTATAAAATTATTGTGTAACGATGCACCTGATTTGGATTCCGAGCTCGCCACGGACCCGCCGTCACCGCCGCCCGCGCTGGCCAGCAGCTGTCGCGCCTGCGCAGCCAGCGCGTGGTACCGCTCCTCGAACTGAGCGCGCTCCGCGTACTCGGCGTCCGGGGTATCCGACTGCACCTCGATCTCCAGCTGTAAATTGTCGAAATCCACGTATACAGCATCGAACTTACTAAATCTACCTTCCAGATCTATAAATTGCAATGGCGAAATAGTTTTGTTGCTAGTCAACATGTTAAGATAGTTGCAAAATATTGTGATTTTTGATTTTAAAGCACTACGCTTTTTAATTAAAACACAGAGACTATCTTTATCAGATGCCATGATTTAACAGGGAAAGAATTGAAAATAAGCTAAAATCTGCACTGAATAACCAATAAGCACAGAAAGATGCTATGAGAATGCTTATGGAAAGACGTGAAAGCTAACGGTTCAGTGACCTAGTAAGCGCACAGCTGATGCAACCCGTTGTAACTACCTACCTAACCTGTGCAAAAAAATACGTAACTAGGTATCGATGCGACAGCTGCGCGTTAGCTATAGGCATTTACAAAGCGTGCAGATCAACACTAGAGGTGATTTATTGCTTGAACTAAGATGATTGAGGCAATGAAGAAAGAAAGAAAACAGAAGCTAAGAAAAAACCGTTAAATATTTGAAGTTAACGATTGAAAATGATTGGCAAAGGATAATAGAAGGAATAATTGGAACGAACTCACTCAGAAAGTCCTTATCCTTATCCACACAGTGACCTGATTCCCACGATGAAGCGATGATGACCAGCAGATATTCAACTTTCACTTTGAAATTACGCAGCCAATGTCTAGACTTCTGGAATCTTGAAGAGTCTCCGTGTTGCAATCAGTGTTTTCTACTTATTTCTTCAGATTTGACGACCTCAGCAGCGACTTCAAACTCCGTAAGACGGTGACCCGGCGTTTTTGAACTCGACGATGGATGATTCAAATCCGTTGATCGTTGACCCCGTAGTGATATTTTTTTGTTTTGTCGCTGTTTCTCCTCAGCAGGCTTCGTAAAGGACCATTGATTGGGATCCTAATCTCGGAGATGAATGAAAGGCTTGATTTGTACGTAGAATAATTATTGAAGTAAATAGAAAATATCGTCGAGGACGCGTGCGTGGTCCACCGTTGGTAAGGTCGAAGTCCGGGGCCCGTCGCCGCTGGTCCCCCGCGCACCGCGCCCCGCGCGTCTTGTCCGGCGCCGAGCCGATTGTGCCCGAACAGTGATAACAAAAAATATAATAATGATAATAAGAAATATTAAACAATGACGGCAACGAGTACCGACAAATACCTACCTACTACCCGTGCGGATAAAGAATGGGATCAGAAATGGCGGCGCATCTATTCACTTCTCGCTCGCACACTATTTGCGTCTATACTCGCACTCGTGGGTACTGACTGCAAAAAAAATATTCTGCGTTCCCTTCCCTGTCGCATCAGTCCGATGCGTTCTCAGTTTTTCCGTGGTTTTGAACCTGTTGTTATTTTGTCATTTGTTGTTTGTTGTTATAGTTTATTGTTAATTTGTATGTTAAATAATTGTTTTGTTAGTTATTTATTGAGTATAGATAGTGTTTTAAGATATAGTTACCTACAATAGGATATAGATATAGTTAAGATATACTTATTACAATCTTTTATTTCAAGATACTAATTTTAAAAGTTATGAAGTGCATGTAGAATAGTACATGAAATTAATGTAATTAAATTACAACTGTATAAATCATAAACTGTTTTAACGCAATCTATATTTAATACTAATATTATAAAGCTAAATAGTTGGTTTGAACGCGATGAACTCAGGATCTACTGGACCGATTTCAACTACTGGGCGAACCCGGGGCGGACCGCTAGTAAATATATATTTACTTGAGAACAAATTCGTTTATCGTTAAATATATATAATCTGCTATCTGAATAATTTTCATACATTTTTTATATACAGTCAAAAAGACTCCAAAATAATAAAACCTATAAAACATACTCGTACATAAATCGTATTTTAATTAATAACATTAATTTATTTATTAAAAAAAAACAAAACAGTTTTAACGGTAACGATATTTTATACTGAAAAACGTCAGTTATAAGTTTTCAAACCGTTGATGCTGACGGTACCGGCTCCACGCGCCGCCATTTCTAATCCCATTCTTTGTCCGCACGGATAGTACAAGCTGTTAAATAGCGAAATACTTGTTAACAGCGCCATCTGTATCACGCCGCCATAATAAAAACCTTTTTTTTACATCATATTCTCATGTACGCATCAAGAGCTAGGTCGTCCTTTAATTAATAATTAATAAATCTAATTTGTACATAAAGGAAGTTAATTATTATTGCTACCTGGGCACATACCACCTACCAACCACAAACTGTCAACATGTCGGTGAAACTACTCCCAGGCGCCCGCGCCTTTTGCCGACATGATCCCTTTAATATAGGCCGCCGACTTCGAAGGACTGTGTCGACGGCTCTGCGGGCTCAGTGCCGAGGTACTTCTCCCCATATAAGCGTGTAATTCCTGGTTGCTTCCAAAGCTGTTCCCTGCTTCCAAAGCTGACGCTTCGGAGCCCGGGATACACTTGGACCATGATGCAGGATTCGGGAAGTCTCTCTAATTACAATGAAGTGACTGCAGCCTACCCTTCGCAAAACCAACAGGGGAACCAGATCAACTGGATCACGGTTACATGATCAGCATCATTATCTCAATTATTGCAGGTATCCACAATGTTGAGAAACTATCCGAGACGTGCTGGTTTTGTAGCGATGTTTTCCTTCACCGCGGAGCTAATTAATGGTAGAAATGTGCACATTGAAAAATCCAGAGGTGCATGCTTGGATTAGGACCACGACCATTCTTATCCACTGAGCTTTCCCATGGTAGCACAGAACATAAATCTATAAAATCTAATTTTGACTATGATATGAATATACTATATATTGATATGAATACCTATTTTCTTTTTAACTACTAGCAGGATGTATCTGTGAGATGTAAATACATCCCTTTAACCAAGTGTTCTACCCACTATTCTGCTCATTTTGTTTTACGACATTTCGAAATTCGCCGAAATTTTTTTCTACTCCCCGTCACAACCATGTGACGTTTGCCGTGGGAGAAATACGCTCCGCATTGAATAAGCCGGCTCGACCGGAGTGATACCACGGCGTCACAGAAAACCGGCGTGAAGCAGCTCTGTGATGTATTTCGCTGCATGAGTGATGGTACCGGAGGCCCTATTCGGGGAACTTTTAAACCCCCTTGGGTCACACGAGTTTAATAACAGAGTGCTACTTTGAGTTATTTTATGTATTTAGGTATATTGTTTTTGTATTTAGGGTTAAGATAATTTTATTGTTTTTGTTATTTATGTTCTAAGTCCACACATCCGTACCCTCGCACTCGACCTTAGAGCGGTAGGAGCGGCTGAAAATCAGCGCTGACCTATGTCAGCATTAGCTGAGCCACTGCCTTTTGCTTTCCTTAGATTATCGTTAATATTTTAAAAACGAAGTATGTAAGGCAGATACGTTCTAGTGTTACGAAAATACCTATGTACCTGTTTTGTTTTATGAGAAAGCAATAAACGTATTTTTATTTTAATTTTTTATTTATTTTTTTTAAAGTTGGCCCTTGGGTTTTAAAGGTTGACAAACATTTTTTCTCCACCGGTTGACTCCACTGGAGTCGTAGGATCAAATTCGAGTTTACCTCTGGATTTCTACCCTTAGCGCAGCAGCGAGGAAACCTGCACGTTTCGGATAGTTTCTGAAACGTAAACCATGATTCAGTTAGTGTTGGTCCTCCTGTTGAAGGGATATGAATCTTCATCGTAGTTACCATACTTCCCATATAATACTGCGCCTCGTTAGTGCGTCGCACTTTAAAGCCGTGTGGTCCCCGGCAGAGTAGAATAGGCCACCCTCACTCTTACCGAGGTGTCGTAAAAGGCGACGAAGGTAAAACTGCTGGCATGATCATCAGCACCCAGAGAAGGAAAACTCTGCATTTATATCAAAACCCTCGCCAACCCGTCTGCCAAGCGTGATGAGTATGGCAATTACCCCTCCTGTGATTGAGGGAGGCTCGTGCCCCAGCAGTGGGGACGTAAATGGGTTGATGATGATGATGATGATGACTTTAAAGCGACGGCTGCACATAAGGACCCGGTTTGATCCTCGGGTCGGGCCAAAAATTTGTACCTAAGTTTTCGGTAAGATATTCTTAGTGGCAGGCCGGCGTCTGGAAGTTGTCGGTCTTGCACCCCCGTGCCTCGGAAAACACGTGAAGCTGTTGGTCCTGCCGCCAATCCCTCTTCGGTCGTGTCTCAGTAGTGTCCCATCGGAAAAGAGATGAATAGAGCACACTTGAGCACTATAATATATCCTGCGTACGTGGCTGATCGTTGAGATTGGCCGCCGTCACCTTAATCTGTTGGAGGATATTACTACTATTACTTACTATAAATAATATCCTGCATCATATTTTATTATTATTAAGTAAATCCTAGCTTCGTGGGTCAGACTATAGACCGCCCAAGATCAGAAAGTACTTCAGTGACATCGACAAGCTAAGTTGTTTTCTATCGGAATATGTCAAGCACTGACACTTGTAAAGGAAACAACGTCGGGTCCAATGCAATGACTAAGGTCCAATGTTAGGTCCGACTTTTACCGCGTGCCAAAAGACCGTGATTGTATTATTATCTTACTCTATGGTCTAGACTTCATTCTATTTTCTTCTTAGTTTGTGTCAGGTTCTATTTTCTATATAGGTTCTTTTCTTTGTGTCAAAATATCAAAGACACAGACTAATATACCCACCGTAGACGGAAGTACCCACCAAGAAGGTTATCGTGGTACCGACACTGACCTCACTACGATACAAAAAAAATAATAAGTCACATTAACAAGTGAACAAGTCAGTGTATTACTTCTATGGAACAAGTTGTCAAAGAAGTCATTTGAAGTGTTAAAAACAGATTTACCATCGATTACATACGCATTACCTTCTTTATTTTTGTCGATTACTTTTCTATGATGAAACCAGACGACGATTTATTCTCACAACGTTCATTTTCAAATCATTCCCAACACACCATGTCACATGCTTCCCAGCCTCCCACGGACTCCTTCGAGACCACGAGCAATCCTCCAGGGCCCCATGAATCCTTCAGCATCTTCGGAGACACGGCGGTGGGGGAGCCCCTGTGCGCACAACACCTGATGCTGGACTTTACGCCAGTGGAGGATATTGACAATGACTTTGTACAGAAGAAGTGCTGCGCTTTCTGGGACTTCATAAACAGTAGAACGGACTTGCATCAGCTAATGGTTATGCCGGTATGTTTTTTTTTCATCATCCTTATCCTGTGATGTGAGCAAGAAGAATAATCTTACAGTCTACAGCACCTAATCTTAAAGATCAGCAAAGTACGCAGGAGCAATATAATAGTGCACGAGTATGTGCGCAAACACAAGTGTATTCTATAGAGTCCCTTCATAATTATTCCGATGGGATACCTACCAATGTGATACGACCGAATAGGGATCGGGATGAGGATCAAAGGCTTACCGTGATTTCTGAGGCACAAGACCACCAACTTCCATTCTCCAGGCTGACACAGAATTTATTGCCAAAAAACCTAGTACGAATTTCGGCCCAACACCCGGGATTGAAGCCCAAGCGCAGCCATTGTTTAAAACAATCAGCTGATGGATCCAGACGTAATAGCATCACTGGCAACGCAGACGCGTTGAAGACTTTCGTTTTGAGGCACTGCGGTAGATGGGCCGAAAACATGCTGCGTAGCTTCCCGAACGCTGTTCAGCCGAGTTGGATTCGTCGATCGACTTCTTTCTGGAAGTTGGACTTACCTAGCTGAAGTTTTTTCCAGGTAGATGTACTCGTCTACAACTTTCAGTGTAGAGCTATCAACCTTTACAAGGTGGGTACGACATGGGAATTCGACATAATTTTTTGTCTTGTCCATGTTCATTTTCAGACCCATTTGTTGGGAGACTCTAATGAGATTGTCGAACACTGTGCCTAAGTCTTCCAAAGTCTCAGCCATGACTACGATTTCATCTGCGAATCGAAGTTGCGTCATGTACTCGCCATTTATATTGATGCCAAGTACATCCTACTCCAGAAGTTTAAACACGTCCTCCAACAGAGCGGTGAACAGTTTCGGCGATATAACGTCGCCCTGTCTCGGTCAGGCCGACCCATTCATAATGAAACATGGCTATCCATGGTTATTATTAATGTTGTTTTTATTTGTAGGATAAGGATTTGTACGATTTAAACCGTACCAACGTGTTGGAAAAGTCTTCGTGGGTCTCGGAGATGAGGGAACCAGAACATGACTTAAAGGAGATCACTGCGGTGTCTATGCTAGAATTTGTGGAAGGAAAAGGTTCTTTAATGCTTTCAGTCATGCCTATCGGGTCTGCGTCACATTCCCAGTTGCTTGATCTGAGCCCTGAGACCGTGATCCAGGATATAAGAAGTCTGATAATTACAATCAAGCTACTGCCTTCAGACCATCGCAACCCGTAGACCACCAGACCAGGAACCAGACTAGCTGGACCATGATGATTACACATTCAGAAACTATTTGAAGAGTGCAGGTTGCCTCATGATGTTGTTCCTCATTGCCAAGCGATGGTAGAATTTATTTCTTTTATGAGAAAGAGAAGCTAACGAGCAAGCCAGTTGCCTGATGGCAAGTGATCACCGCCGCCCATGGACAGCAGCCACACCAGAAGGAGTGGAGATGCGTTGGCGGCCATTAAGGAAGATTTAGGCTCGTTTCTTAAAGATTTCAAAGTCGTACCGGTTCGGAAATACCGCTGCGGGAAGTTGATTCCACAATGAGGAGGTGCGTCGCAAAAATGACGCGTAAAGCGCAGGGTAGTGGACCTCCACCCATCCAGATGGTACGGGTGGAATCCTAGTTTCCTAGTACGGTGCTGAAATTCAGCAGCGGGTATTAACTCAAACAACTCCTCCGAACACTTCAGTATAGTAACATTTGAAAGAAAGAAAGAAAGAAAATATTTATTATTATAGACATCACAACACCGAACATATAGCAATTATAAACAGAACACAATTTGGTACAAACAGAAAACAAAACATAAAACAATTGAAAATACATAAAAATAAAACAAAAGAAAAAAAAACTATATTCAATCATGTCCAGACAGTGCCAAATGAATATAATGATGTGTTATGACGTCTAGTATAAATGGCCCTCACTCAGCTTATGTCACAGCCCAGACAAAGGCCATGACGCTGGTTTTCAGTGAGACCAGCTGAATGAGTGCCACGGACGCTTGTCTAGTGTATTTTGTGTACCTAACGTGTATGTGTAATGTGGGTATATATATCTACTAGGAAGAAAATATCAAATAATAATGAGATACATACTATTAAATTATTATAATGAATAAATAGGAGTGTGGGTATCTACAGTTTAAATATAAAATTATTACGGCTAACAAATAAAAACAACTTCTAGCGCGCGCATACAGTTATTATGCACCTATAATTAAGTACCTATATCGACCTATGGCTACCGGACGAGGCATTTGAATAATCCAGTTATTTAATATATGAATTCCAGAAACATTCTCGGATTTGCATCTAGCTGCCCTCTCCCCATTGACAGATGTTCGTTTTTATCTACTGAGCTCAAGGCTAGTCGTCATCTAAAGGAAAGGTGGGGAAGTCGGAACGTTAAGAAGAACAATCCGCTTGAGTTATCAGACACTTGGGACCACATTGGGAGGAGCGGCTAGGAAAGCAAGAACTAAGTGAAATTATATTTAAGTTTCACTATATTTTATTTATTCCAGGATTGATAGATAGAACCTTTGAGGCCAAACTATCCCAGTCAATGTGTTCCCTGGGGTCCCGGGAGTATCGAGAAAACGAGCTTGGCAACAAATACAAACAAATCCCACCTCATAGTAAAGAAGGTAAAGGTATGTATAATGAAGCCGTGTGGTCCCGGCAGAGTAGAATAGGCCACCCTCACTCTTACCGAGGTGTCATAAAAGGCGACTAAGGTAAAGCTGCTGGCATGATCATCAGCCCCAGAGAAGGAAAACTCTGCATTTATATCAAAACCCTCGCCAACCCGTCTGCCAAGCGTGGTGAGTATGGCAATTATCCCTCATGTGATTGAGGGAGGCCCGTACCCCAGCAGTGGGGACTTAAATGGGCTGATGATGATAATGTTCAGTGAAAATATTCAAATCCACGAGCATTTTATTCATTAGGTCAGGATTGTTGTCCCAACTACGCCTAGAACACCTATGAGTGGAAGCCGTGACATAGCAGACAAACTGCTGGCTCTCCCACGGTTTAAAGTTTGGCAGCGCACTTGTGTCTCCACTGGTGTCGCAGGTGTCCACGGGCGGCGGCAATCGCTTACCATCAGGTGACCCTTCTGCTCATCTGCCACCTATCACATAAAAAAAAAGAAAACCCCTTTCTCCCGGATTGGGCCTCCGAATCTTATGGAGGAGGAGGAACGAATATGTCCTCCTATTAGCGAGTTATTCCCGGTTCCGTCCAAAGCTGTCGCTTTAATGTGACGAGTAGGGCACACTAGCGACGCCAATCGATTTTAATTTTTAGCTACTAAACCGGATCTATTTTAAACAATTGCAGGGTTACAACCTCTCGGCAAACACTTATGGTATTTATTGAATAACCATGAACAAATGCTGGGTCTGTTTTTTGTACGCGAAAAATTGATTCACGCTAAAAGTGGCCGAAATTGTTCAAAATAGATCCGGTTTAGTAGCTAAAAAAATTAAATATATTGGCGTCGCTAGTTGACCCTACCCGTCGCCTTAAGTATTAAGATATTTAATAAGCTACCACAAAATTTCATTTACCTATCACTGGATAAGTTTAAGTCTCATATTAAAACCTGCTTAATGAAGAAAGGTTACTATAGTGTACAAGACTATTTAAATGATAAGGATTCTTGGTCATGTTAATTGATTAATCTTTTGAGTTGTTATTCATAGTAGTCCATTAACTTTCATAGTTGTATTTTTTTTCTCTTCTCAATTGAAACTCTGTAACATCATCAGTATTTGAAAAGAGTAACTACTGAGTTTCTTGCTGGTGTCTTCTAGTAGAAATCGACATCGATATTGTACCTATTTTGACATTTATTCATTTGACATATTTCATAAGTGTTCTATGTGGACCTAAATTGAATAAAGTTTTTTTTTATCTTTATCTTATCTTTAGAGCGAGCTCTTCAATTTTTCATATAAGTTGCTTACGATACGCATACATAAGTACCTAAGTATGCGTATCGTAAGATTCGTAGGATAAGTACTTATCCTACGAATCTTTTGAAAAATTCGTGGTAGGTAGTTCTTCTGATCGTCGTCATCATAACTGTAAGAATCTACCTATTTCACAAGTGCTTAGAAAAAGTAATTTGTAATATACTCGTAGAAAAGGTAATTTTCGGCTGTCATCTGTCTAATGTATGTCAGTAAAGCTACTGTTACACTGCTCATTTGTAGCAAGCTTTTAAGCATTCTAAATATGAGCATGCTTAAGGAACTGTCCACATTTGCTATCAATAAGCATGTTATATTTTAGCATATTTACAAAATAAGTGTACAAAGTAAACAAGCAGGCGCGGGCGATTTGTCATTGTTCCGGTAGATGACACTATGCATTTTTGCATCGTGCAAGCAAATCGTGTTACCGGGACAATGACCCAGGCTGCCTGCCTAGGTTAGTCAGTTCAAAAATAAAACTCAATAATTCAAGAGGGAACTGGTTTCTTATTGCTACCGCCTCCCTGTCTGAGCTCCGAGGGTGCTTTACAATAAGCCAACCTGCTTACATGTGCTAAAACACTCCCCTACACTCCCCCTTCCACCCGCACTGTAGGTAGCATGCTTAAAAATCAATCGGCGTGTGATTTTTGAACATGCTCAAAAGTAGCATAGCAGTTGGGTGTCCATGGGCGGCGGCAATCCGTCTGCTCGTCTGCCACCTATGTCATAAAAAAAAGTGTAACAGTACCTTTATGTTATAAATTGCGAACCTCTTGTGCCAGTGTGCAAGTGCCCCGGCGAGTGCAGGAGCTGCAGGGTCGTGGCACCACCCACAGCGCCAGAGTCCTCCGCAGAAGTGCAGGTCATGTGCAGCATGATGCAGCAGTGGGACAAGGAACATCCCAAGTTAGTCTTTGCTTCTCTTATCCTCTAAACTAGACTAAAGTGTTGATTGCTCAGTGGATAAGAACGCCATGTAGAGGGTCGTGTTACGAAACCGAGCATGCACCTCTCGATTTTTCAAATCTAGGTGCGCATACCATTAGCTTTTTTTTTGTTATTGCGAATAATAGGCAGATGAGCATGCGGCTCATCTGATGGTAAATGGTAACCGCCGCTCATAGACATCTACAATGCCGGAGCACAGTCATGGCGCTGCCTAGGCCTACCGTGAAAGAAGAACTCTTTTCAAACCTCGTTTAAAAAAGGGCATGTCGTAGCGATCAGGGAACACCGCGGCTGGAAGCTCATTCCAGAGTTTGCACGAGCGTGTGAATTAGAGCGCTGGAAACGGAGCGTTCTGGAAGGGATTGGTTCCAGATAGTATGGGCGGAGTTTAAAACGTCGTGCCATGACCGTGTGTGGTAAGATATTAAACAGCTCTTCAGAGCATTCTCCATGGAAGAGCCTATAGAAGAGGCAAAGAGAGCCTATGTCTCTTCGCGCCTCTAACGAATCTAATTTGTCGGTGAGATCGGGATCCCCACAACCCAGACAGCTCGTCCCTGCAAGGCGTCAAAATGAGTCTAGCCCATATTTACAGTATTTCACGTGGGACCGTACTTGGGCTTTGTACAACACAAGCCGTTGCCGTGCGTAGGCGTGAAAAACCGCCTCGCTCTATTAAGGTGACGGGTAGGGCACACTAGTCGCCCCAATCGATTTCAATTTTTAGCTACAAGGCCGGACCTATTATATAAACAATTTCGGGGTTACAACCTCTCGGCAAACACTAATACTATTTATTAAATAACCAATATTGACTAAGAAATTATATGGACCAGAAATACCTAGAAAAAAAACGTGCCGTTAGAGAACATAATATGGCGGACTGACAGCTATTTTAGTGCTGCTCTGTAGATAGTGCTTTATCGATGTTTTAATTTGTCAAGTCGATACTGGCCAGTAAGTGTAACATCGACAACCGAAAGTTGATATAATTGGGATAATTCAAATCTATGCCGTAGAGTAAAAAAAATAAATTAATACGTACTATTTTTTCAAAACAAATACATTGAATCGGGAACAATGTCTTTAATTTTAGTACCTACACGCTTAGCTATCAAATTACTACTATGACTCTGGCAGGTTTATTATGACTGACCATTACCAATTTTATGGTGGTTGCCACGAAGAATAGTTGTTACCTTGTTCACTATAATACTATTCAATAAGTAATAAATTAGTTTTATTTTTCATCATAATAGAGGTCTATTTAAATTTAGATGAAGAAAAAAAGAGTAAAAAACTAGATATTACATCTTATTAACGAAGTACTCAGTGAGTATTTCAAATCTGAAACTTCAAAAAATTAATAATTCATTTGTTGGTCTAAGTATTAAAATGTACAATAAGTTGCCACAAAATGTTATTGAGTTACCAACGCATAAATTTAAATCTCACGTGAAAGCGTGTTTAATGAGTAAAGGATACTATAAAATTGTAGACTACTTAAATGATAAGGATTCACGGACATAATGACCTCCATGACTGCACACTTGTAGCATTTTCATATATATTAACGGAAATTATTAATATTATATAATTACTAAATTTTAATAAATTAGGCTTAGCAGCATTTATTACTGTATGATTATTTTTTTAATTGATTATTCAATAATTGACAAGATGCTAACCACCTACTATTGTACACCTCGTCCTTCAGTTTATTAGTATTGGATTAAGTAACTACTACTCTTGGTGACCTATGAGGGGAACCTAAGTAGTCATGCTCACTCAAATGTCTCTGAGGTGGTGGCGTTATGTGGCGGGTCATTACATTCCCTCTAATATGGTTGAGTGAAATGATGGCTGACACATACGTCATACTTGTGAACAGGTGCCACCTTTGGGGACTGGTCCGCTTCGGTTTACCTCATATTTAGCTTTTAATTTGCTTCATTCTATTTTGTGTTGCATTAGACTGTATGACTTGGTATGAGGATAATAAACCATTGTAAAAAAGTTGGCGATTAAAAAGAGTAACTGGAGAGTTTCTTGCCGGATTTTCTCGACCAGAAACAACTTTCCGAGCCGGTGGTAGAATCGCATTATGTTTATTTATTTCTTTAGTATATTTTATGTATCAACATATATATGTATTAACATCTTATAAATAGTTTTAAGTCATTCAAATGTATGACGATTTGTAAGTGCTGTGTACAAGCCTAAGCAAATAAAGAATTATTTGAATTGAATTGAATTGAGTAATCAATCAAGGAATACTGAACGAATTATTGATATTTTTTGATCTCTAGGCGTTCTACCCGATAGATTTTTAATAAGATTTGATATAATAGATAGATAGATATGTCGTAGGGATATGATAAAACCAGGAATTTGATCAATTCCCTAAGGGATTTGATCAAATCACGGAGGATGTTAAAATAACAAGACGATTTTATCATTTTTCCTAAACAAATCTAGTGAATTGAACAAATCCCTAAATTGGTTCAGTGAAATGCCAAAATCATGTCAGTTCCTGTTTAAAGCGACGGGGGGCCTAACTAGCGACGTCACTCGATTACAATTGATAGCAACTAAACCGGATATCTTTTTAACAATTTCGAAGTTAAACCTCTAGGAAAGAATATATTACACAATTTTTTTAATACTTATAATTAACTTTTTGATCTTTTTTTTGCACTAGAAATTTGGATTAATGCCATAAGTGGCTGTTTTTAGCGGTAATTCATATTTCGAGTAGACCAAAAGTTAATTATAAGTATTGAATAAATAGTATAGTGTAAGTTGTTTTGAGATGTTTGAACTTCGAAATTGTTAAAATGAGGTTTACAGCCTAACAAAAAGTTTTTGTTAATTATTTTAAAGGAAAAAATATTTAATAAAATTTATGGTGATTTTTATATCAATTTTTTTTTGAATTACACTCATCTGAGTACCATAATTAAGTGGGGAATATCTTAACAAATAAACCTTTAAAATACACAGCAAAAATATTTTTGTCATTTCACTGAACCAATTTAAGGATTTGACTAATTTGTTTAGGGAAAAGAAAAAATCGTATTGTTATTTTAACATCCGTCGTGATTTGAGCAAATCCCTTAGCGAGTTGATCAAATCCCCGTTTTTATCATATCCCTGCGACAGATATACTTTAATGGACAAAAAACACAACTTAAAAAAAAATGTACTGGAGACGTTTCGAAACGATTATTTTCCTACTGGCGGCGCCACTGATGAGGAAAATATCTAAGGTTTGGGTAGTAGTAGTAGAACATATTGGTTATATTACATTAAATAAAACAAATGATACATAATCAATGAATTTATTATTTACAATACCTTTTTATTCATTTCGGAATCAAATTGTTGAAATAATTTCTGAAAGAATTTTTCTGCTATATTTTTTCCCAAAATACCCAAATCTTATACGCAGGTATGTGTGGATAACACTTTTCATCAATAATAATTTATGACTGGCGTCATGTTCATTCGACGGTGTTTCAAATATATTTTGGGACATCTCATAATAATGTTCCAGTACAAATTGAAAAATTTTAAATTAGGTTTTATTATTTTTTCTGTTTTTTTAAGTAAATCCTGAAGATCGTTGGACGGATATTTCAATCCACCTCGTGTTTTGCATGTTATCAATGATTTACATCTTATATTTTCCGATCCAATGGCTTCTATCCACTTTCTCCTCCTGTATTCGCTTTTTGGTATCCTAAAAAAATTAAGTAGATAAATGGATTTCTCAAGGATGTAAATAAGTGTTTGTATTTTAATCATTGCAGGATTGTTAAATAGTCATGATAAGTAATAATACCAAAACTAATCTTTTGCTAAGTGAAAATACCAACTACAAGTAATCAAAATCAAATTATTACAATACTCCCCAACGTAAAATTCATCGCTTAGCCTAAAAAGTTTATCTTCATCGTAAACTATTATCGATGTTTCACCTACAACCCTAGTATAAAACTCACGAATTTTTATAGCATGAAAATATTCAAAATCAAGCATAATCATAGATGGAAAGCACAAGGATGGAATCACACAGTAAAATAAAAATGTGAAACATTGAAAGTTTCTATAAATATAATGAATATTTTATAATAATTTGAAAAAAATATGACGTACCGGTGCAATGTTAATATTTGCTGATTTTAGCTTTTTCTTGAGCCACATCCTATAACACTACACGTGGGCATAATGGTTAAATGTTTATTCAATTTCCTGTGTTATTTGGACAATGAGTTCTCCAAGGAAAGGAAATTATTGGTTATTTTTGTCGGAAGTAACCTTGCGTTGACACTTCATGTACTTCAGAAAATTGTAACTAAACATGGCTGCCTGGCCGCATTAGGCATTAACGTGGTTGCCAAATGACGAAAGTTGCTATTAAACAGCTGACTGAAGTAGTGTCATCTCTTTCCACTTATGGAATCAAGACTGAGTTAGGTAGAGAGAACAATAGTCTTTAGAAGTCCACGTCGGAATGCAACATATTTGTATAGCTGATTACTGTATATGTAGAACAATATATGTACCAGGGGTGTGCTCCGTAACCGTAACCGAAACTATCGGATATCCGATATAAAAAATCATCCGTAACCGTAACCGAATCCGAAATGAAAGTTTCGGATAGTATCGGATAGGTGTTTTTGATCTAAAACATCTAAAATTTAGATAATACTCAATATAATATAATTATTTTTATTTTAAATAGCTGTAATAATTACTCACAGACTGATTGTAATTCCTGCCAAAAACGATATAAAACTACTTTATTACCTATTAGTATTTTACTTTTAAAATTCCTTAAAAATATAATATCCGTAACCGAAACTAACGGATAATCCGAAATAATTTATTATCCGTATCCGTAACCGTATCCGGTATAATAATCATTCCTATATCCGTATCCAATCCGTAACCGAAATTTCATATCCATAACATCCCTAATATGTACCCTGTCCATGTATTTCCTTAGTCATTGGGTCCAACGCGTACGCGAAAAATTGAATACCGCCAAAAGCGGCCACTTTTGGCGCGAATCATTTAATAAATAGTATAAGTGTTTGCCAAGAGGTTGTAACCACGAAATTGTTTAAAATAGATCCGGTTTTGTAGCTAAAAATTAATATCGGTTGGCGTTGCTAGTGTGCCCTACCCGTCACCTTAAGGGGTGTCCCATCTTCTTGCTAGCGAGTTTCGCGTTGAGGAAAAAAAATACGAGTAAGCCTGCACGTTTCGGATAGTTTATGAAACGTGTAACCATCATTCAGTTGGTCTGGTTCCCCTGCTAAAGGGTTGCGAAGGTCAGACGGCAGTTGCTTCATTGTAATTACCAGACTCCTCAAATACTGAATCATGGTCCAAACGTACCCCGGGCTCCAGAGCGACAGCTTTGAATGCAACTTTTAAATGTGGGAGAGCCACGCTTCGGCATGAATGGGCCGGCTCGACCGGATTAATACCACGTCCTCACAGAAAACCGGCGTGAAGCAGTGCATGCGCTGTGTTTCGCTGCGTGAGTGAGGGTACCGGATGTCCAATCCAGGGGAAGGGGGGTTAAAAGGTAAGCAGCGCACTTGTGACACCACTGGTGTTGCAGGCGTCCATGGGCGGCGGTAATCGCTTACCATCAGGTGATCCGTCTGCTCGTCTGCCACCTATATCATATAGATTAGTACTCCCAGTACAGGAACTGGCTTATTTTTAGACTAACTGATCATTTGGTGCACCTGGTGCCCAATTCTCGGGCTCGTGACATTTAGTTTCATACGACATATATAACTAAGACATTGTTTTTTTGTATGGTTTTTAGGTGATATCCACCATGTTTTCAAAATATCACGTAGCCCGAGAATTGGGCTCCTGGTCTTTACTCGTATTTTCTTTTGACAGATCCATGGCGCCCCCCAGTCACCCCCCTGCTCTGACCCGGTGCGAAATGCAACGCAAACTGACCACATAACACACTATTAATATTTTACATAATTCCTTTTAATTTATTTCATAGTTCATAGTTTTGTCTTTATTGCTATTAACTATAATTTATTTTCTTTAATTAATGACAATATTTATTTGTGATAAATGATTTGTTAATATTTTATTTCATTTAGTAGGCTAATCAATAAAAAGCTACGTCATGTTGCGAAAAACATTAAATATTTTAATTTTAACACTCGTGTCTGTATTGTGGATATTATTATCTTTGATCATCGCACCGCTAAACTCGTGTGGGTACGGAATAGCGTTACCGATTGATAGTCGACTATCGATAAATCTATCGATAGACTATCGATAGTAAACGTGATATTAATAGTATCGATAGCCTATCGATAGTATTGCTACTATCAATAGCTTAAAACCAGGCAAAACTATCGCATGTAAGAATGCAATGTCGATATTATCGATAGCTTTTATGTTTACAAGGATCAATACTATCGATACTATCGATAGTTTTTTATTTACGAGCAACAATACTATCGATAGTTTAGTCGGTTCGGCAACACTAGTCCTGAGAACAATAGAGCCCGTGCCACAAAGATATAGACACAAGGAATCTCAAATTTGAGTTCCGTGTTTTGCCGCGAAACATCTTTCGTAGCGCGGCCTCTATGTCGTGGGCCAGCAGAACACGGGCTGACATGCGTGCGCACGCGACGGGCGCCCGCTCACGGACTTGCTTCTTCAAATAGTTGAACGTCGCTAAACAAGTCGCGTCAGATGAACGGGCACTAGCTCCGTGCACCCGCGCATGCATTGGCGTAGCTAGGGAATTTTTCTACGGGAGACCAGGGTATCATTTTCTGCGAAGGATTCCCTGGCGGTTCATCTGCTACGAAGGAGTCCCCGGCGGCTCGTCGTGTCGTTTGCTACGGGTCCTCGTGCGGGTCGGGCGGGCAGCTGTTAGCACACTATAGATAAATAACCCTCGTAGCACATTTGCTACCTAGATAAATAACCCATAACAGCTTCAGCCTTCCCCCTAGCTACGCCTTAACCCGCATTTTTTGCGTCGGCCTAAGGTTTGTCATACATGATGCGCATGAGCGCGCAGTCGTGCTTGACGCGCGCGTCGAAGTCGCGCATGTCGCTGCGGCGGCGCGCGGCGCGCTCAGCGTCGTTCAGCACGTAGCCGCGCGCGCTGCACGGGCAGCAACCGCCGCACTTGCAGAACGCGCACTGCTGCTTTACAGCGCCCCAAGCTCCTGTACAAAAACAAAGGCTTATTATAGGTCATCATCATCATTTCAGCCAATAGACGTCCACTGCTGGACATAGGCCTCCCCCAATGTTCTCCACACAGATCGGTCCTGTGCCGCCCGCATCCAATGGATTCCCGCGATCTTCACCAGATCGTCCGTCCACCTTGTGGTGGCCTGCCACGGCTGCGACTTCCTGTACGTGGTCTCCACTCGAGGACCTTTCCGCCCCAACGGCCGTCTGTTCACCTCGCTATGTGCCCTACCCATTGCCACTTGAGGCATGCAATCCTTTGGGCTATATATATTTATTATAGGTACTTTTTGGTAACCCTGAAAAAGTGCGTTACGCATACCCATCCGCCATGGGCCGACGGGTCATGTCGGACTCCGCCCGCGGCGTCGGGGGCTTACTGACTAAAACTCCAGGGATTCTCTCTCATCGTCCATGAGTGGGCGAGTGTCATGGGTCACTCCCATCGCTCGGAGAGAGCGATGGCAGCACGGGGCAGACCTCGAAGCCTAGCACTACGACACCCCGCGGACGATTCCCCCGATCCCGGGGGAAGAGATAGAGACAGCCAAGATAGTCGAGCCATCGCCACCGGGCGTAGAAGGATGTCCGTGCAAAGCCGGTGGTGGAACCCCCAGCCACCAGCACCAACGGAACTCCTCCTCGAAGAGGAAGGAGAAGCACATATTGGCGTCGTCTCCTCCCCTTCCGTGCCTTATGGATCGCTGGGGCGAGAGGATCCGCCACTCACTCGCGGTCCGCCGCCTTCTTAGCTGCCATATGCAGCAAAGGCCTTCCAGGCCTCTTCACTCGCTAGTAAAGCTTTCACTATACTAGAAAGCGAGAGGTCCTGGCCGACCCTTGCCACCAATGCGTGTCGCTGCGGAGCCCACGGCGCACATACCGCTAGGGTGGTGGCTACGAAATACATATAAGGGAGTGGACTGGCATCGCATCTGTGGAACGGCTGTTTCGTCTCGCAATAATCATGATTTTGGGAAAATGACGGCCAACCTTCAGAACTGAGAAGGCACCCGATGAAGATTTTTATTTCAATATGCTCCTATTCATATGAACATAGTCCCAATCATCATCATCATCTTAGCTACTAATTTCCAGTTGCGTCCAAAGCTGTCGCTTCAGAGCATGGGGTACGATTGGTCTATACTCCTGGATCGGGAATTCTGGTAATTACAAAAATTCTGGTAATTAGATACAAAGAAGCAACTGCCGACTGATCTTCGCAACCCTTAGGGGAACCATAGGCATAGTCCCAGTGGGATCAGCCTCACCGAGTCTCTGTGCCATCTCAGCGTATCGCAGGTAGGGCGTGTCCACCGTGTCGTCCATGGGGGCCTGGCAGACGCGCACCAGGCGTGGCGCCTGCACCGCCTCTCGAGTATTGATGATCACGCGCCGCGTGCGCCCAAACAACGGACAAGGGCTGTTTGGGTACACTTTCTAAAATAGAAAAATGTGAATTTATAAATAAATAAATGTAGTTTTCATCATCCTCTTACTCTTCAGTGGGTAATTTCTGGCTGCGTCCTAAGCTAGAGCGGCAGCTCTGGAGCCCGAAGTACGCTTAGACCTTGATTCAAGATTTGAAGAATCTGGTAGTTACAATGAATCGACTGCCTTTGCAACCCTTTACAGTGTTTCCTCACGATGTTTTCCCTCACCGCCGAGCTAATGGTAGAAATACACACATAAATTTGAAAAACTGGAACAGTCTGATGATGACTTAGATTGGTACGCCTTTTCATGATGTGGCCAATGAAATGTAGGTATCTTAGCGAATACTTAGCTTTAGCGACGTACAATATTTGAGATAATGATTCTGAGCGTGTAACCGTGATCCCGTTGGTCTGGTTCCCCTGCCTAAGGGTTGAGAAGGTCAGATGGCATCATCATTATCAGCAACCCACACTCGTCCACTGCTGGACATAAGTCTCCCCTAATGCACGCCACTGCTCATGATTTTCAGCCATACTTCCCGAATCCTGGATAGTGGTCCAAGCGTACCCCGGCTTCGAAGATGAGGACGTAGCTTTAGCATAACGTGACTATACCGTAGGGCATCTTCTGAAGCACTCGGGATTGGGTTTCCTCTCCAGGAGCAGTTCAGTTGATGTGTTCTGAACCTTGCCACTCCATTCGCGTCGGCGGCTCTTGCAGATCGGTCGACACCTGCAGTTAGGGCAAGATCAGGATGAAGCTTAGATTTTAGAAACCAAAAAGTGATATCCCCCTTACCTTCTTCGTCCCCCCCCCCCTCACTCCTTCTCCTGGGGGAGAAGAGAAATGTAGTCTTAATCCTGGGGGATTAAGACTACTTTCACTTCTCTTTTAAAAATGGACAACATTTCATATTTTTAACATGTCCATTTTATTTTTTTATATGAAAATAGACATAAAATGAACAGACCCATATTTTTTCTTTTTTCAAAATTTGTCCATTTTCATGCATAAAATAATTATTGAAATTCTTTTTATTCTAAATAGACGTAAGCGCCAAATGACATCATCGGACGGCTGAATACAGCGATATTCCTTTGCTTATCATTGTTTTAATAAAAAAAAAGGTACTACTGTCAAAGGTAAATAATACTAGTGTCAACATTGTCAACGTCATTCATACATTCAACGTTGACAAGTTGTCTTTTTTTTGACAGTTACATGTCATGGGCTTGGCATTTCGTAAATTTAAAACTATAATGTGCTAAGCAAAGAAATATTTTACATTCTGCCGTCCGATAACGTCATCTTACGTTTTTTAGTTTGCAATTTTTTTCTCAGTAAATAAGCAATATAAAAAATTAATAAATATATATTCGAGCAGCGGAAAACTAAACAAAGAATTGGTATTTTTTGTTTCAGAGCTTAGCAATTTTGAAATGTTGTCCATTGCGTTCGCCAAACGATGTCGTTACCGCCCTCTTTTCTTTGGAACCACACCCCTCGCTGGATGAAGACGAGAATTAGGCACCCCCTAAAAAGTCCCCTCCCCGCATCCACTACGCTATGCTACTGCCAAAAGGCCTATTCTCGTGTATTGGACAAAGAAGACGAATTCGCCCATACAAATGTCGAATTCGACATCTATATGCTTCTGATGCGCGGATATGCAAATCGTCCCCCCTTTGTTGCACCTTGAGACTACGGACAGCCACACTCGGTTCTCGCCTCCTCAATTTCGATTGAGGAAATTTTACTACTTGTGTTACTAATTGTGAGGCTGTCTGGTAGCTGATTTTTTAAAATGTGATAGATGGCAGACGAGCAGACGGATCACCTGATTGTTAGCGATCGCCGCTGCCCACGGAGACACTTAACACCAGTGCAGTCACAAGTGCGCTGCTTACCTACAAACCACTCTTTTCCCCGGATTGGGCCTTCGTAACTGGTTTTCTGTGTGGCTGCCGAGCCCATTCATGCCGAAGCGTGGCTCTCCCGCAGTAATTGATTCCTCTGTGATACCTATTGGTTCATCATTCTCACCGTGGGAGAGCACGCTTCCGCATGAATGGGCCGGCTGGACCGGAGTGATACCACGGCCTCACAGACAAACGGCGTGAAGCAGTACTGTGATGTTTCGCTGCGTGAGTGAGGGTACCGGAGGCCCAAAACGGGGGAAAGGGGGGTCTATGTTGGCAGCGCACATGTGACTCCACTGGTGTCGCAGGTGTCCATGGGAGGCGGCAATTGCTTACCATCAGGTGATCCGTCTGCTCGTCTGGCACCTATCACATAAAAAAAAACATCATCTGAACTGATCTACAATCTCTCTCTACCATATTGGAATAGGCCTCCTTCAATTTTCTCCACTCAGATCTATTTTGACCAACCTAAATTCAGTTTGTGCTCACCAGCCTTGCCACATCGTCCTACCATCGCATCTGTGATCTCCCGACGAGTCTCTTTCGACCCCATGGTTTCCATTCTAGGAGCGTTCTGCACTAAGAGTCCCGCTTTCTGGATATGTCCTCCTACTGCCACTTCAGCTTTGCTACGCGATGCGTGACATTCGAGTTGTGTTGTGATGGACGAATGTAAATGATTTTTTCGAATGGACAAGTAATCTAATAATGCGATTGTAGAAGAAAGGCATTGTAATTAAAGTGACGGGTAGGGCACACTATCAATTTTAATTTTAGCTACTAAACGGGATCTATCTTAAACAATTTTGGGGTTACAACCTCTCGGCAAACACGCAAAATTGATTCACGCCAAAAGCGGCCACTCTTGGCGTGTATCAATTTTTCGCGTACAAAAACGGACCCAACATTGGTGCATGGTTATTTAATAAATAGTATAAGTGTTTGCCGAAAGGTTGTAACCCCGAAATTGTTTGAAATAGATTCCGGTTTAATAGCTAAAAATTAAAATCGATTGGCGTTGCTAGTGTGCCCTACCCGTCACCTTAAAAAATATATATTCGAATGACTCGCCATCTTTCGCATGAAAGTGTACGTGATTTTTGCAAAATTTCAATTTCAATATTATTATTTAGTTAATAAGCAACTATTTCAAACTAAAAAACAAAAAACATGGAAAAATACTATGGTCATCTCCCTTACAAAACAAAAACCATGGAACAAACGTTAAACGAACAAAAAATCATCCGAATTATTAATTCGACATTTTTATTTGAACGATTTATTTCGGTTGAAATTCATTCCAATATGGAATTAGGATTCATTCATTTTAGAGTTCCTATCATTTGAATGATTTTTTTTATTCGAATTACAATTAGAAATGGTCCTTTGGACACTACTTATATACAGAATCATTCGAATAAATCCGATTGTTAATTTTTGGTGTCGCCCATCATTACATCCAAGCTTCGATTTTCCGAGACCTGACTGCGATTTCGAAACAATCTCTTAGTTTTTCTATCTATTATTGCCAAATAAAGGTAGTGGTTATGAAAGATTATTATTATGACTTACTTGCAAAGATCTGCGGTTTCCTTTAGGTCCCTTCTCAAATCGGGTAACTGGATCATTTTTGTATTTTTATTAAAACATTAAAAATGTACATATTGCTTTTCTTAGACAATATATTTTCAGGTGCTTAAATAAGATTCAAAATTTTGAGAGTTTAATAAATAAATAAAATAAATAAATAAACTCAGAAGGCACTTCCGTAGTGATTACTTGCTTAGTGGCACTTTAGTGACATTGACAGGGGAGTATTATAATATCTGTGACAGGGGGCGACGATGTCGCAATAAAGTTGGCAGTAATACAAAATTATTTTAAGATGGTAATTATTAGGATGCATTTGAGAAACCCTTAAACAATTTAACAATTTTTTTTTATTTAATTAAATGAAATTGTCTAAGGAGAAACCTATTTTTATTGTTCCGAAATTTATGTTAAAGACAGTTCTTTATATAATTTGTTTCATATAAAATCGAACATCCTCTCTGCATTAATGAATGGATCTGATGACTGATCAACAAAACCGTCACTAGTGTAAGCCTACCGTCACTAGTGTAAGCCTAGTAAGTGCTCTCTCTCGGACTCGGGTTAATTTACACTACCCTTGGGTACAATCAGCATCAAAATCGTCTTAGCGTTCAAATCTAACAAAAATATCCGAACATTTCACCTACCTATCCTGGGCTCCAAAGCGGTGGATTTGGACTACTACCAGATTTGAGATCAATATGTACATCCGACAAAGTTTCCGTTAGACCACTTGTAGACCTTATTGCAATACTTTAAGGTCGAAAAGTGGTCTACCGGGAACTTTATCGATGCTGTACATACGTCCATAAATAGAAACAAATAGGGCAAGCTAAATAAACCATTTAAATTATTAAATTATATATTTATATCTTTATTTTATAGTTATATCTTTAGATATAACTATGTATACATTTCCACAAAATGACGTTTTTTTAATTTACGGATTAGCGGTTATATATTTCCAAAAATGCTTCCATGTTGCCAACATAGTCACTAAAAGCGTGGGTCCCAAATCGCATGACAGGAATCCGCTCTAAAGGACAACGCACTACCTATAAGCTATAGCTTAGCTTACCTGTAGCTTAGCTGTAGAGGTTACCTCTACCACAGAGTGCTTTTAATATACCGCCACAAAGCCGATATTTCCACAGTACGCGGGGGCCGCGGAGTGCGCTTGACTAATCCAAAAAGATTATAGGTACTTATTGTTTTAGGCCAATCAACCAGTCCGATGTCGTCAGTTGCCGTCACAGACCAGTGCGACATCCATTATGATTTCCATTATTATATAGGATTTCAAGGTAAATTTCAGATTATTGAAAAAAAAAAGTTTATTTGCATTTTATGCATCGTCGCGCCACCAACTTGTTTCACCAGTGGCACGATAATGCATTGTCATTCCACGTCCTACCACTGAATGCAGATATATACAGGGATGGTAGCTCTACTTAATTTCCCTTCAAATATTACGCAATAAATTATTGTCTTCCTGTACTGCAAATTTAAAATTATATACCTACTCAAACTTCGTTGTTTTAAACTCTATGCTGGCAGAAACAATTTATTTTTTATTTCCCTTTATCCACGTCCCAACTTGTTCCACCAGTGGCACGATAAATAATTGTCATTCCTCGTCGTACCACAAAAAGATTATTGAACGATTGTTGCTCTACTAGAGCTTTCCTTAAGTTCTTGTTAAACTGTTATCACCATGGTATTACACTCAATCTCAATCAACATCATGTGATATGATGATGATAACCATCACTTCTCTTCATTCAGCATTTCTTCTTTGTCACCTTAAGCTTTAATAGGTGAACAGGATAAAACCATACTTTAAATAATAAACACAATTTAATAAAACAAATCAAAAACAAAGTTACACCCAGGTAAAAAATTATTTTTTGTGCAGTGAGGTTGCAAATGCTGTGTTAACTGCCCCTGAAAGAATAAGAAATACGATACATAAGTAAAGTAAATGAAAAAAGGGAGTTTCGTTTCCCTCCCTAATATTTTTTTGTTTGTTTGTGGTCTAAGTAGTTTGTTACTATAGTCCGACAACTGAATCGCGACTATCCTGACTCCGAGTATAGCCCTTTACATTGCTCTCTGGGTGACTTTGAGCCTCCTTAATCGGCACATTGTAAGCGGCCACATTTCGGTTCCGTATGTCATCATTGGCAACACACACGCGTTAAGGACTTTTGTCTTGAGACACTGCGGTAGATGGGCCGAAAATATGCTGCGTATTCCCGAACGCTGCCCAGCCGAGTTGGATTCGTCGATCGACCTCTTTCTGGAAGTTGGACTTACCAAGCTGGACTTTTTATCCGAGGTAGATGTCCACAACTTTCAGTGTAGAGCTTCCAACCGAGAGTTCGTAGAGTACTTAGTGTAATTCTCATTCGATGAGATGACGGATGATGATAGTACATTTATATAGCCTCCTCACCTCTTGCGCCAAGGCTTCTGATGGCATGGAGAGCTGGTAGGGGCTCCCGAGGCAGTGGTGATCTAGGTCTGTGCACAGACACGCGGGATATCTCCGTCACCTGCTCTTCAACATTGGTCTCCTGTAACAATCATCATCATCAGTCAATAGCCCATTGCTGGACATAGGCCTCCCCCAATGTTCTCCACAAAGATCGGTCCTGTGCCGTTTGAAACTTAAAAATTCCAGCGACCTTGACCAGATCGTCGGTTCTCCTTTTGGCGGGACGACGGCTGATTCCCTGGCCTACATTCCTCCTATCACCCATCCACAATTTCAGAATTTTCAGACACAGCACATTATATCGACCTGATCCCAACGAATGTAAATGGCGTGTTAAAGGGAATACCAGGCCCCAAATCCTATATCATGGTCTAAACGTACCCCACGCTTCAGAGCGGCAGCTTTGGGCACAACTGGGTATCACACTCTAAGTTGAGTTGAAAATAGATGGTGGACGCCACGGGCTCTCAGTTACCAGGGTACCATTAGACCCTCCAAATCCATGCGGCTGTGGAGGACGTCCCAGAATTGTAGGCACTTCCCCCAGCCCCATCCCCTCGGTGTCTATCACCGTAACTACATATGATCCAGTAGGTCTGGTTCCACATTAAAAGATAAAGATTTCTTTAGGATTCGGCGGGTAGGGCCAAAACAAGCCGCATGGGCTGATGCAATTCAAAGGTTTTAAATTAGTGTCTAGTCGATTTTAGTGTTCAAATATGGTGTTTATTTGTGCAGTGAAGTGCCGCAAAGTGATCCTAATAATAAAAATCGTAGGATTGTATCGTTTTTAACACTGCTATTGTGTGTCGAGTGAGTTGTCTCGTGACAACTCGAGTCTTAAAACCTGCGATTGCTTTTAGAGTGATATCCGCTGAATCCGTAGGTCGATAAAACGTAAAACACCGGCGTTTTATTGAGTGACTGTGACTTTGACTGACTTCGACTGTTGACTACCTACTTATTCTCAATAAGTTAAATGACATTGGCGAATTATCTTTGGGTAGAGCCAGAATAAAAAAAAAAGATTTCCTTATTGGCCACAGAACACCAATTTAGAACATAAATACACAAATAGGGCAAATTCTGTAGCCAACAAGGCCCAACCTCAGCATATGTTGCAGTGGCCGAAGCCGCTGCAGCGCTGGTTATCACTGGCGGAATGCGAGCGTTTTCAAAGCGGAGCGACGACGCAGCGAACTCGTCTCGGCTGCGCAGTGAACAATCTCGGCTGCGCAGCGAACAGGTCTCGGCTGTACAACATAACATTCGCCGCGGAGATAAGCCTAAACGCCATTGTTTTTTTGTCGCGGCCACGCAGAAACACGCCGGCAAAAATGCTCGCAATACGCCAGTGTGACAACTCCGTAACGGTGGCGACGGTCAGGCTGCAGTCGCTTCATTGTAATTACAATTATTAAACATCCCGACTCCTAGATTACCGACTCCTAGATCATGGTCAAAGCGTAACCCGCATGCAACCGGGAAGAATCAGAGATTATGATTATGGGCGCTCAGTTACCGGTGATACCATCAGCCCCTCCAAGTCCGTGCGGCTGTGGAGGACGTCCCAGAACTGCTGGCACTTCAGCCCCATCTCCTCGGTGTCGCTCGGCTGGGGAGTGAGGTCTATCACCAAGTGCTGAGGGTGAAACGGCTCGCCGCTCGCTCGTCCCATTTCAATTATTGGCTCAGACATAATCTACAACAAACTCGATGATATTATTATTGTGAGGATGTCTATTATTAATCATAAGTTACTCCTATATAATCGCATTCTCTATGCAAATATAGTTAGTTCTAATCCAGACTCGAGTGTTATCATTTCGGCACCTTATCCCAACCTCAAATCTTCAAGGATTGTAACACCGTCCCCTCTTCTATCTAATATCCTTTACCTGAAGGTTGTCTGGTAGAGGTCGCTCCCAGCGTTAAGACCGCCTAAATTGTACATTAAATTTTAAGTTTTCTATATAATTAGCTGTAGCCCATTGAGTGCAAACCTGCGTGGTTTTCCATATATGTTGATAAGTGATGATTTTTTTTATGTGATAGGTGGCAGACGTGCAGACGGATCATCTGATGGTAAGCGATTTCCATCTTCCATGAACACACGCGACACCAGTGGAGTCAAAAGTGCGCTACCAACCATTAAACCCCCCTTTCCCCCTGGGTTGAGCTTCCAGTACCCTCACTCACGCAACGAACCACAGCTCAGTGCTGCTTCATGCCGGTTTTCTGTGAGGCCGCGGTATCACTCCGGTCGAGCCGGCCCATTCATGTCGAAGCGTGGCTCTCCCACGGTCATCATGTGCGATGCAAATCACTAAAGAGGACGGCCTCATTAGTGCAAATTATACATATATTTTAATGCGCCGACGCGATGCAATGAATGGGGCATCATTTTACCTTGAAGGCTTCCACAGACGGCGTCTCCTCAGCCTCGGATGAGTCGGACAGCGGCATCAGGGCCCAGCACTGACAGCAGAGAATCGAACACAGGAAAGTCAGGACGTCGGAAGCTACCTGCACATTGCAATCATTGCTGCATTATATATATACCCCATCCCATGGTCCATACGAACCGAGCTCAAGATACCTGTGAGACTCAGCACCATATGCTTACGAAGGAGCTATGAGTTCTTTGGTTGGTAATGCCAGAAAGAGAGATCACAACCTGGAGAAGCTACTTCTGACGGGAAAGGTGAGCCGAAGAAAGCCTAGAGGCAGAACCCCCCAGGCAAACACCACAGTCTGCTATCCACGCGACCGAGTATAGAGTGAGCTCGCGGCAGATATTACGGGAATAATTACTATCGAGACCACTTCTTCACATCGCCGTGTGGTCCCCGGCAGAGTAGAATAGGCCACCCTCACTCTTACCGAGGTGTCGTAAAAGGCGACTAAGGTAAAGCTGCTGGCATGATCATCAGCACCCAGAGAAGGAAAACTCTGCATTTATATCAAAACCCTCGCCAACCCGTCTGCCAAGCGTGGTGAGTATGGCAATTACCCCTCATGTGATTGAGGGAGGCCCGTGCCCCAGCAGTGGGGACTCAAATGGGCTGATGATGATGATGATGAGACCACTTAGATAGATAGATAGATAGATAGATAATACGTTTATCCTGCTGCACAAAATTTTACAGTTACATAATAAAATTTTAAACACTAATAATACTCAGTCATAGAGTGAGATGAGTGGAATCACCGAAGCGGTGCTCATCGAACTGCTCTGTATTTATTACATTATGTCCGTGATTTCCCACCTGTGCATATCGCCAGAGGGTCAAAAACCGCTTTATCAGCGGGTGAAGGGAATAACAGCTGATTGTGAACATTGCATTGTGTGCAACATAATTTAAAACAGAATTTAAATGATTTTGTGACAGGGATTTCTATTATCATATGTCATATGATGACATAATAGTATATTTTGAAGATGACGTGAAATAAACACAAACTCTAATAAGAAGATACAGACCGACAAAGATCAGAAGGCATTTCAGTGACATTGACATGGAGGCGCTGTACAATACTTTTTTTTATGGGAAACTGTCAAATGCACTGACTCTTGTAAAGGAAACAGCGTTAGTTCCGACATTTGCCACGTGCTAAATAACCGAGAGCGGACTATACAATAAACTTTTTGCAAGTAACATGTCAATATAGATTTTTTTATGATGCTATTGAGTTTATACGAGTATTATTACCTTACCCTATGGTTTATACCAAACTATAACTTACTCTATAGTTTATACCAGAGTAATAATGTTTGTACTCGTATAGGTACATAGTGTTGTGATGTCCAAAATAATTTTATTTATTTATTTATTTATAAGATCACCAACAAAATTTACATTAGTACATAATACAATAATAACACCAGAAAATTTATAAATCAATCTAAACGAAATCTTATTTATAGGTGACAACGGCATGCAATATTGACAACAGTAACAGTAGGTAGTGTTGAAGAATTAATTAAATATTACTAAAATCAATTTCACTACAAAGAGAGGTGTTTTTGACACCTTTTGGGGAGGACTAGTTTTTTAAATTTAACTAAAGAACCGCAACTTATATCGACATCAGTATTCTTAGATTTTATGTTATACTGGCGAATCAATCTGTTTAAGGCAGAAAAATTACCAACATTTGATTTGGAGCTCCTCAAGCCGAATAAGTTATACCGAGATGCTCGCGGCAACCTCTTTGGGACATTAATATTTACTTTAGACAGCAGTTCATAATAAAATTTTCTTTCTAATATTCACGAAGCGATAGGATTTATCTTCTACCTTATCTCCTGTCTCACCCCGCATTGCAGGCCATACACGTCAGACTTCGAGCTAGCCCATTTTACACAGTTCCGTTGGTTATCATACCAAAATTTAAATATGGAAATTAATTCTGGTGGCAAACTAGTTTCACCACTCAGCTTTTCCCAGACTAAATTGTATGGGACCAAGTCGAAGGCCTTTGACAGGTCCAAATAACAGGCATATACTGGGGCTTTTCTAGCAGTGTACAGTATTTAATCAGTTGTTACTGTTTTTTACAGCGTGAGGCAGTGTCTCTACTGTGTTTCGCTGCGTGAGTGCGGGTACCGGAACTTTTATATGTTAAAAAATAAATAAGCAAAAATTTATTCATTTAATAATAATTTCAAGATTTATGTAGGTTGATGTATTTCTGATCGTGAAATACATGGACCCACATTTTACACGACTTGAAACTCACCCTGATAACCCTTAAAATAAGTTGGCAGCTCTTTATTTATTTCTTTCTTAGTCATTATGTATGGTCAAGGCGTCACAAATATCAAAACATAACTTGCCAACTAATTTTATAATCACAGTCAGGCAGATACTTGTAAACGTTGTTCTAGGTACAATTAAAACAGTACAGATACTACAATAACCATTTCCCAAGGAAATATGGTGTAACTGGTAACATTAATTAGGATTTTTATGTTGATACTACGTTCATAGCACCAACTTGAAAAACCAAATTTGAGGTGCCAGCATTAAGGAAACTATCCTTCTATTCTTGTTATTATTCTATGCGTCCAACACTCTATTATTAGAGCTGGGGGAAATTCCATTAGCAATGGAGGCGACACGTCCGTCCTCACCGACGTATAGCAGACAAATGAGATCGACTGTGGCGCCGCCAGACGGCCGCAAACGCTATGTCCCGAGATTATCAAAGGAAATTAGAACGCGGGCTTCCAAGCCACGTAATTCTCTGTGACCAGCTCTGGATGGATTCCTTTTTAATTGGAAGGACTTACGAGGTTTGGTTGGACCGTAGTTTGACTATCTGTATTCTCGTTAAGGTAGGGTACCACTCGGGTAGGGCACACTAACGACTCGAGTATAAATAGTATAAGTGATTGCCGAGAGGTTGTATTTGAAATTGTTTAAAATAGATCCGGTTTAGTATCTTAAAATTAAAATCGATTGGCGTCGCTAATGTGCCATACCCGTCACCTTAAGTACAAATGCCCAATTGGTGTAGTGGTTTAAATACCGGCCGTGATCTCGGGTTCGATTGCCCGGTCGAACAAAAAGTATGTTTCGAATATTTCAAACAAGGTTCCGTCCAGAATACATTTCTTTTTAACCTTATATATAAATAAATAAGTTCTTTATTGGCAAAAAGTTATGTCAATTTACATAGTGACTTGTGCACTAGGCTCGCAGGATGAGTGAGCTAGTATACCGTAACACAGTTTGATTGCAGGTTTTAGCGTATTGCTCCAGTTCTTATAAGTGCCAAAAAAACAATAAAAACAAAAGTGTTAACAAATTTAACTTATTTACAACAATGGACAAGAAATCGGAAAAAAAGGGATACAAAGCTAGCAAATTTAAAGGAATAGTTAAATAGTGATTGGTGTATATGTCACCGGAAAATAAGAAGATCCATAAGTTTATCAATTTACTAGGAAGTTTGAGTTTCGCATTCCTAAAAAAGTGCAAAGACATTGTGATTCCATTGATTTGTCAGCTCGCCAATCTCAGCTTCAAAAATGGGAAATTCCCAAAAGCTCTGAAACGCTCATTAATTACTTCCTATATACAAGAGGGGGGACAGAGACGATGTTAATAATCATCATAATCATTATCATTTATTGCATAATGTGGTTTACAAAAAGGTTTTACACTACTAAAAAATACAAATACAAAAATGTTTATTGCAGTAACTTAGTCTAATGCAATATTTTGTGTATGATGCTCCCTTTTAAGCTCATTTGCTTGTGATAGGCAACACCGCTCTTCCATAGCATAGTGACAATAGACTAAACTCACTAAATTAATTAATTTAAATTAAAGTTGAAGATACAATAATTATGTGTGTGTGTGTGTGTGTGTCTGTTTGTACGTGACCGGAGGTGTGTGTATGCCTGCACATTATATAAGTTATACATTTTATAATTTATCATAAAGGGTAAGCAGTTAGTATTTTTTTTTACAAGTATACAAGGATCTTACATTACACTGCCCCTTGCAGGGTAATGTGAGATTTTCATACTTACAAACTATATTACTACTACTACTACAAAATATAGTATGTTTTCAAGAATAAAGGTTTGTTAGAGTTATATAATAATATTATGCCCAGTACAACTACAAAGAACTCTTAACTTTTAAATGTATTTATTAACCTACCTACCGGAGTAGGCAACGTATTCTTGTATATTGTAGAAACTATGTGAAAGCAGGAATTCTTTTGTTTTATTTTGGAATGTTTCCTGATTTTCTATATTTTTTTAAGTTTAGAGAAAGTTTATTATAGATTTTAATTGACATGTAGTATATTCCTGATTGCACCAGTCTCGCGCCATATGCTATGTCATCTTGAATGGAAATTCTTTATTTGTTTATACTGGTTTAAATTATTTTTTACTAATTTACAAATTTGTAAAATGTATATTGATGTTCATTTTACAAATTTGTAAATTAGTAAAAAATAATTTAAACGTAAGGATACCTAGTTCTTTAAAATAAGTCCTACAGCTAAGTCTGTTGTTTATGTTGGCTAAAATTCTAATGCATTTTTTTTGCAAAATAAATACCTGATGAATTTCTGTAGCATTTCCTCACAGAGCGATGGCATAATTCAGCCAAGCATGCGTACTGTTACGGGGTGGGTCAGGAAGAGCTTTTTAAAAAACAAACTTATAAGCTAAACTTTTATTTTCAATAAGAAATACAATTTCGGAAAAAGTCGTAACCCGGCGGAAGTCCAATCCGAACTAACTCATGATCATGCTAATCGATGCGTTTCCGATTGCATTGACGTCAATGCAATAGGAAACGGGGTTGCATACGCGGCTGTTTTATTTTATTAGTTTTGTCGTGTATTTCCTATAACATAAACAACATTTCGCTGTATTCAGATTTGTGGATTTTTTTTAACCATGGCTGGCATGTGATTTTCTACTTTATAAAGATAAGATAAGATAAGATAAGAAATCATTTATTCGACACTTAACATGGACATTTACAGAGGAAATATCTTAAAAGCTAAGTGCCGAAACGGTCCCTACTCAGCATTCAGCTATGGCCTGAGCCATAGCGCTGATTTTCAGTAAAGACCGAATCGCATACAAATTTTTGCTAACTTATTTTATTGCGCTTCATGCATACATGCTTAAAATTAACATTAAAGGCTCATTACAGCATTAATAGTATTCTATTTATACGTGTTCGTGTTCGTTTCGTGCAGAGTATGCCATGTTTATTTTTGTAAAATTGAACAGTTTGTCTGTGTCCTACCACATGTGAATACTTGTGAAAGAAAAGAAGTGGGGGAGCAAGAAATTTGTGTGTGTGTGTGTGTGTGTGTGTATGTGTGTGTGTGTGTGTGTATGTGTGTGTGTGTGTGTGTGTGTGTGTGTGTGTGTGTGTGTGTGTGTGTGTGTGTGTGTGTGTGTCTGTTTGTGTGTGTGTGTGTGTGTGTGTGTCTGTTTGTGTGTGTGCGTGTGTGTTTGTTCACTGACTGCCTGATTGTTTAAGAAGAATATATTTTTTGAAATTTGCTTTAAAAGTGTGAATTGACGGTGAATGGAGCATAGGTGGGGGTATGTTGTTCCAAATTTTAGCGGCAGTATATTTGAAGCTTCCTTTGAATGCTGTGGTGCGGTGTGGAGGGACAAGCATGCGGCCGAGACGTGTTCGAGAAGACCAGGTAATTTTATCATGTAGGTATAAGGGCTTACGACTTTTAACTATACCAAATAAAAGTGTGGCAAAGTGAAAGGATCTTCTAGATTCCATATTTAATATTTTATTCTTGTTGATGTATGGCGACACATGACTTCTCGGAGGAATCTCAAAACAATATCGTTCACATGCGTTTTGCACTCTTTGTATAAGGCCCTTGGTTTTAGCTAAAAGTCTGGGTCCATAGACACTGTCTGCATAATTAAATTTGGATAATATTAAAGATTCCACAAAATCAACACGAAGCTTGATACTTAAAAAATTACGAATCCGATAAAGTATTTTTAAACGATAAAAACAGTTACGAACCAATTCTTTAACATGACTCTCAAACCTTAATCTAGAATCCATTATAATGCCCAAGTTACGTGCTTCATGAGTTTCTGAAATATGTTCATTTTTAACTTTTATTACTGGCTTTTGAGAGGATATTTTTAAAATTTGTTGCTCAGAACCTAGAATTACAAATTTTGATTTACTTGGGTTAAGTGATAAAGAGTTACTTTTAGACCATGTATCTATACTATGAAGATCTTCGTTAATTTTATTTACTGCCACACCCACATCGTTAGGCTTGAATGAAAGGTACAGTTGCAGATCGTCTGCATATAAATGAAATTTACAATGTTTTATACAGTTGAGAATGTCAGCGCTATATAAAATAAAGAGTAGAGGTCCAAGGATTGACCCTTGGGGCACACCCTGGTTAACTGCGGATACGGAAGAAACTGAAACATTACCAACATTATCTTTTATCTGAACGTACTGAAATCTATTATAGAGATAACTATGAAACCATTTTATTGTTGATGCGTCGAGTCCATAAAACGCTAACTTTGAAAGTAATAAGGATAAGTTAATCGTATCGAACGCCCGGGAAAAGTCTAAAAGTACCAAAATAGTCCCAGATCCGGAATCTTGAGCCTCCAAAATATTTGTGGTGACATCAAGAAGGGCTGTACTAGTACTTCTATTTTTTGGAAACCTGATTGGACTTTTGGAAGAATGTCATTTTGTTCTAAATAATCTAGGAGCTGAGAATATACTACTCTTTCTAGCACTTTAGAAAGGCAAGGGAGAATGCTAATAGGTCTAAGATCTTTAAAATTAGAGGGATTGGTAGTCTTAGGTAGCGGTTGAACTATAGCAGTCTTCCAGGACTCAGGAAAAGTACTTGTAATAATAGACCTGTTAACAATAGAAGTAATGGCATCTAAAGAATTTGGTAAAGTAATTATAAGCATGTCTAAAGAAATAGAGTCAACGCCTTGGGCATTGGTTTTTAGAGATTTAATGATTTTAAGGATGTCTTCTTTTTTAACACACTTCAAGGCAAAGGTTGAAGAGTTAAACCTATGATATTCGAAATAAGTCAGTAGTGACAGGTTGACGTACTCAGAATCAGGTAATTTAAGAAAGTGTTTGTTAATTTCGTCCGCTGAACATAGATGTTCAGGTACATTACCACTATTTTTTGGAGGGAGTACATTTTGTTTTAAATTCTTCCACATTACTTTAGGGTTCTTAAAATGAGCATTTACGTGATGTTTGAAATAGGCGCATTTTTCAAAATATAGAGAGGAGTTTACTAAATTCTTCAGTTGTTTATAGTAATCCCGGTGTGAATTACTTTTAGTTGAAAGATATCTCTTATGAGCCTCATTTCTTAAATTCATCATTAATTTAATAGTGTCCGTAAACCAAGGAGGAGAATTAGTTTTTATTTTTAAAGACTTAATAGGGGCATGAACATCTATTAAATTTAAAAGCAACATATTAAAAAGAGATACCATATCATTAACATTATAGCAATCATGAATCATAAACCATGGAACTGAGTTTAAATCGATATTAAATTGGACGTGGTCAATATCTTTCATTGGCCTGTAATGGATTATATTTAGGGGGAATTTTAGGTTTTCTGAAATTAAATTCAGAAACTATGAGAGCGTGATTGTTTAGTTTAGAACCTATTACGTCTGTAATTACATTTCGAACTGCTGCGTCTGTGCACACAACATCAATGAGTGTTTCACTATTGTCAGTAAAATGCGTCGGGGTGGCAACTATTTGTGACAAATTAAAAATGCTTATAAAATCTAAAAATTTTTGGTAATTTAAACAGTTGGAATTTAAAACATTGATATTGAAATCTCCTAGGATTATTAAGTTATCGCAGTGACCAAGAGCATTTACAGAATCAGTTAGAGCATTTAAAAAAATGTCGGTATTTAGCCAGGGCGGCCTATACGCCGTGCCTAAAGTAACTTTATTTCCGTTAATGTTAAATTTTAACCATAACTGTTCAACGGGCATGCAAACAGGATGTTCAAATATCTTAACGCGTAAACCTTTCCTCACGTAAAACGCAACACCTCCCCCGCGGCCTCCTCGTACTGCCAGAGGTCTGGGGGCACTGCGGAGGGTATAGCCAGGGATTGATGGAGCTTTCCCTTCCTCGTTGTGACGCAACCAAGTCTCATTGATCGCCAAAATGTCCAAACTATGATGTAATGTCGCCAAAATTATTTCATCATGATATTTACCTAAAGAACCTGGATTGTAAAGGCCAACATTAAAACGTTTAGGTGACGCCATTATCAAAGCTGTATGTGTAGGTAAATGTTGGTATACTTGAATGGTGTGGTACGATAGGTAAATAAATTATTGTGTATTTAAGAAGACATGCATATTGCAAAAACTTTTCATGAATTAAATAGGATACGTTGAACAGTGTGTGCTTAGTTTTAAAATAAGCTATTTTTAGTGAATATTTTACTAAAAATGATTCAAAGATATGAGTTAGTCCGTAATTTGTTTGCACGCAGTCTTTGAGAAAGCAATAAAATAAAATTATTACATAATATACCCAAGAAACATAATAGTATAGACATCTGACATAAATTTTGGAATTAAATTGACTATGTTCATAACATTTTTGTAGTACGAAATAACATAAAACATATTGGTCTATAAGACATTTTTTAACATCGGAAAAACCAAATGAGATTATTTTTGAATGACATAAAAATAAGTTGAAAAAACAATTAAGTAAAATTATTTTTACAAGAATTACCAACCAATTATTATATGATATTTTAGAACTGTGTGTATTATATTTATAACATTTTTTTAATACAAAATAACGTAATATGTATTTTGATTTATAATCTATTCGGAACTTCTTAACATCAGAAAAATAAATTGAGATGAGTTTCGTATTATATAAAAATAAACAAAATAAGTATTGCTTATAGTCATAAAAATACTCGTAATTTGACGAATAATTAAAAAACTGTTTTATCAGGAAATTTATTTATTTATTTATTTATTTAAAACGACTTTACTATCCTTACAAGCATGCGCTTAATGCGATAGTACAGCTTCATAAAAATATATTATTATTGCATTCAAATTGATATTGTCAACTTAAAAACTACTTGTTTATCTATTTCATAATTAATACATGTTATGAAATTATCTATAGTTAAGATTATATAATCCAAAAGGTAGATAGTCTGAAATTAAAAAAAAGCCGTAGAAGGTTCTTTTTACAGTAGAAGGGAAAACATTTTTGTGTAGAAGATATAATAATAATTAATGCTACTATTAAAAATACCAAAATAACAAATTGATCTAACGACTTATGGGACCAAAAATTTTAGTGATGTCCTCTTCGGAACGCAGTCGGTAACGAGGGCTTCCATGCTCTTTGCGAGTGAAAATGTTTCCATCACGAGTCCAGACGTATTTCCAATTTGCCCGCTGGGATTCACTTCGAGCTTTGTAAAATATATGTCGGTTAGATCGAGTTAGACTCTCATTCACATAGAAGCGCTGCTCAGAACTTGACAATCCAAGTCCCGCTGTGGTAATGTTGCGGCGAACGCGTGCAGCATTGAGCAACTCGTTGCGTTGCGCGCGGCGTGCCAGTCGCACCACCAGGGGGCGCGGCGGCGCCTCCGCCTCACGCGGCTCCGTTCGACGCACAGCGCCCATACGCTCCGCGCTCACCACGTCTCGCTCCTCCAAATCAATACCCAGCTTTGTAGCCACAGTAAGCATCAAGTGAGTGGAATTTTCGTTTTTCTCTTCTGGAATACCCGCGATCTCAATATCGTTAGTGAGAAGCTGCTGGTCGCGATCGTTTAATTCTAGTTTTAGGTTCTCAATGGATTTTTCTAGAATAGATGTAGATGTATCAGTCAGCGCCCTCATCAGTCATTGCGGTTGGTTTTCCAAAACCTCTACTCTCAGCGCGAGCTCATCTATGCGACTGTTGCAAGCTCCCATGGCAGAAGTAAGACTGGAAATTGCATGTCGAAACTCTAACATCTCGGCTCGGACCGCCCTCATGTCTTCTCGCAGGGGCCTAATCTCGACAATCAAGTCCTGCGAACGCTTTCTATACGGAGATGTACTCGGATGCTTTGTCTTTACGGGTTCCACAAACCGCGTGACACGTACGTCGGGACCAAAGAATTTTATGAAGTTTTCAAGCTGACTTTTGCTGACATGTGTTGTGTAACATAAGTCGAAAGAGTTTGTGTCAGCATCGCGCAAAGTCAACGCTCTATCGCTGGTGTTTGGCTGATAATAACAGCATTTTTTAGCTGAAATGTTGATGTAAAGGTACTTCAATATATCAGATTTCGGTACGCCACAAGCGGTATGGTCATCCCCCCCAAATCTGTTTTCGCACAAATGAATTTTACTTTCAGGTTCGTCAGTTAAGAAGTTGGCGCCCAGATCTCTGAAAAAGAAACGTTTTATAGAACCTTATCAAAAAAAAAGGAGGAGGTTCTCAATTCGGCATGTATAGGTATATCACGGGTATATATATTTTTTATTAGTTGTTTATAGGCAACCCAGTGCCATTTCATTAAATGCTTCCTCAGCAATCATTTAATTATTTATTTTAAGTTAGCCTGTAGCGTCCCACTGCTGAGCAAAGGCCTCCCCCAAATTCTTCCATTGATCCCTGTCCAATGCCCTGTCTTGCCAATCTTGGACATATTTGTAAAAATCGTCACACCATCTTTTTCTGGGCCCACCCCGCAGTCGCCGTTCATCGGTCGGGCGCCATTGAGTGACGATTTTTGTCCATCTTTCGGGGCCCATTCTGCACACATGACCCGCCCAATCCCATTTTAAGATAGAATGCGTAACTCTGACATACGCTCCAAGACTGGAATCGCAGATGTCGGTCGAAAAGCTGCAAATCTAAAATTAATTTAATTTAAAAAAAACAGATGCCTGTAGGATCGAGTGGTGGGATCTTGGGCTATCAATTATTATGAACGTTACTTACTTATGGTACTCACCTATATAAATTGTGTCTCCAATTTGGATCTAGCCTACGACTCTTAGCAGGTTTTAAGAAAATTTTAAAATCATTTTTGCTGTTATATAAAGCTTCGTATAGGTCGTCATATGAGAATTTCACTGGGGTATGTATCGCCAGCCTATGGTTTTCAGTTTCCAACCATTCTCTAGCCTTTGCGACTACTTCTTCGAGGCACGACTCGCGGCTTGGAAAATGTTCATAATCCGGATTATCGAACGTAGAATCCACGTACATAGAATCGATTTTTATAGGGGAAATTTCCCCGCTTTGACTCAAAGTCAATGAAGATGGAATATTTTTCACTTGATCTCTTTCAATTTCCAACAAAAAATCTCCTGTATAAAGAATAGTTTCACCATTGTATCTGAAAAGGAACATCACAGCTCCTTTTGCATGTTTTTCGGCTGATATCAAAGTGACTTCCAAACGTTGATCAAGGCCATGGATCATATGGGGGCGACCTGCAAAGATAATCGATCGATAAAAACACTGTTGCGGGTTCGGGGTACAAGTCAAGAAAACGCCAAATTCACAAAAAAATTATTTATTTATTTCAGGCAACAAGATACATTTAATTAAATTGAAAATTTAAAAACCCCCGACGGCGGCCATCTTGGATTTGAAATTTGTCACAATAAACATATTCTGTTACTCAAGCTCTTTTTATATGATACCCCTATTGTGGGAGATGTGTTAAAACAAATAATCCATATCTTTTTGACGGCGGCCATCTTGGATCGGTTTTTATCCAACATAGCTAAGAACACTCCCCCCTTATTCATCTTTCAAACAAAAAAAAACAAAATCAAAATCCGTTCATTTGTTCGGGAGCTACGATGCAATAGACCAACACACAGACACGTCAAACTTAACACTCCGTCGTTTTTCGGAAAGACGACACCAAGTCCTTCTTAATAATAAAGGTCGCCAGTGTTCACTTTGTGGCGAGACTTCAACCGTTTGACCCTCAGCGACCGTTGGACTTATTTCCCAAGTAATTTACAACTCCCTCGACCCTCGAAGACCAGTGTAGGCGGGACACGTACAGCTGCGTAGTGTGAGTCTCTGGCTGTAACGAGCTTTCCGTTGTTATCAGGTGGGGTGCCTCGGTAGTTACTGCTTGCGGGCTTCTTCTTCTCCACTTTAGTGAAGCCTTCATCATCGCATTTTTTCTTCGGTGGACACAATGTTGGGGTCACCTTCGGTTTCTTCCCCTTTGGTCGTTGATGACGAAGTGATGCGTCAGCAATCGCAGTCGGTCCGTGGCAACCTCTGATGTCGGCTCCACGGCGGGGCGTGTGGCGATGGAGCGGACTCAGCAATAGCTGACTACAAGTCAAATCTGCTGACCGATGCGTTTTGCGGTCCGCGACGAGTGTTGACCTTCGTGGCCTCGGGTGACCTACTAACCGAATAATTACGTTTTATTGATAACATAACATTTGACACCTTCAACAGTACCTCGGCCAGGCTCGTCTTCAGGGTTGTGATGTCCTTCAGCAGCCTGGTGACGTCGACTTGGTCAAACGTGATGGGGGCAGCCTATGCAGCTGCTTCCTTTAATGATATCTTGGAGACTACGTTCACCCTTTTCATCCCTCCTCCTGCGAGAACGCATTCGGTCAGCCGTGCCAAGCGTCGTGTAGAGCAGCACCTTACCACTGCAATTCTCCTGTCGTGTGAAGTTCAACTTGGGGATCTGTATGATGCTGATCTCGTCACTTTCGTCGAAGGCGTGTTGGATGAACGTCAACAGTTCGTCGGCCGCGCAGTTCTGACTCTACCACGCGCCGCACGTGGACATATTGTAAAAAAAGTGAATTTTATTTTAATGTGTTTGTATGTTAGACTGTAAGGTATTTATTATATAGGCCAATGGAATACACACCTCAACTTTGTCTAGGAATATTGCAAAAATGCTTCACGTTTTGAAATTAGTTACTTATTCTTTTCTGGATTTCGTTATAAACTCAGTTTAAAACTTACCCTACCTCGCTAGCGAGATAAAAATAATAATTATTTTAATATTTCATTTTTAGAGCCTTTAACTAAACCCTTAACAGCGTGGCCCGCCTGGAATGATTGATATTTTCCCGTAGGAATAAAACGTATAATGTAGGTATCATTGTAACCGTGAAAAGATTTTTTAATCGGTTACGTAGTTTTTGAGCTATAAATAAATAGTTTCACAACATCACATACATTGATCTGACTCCGAGATAGGTAGCTCAAGCACCTGTGTTATGGATATCAGAATCAACAGTGGGATTACAAATATATACATATAATACTTTTCTCTTGTAAATACATACTTATAGTACATAGATAACACCCAGACCAATACAAACAGATATGTTCATGCACACAAATGTTTGTACTGTGCGGGGATCGAACCCGCAACCCTTGCACCAGAGGCAGCGTTCACTACCACTGTTCCAAACGGGTCGTCAAATTAATTAATTATAGATATTATTAATACTTTTTGTCAAAACGGTCATTTTTGCAATATCCCAAGACCAAAATGAGGTGTGTATTTTTTAATGTAGGTTTTTAATGTAGGGCAACAAGATGTTGCCTGAAATAAATCACACTATTATGTTTGTCTATCGATCCATAACAATGACTAAGAAATATCTATAACCTCGGGGAATAATGTCACGGTTTTTAGAAGGCGTTCGTAGAACCGAAACGAACATGTGGAGGCCAATTTACTCTAAAAATGATGTGACACCATCCGGATGTATTTCTCCTGCGGGATAGCACGGCACGGAGGCGGGGATACAGATCCAACACGAAGAGGCCCTTTGAGACACAATAATGAAAGTGGGAATGTATTCACACACACACACACACGCACACACGCACGCACGCACGCACGCACTCACGCACGCACGCACGCAAACACACACAATCATTTGTAGTGAACATATTTATGTCTCAAAATGTTTTTTAAAAACATGTTGGTTTCATACTGGACTCACGGCCTAGGCCAGGTGAGCCGCAGCTTCTCTTGCTGGGTTCATATGAGTTGCATCGTCCCTGCAGGAACTTACGAACAATACGACACGTGTTCAGGATAGCGGCCTTTTGCATTGTCATATATTTTCGGGTACTCTGGAACATTCCTTAGATCATTAAGTCTTAGTGGTGATTATGCCTAATGTATAGAACATTTATTTTTCTTCGCTTATTTTGTTAATCTAACAACGTAACTAGACTTTATTCACGATACCTATTTATGAGGTTTTTGGGATGTGAACGATAAAAAAATGACGGTGTACAGATACTTTACTTTATTTATTTATTTACTATTAACCGTGTTTCCAGGTTCATATTATGTTATTTTATAGGATATTGAATCACATGTTTCGCCATCTCAGCGGCATGTAAATATTTACAATCATAATAATTATTATTTTACAATGTGCAAGTACATAGTCGCTACATTAAAATGCTGTAGAAATTATTGTCTAGGAGCCATACATATTGTTTCTGACAAAACAATGGAGTAGGTAGTTAATAATTTTGAGTTCTTTGGAATCTTGTTGTATATTTTTACACACATGTTCAAACTTTACTTCCTTAACCAGATTTCTGGCGTTTTTAAACTTAGGATTAAATTAGGTTTAAGCATAGTTCTAGGACTTAGAAAATTTTTCATTTCCAACTTTTTCCATTTTGCTCAGAGTTGATTCTTTTGACTCTAAATCACACTTTTAACCCTTATATACTTACTTTTTCGCCTTATATACTTACTTTCTTGTCTTATATACTTGTTATATACCTTCCCAACTTTGTTTTAGTTTCTGTTTTTCTTCATAATTTCTTCGTTTTTACTTAGTTTTCTTTAGTTTTCTCCTACAAATTAGTTTTAAAATCGGGTTTTCACCGATTTCTTAACTTCTTGTGGTTGGTTGGTGCTACCATGCCTCCCAAGAAGAAACCCCATCCCAAGAAAAACTCCCCCCCCCCCCCCCCCATCTACATCTGGGGCATCTGTCGTACCTAGAAACGAGTCGTCGCCCGTGCCATTCGTTCTGGACCCCTTTGGGTTCCAGGCGGATGACTTTTTATCCGGGCTCTCGGACAACGATAGCGACGATAGATACTCGGACATTTTACCACCTTGCATGCAACCGACAGAAGAGGCGTCGGGTGTTGCTGCGACGGATGTTGCGGCGTCGACTGGAGGAGCGCCTGTTGGTGCTGCCGCCACCGCAGCCAAGAAGAAGAAAACACCGGCTACTCAAAAATCGTCGCAAATTTCGGACAAGCCTTTGCCCCAACTCCACGTTGACCCCAGTGAAGCGAAGGACTTCCTCTCTTTCTTCTATGTGGTCACTGGAGCTAATCGTACCTTGATGGAAGCAGTCAATCACGGTAAGAGTCTGACTCGCGAGATGAAGGCTCTTATCAATAAGTGTTCTGACTGCATCGACAAGACAATGGAGCACTTTCTCGACAAATTAGTGGACTACGAGAATGACACTTCCAAGTGTGCTGCACCGGGTGCCGTGGACAGGCCTGCTGAGGCTCCGACAGTGGGCCCTGAGGTAACGGGCACGGACTTAAGAGGCATCATTGCGGGAGTTGTGCGCGAGGAGATGCAGCTTCTTCGGGAGGAGCTTCGTGCTGTTCCTTCTGTGTCTCCCGCCGCCCCCACCACCACATATGCTAACGTCGTCTCGTCGTCAAAAAGCGCCCCCCCACCGAAAATCACCAAACCGGCAATCATCGTATCTGCCAAAGATGCTACCAAAAAGCATGAACAAGTTATCTCCGACTGGAAGAAGGTCGTCTCCTTCCGGAAGGAGAAATATGCGCCGGCAAAAATTATGGCCGTTTCAAACGGCAAACTGCGCATAGAGTTTGACACTCCAACTCAGTGCGAGGAGGTCATCACCCGCACTAAAGAGGCCCCAGGGTTTGACGCTGAGAAGGCAAAGCGCCGACCGCCCCTCCTGATTCTGAAGGGAGTCAGCAAGGACGTTCCTCGGGACGAACTTGTTGAAACCCTACAGCACCAGAACTCAGTCGAGGGCCTGCGACTTTGCTTCCTCACGTCCAATAAAAACCCCAATTTGTACAATGCGGTCATTGAGGTAAACCCGGAGACTCGCCGCACACTGCTCGGAGCGGGGAAGGTCAATGTCGACCACAACCGTGTCCATGTGGAAGACTTCTCTCGCTTCGTGCAGTGTTACCAGTGCCTTCAATATGGACACACCAAGGCTAAGTGCACCTCCGAGTCCAAGCCGTGTGCTTACTGCGCCACTGAGGGTCATCACGCAAGTGATTGCCCTCACAAAGACAACCCAGAGAAGCGCAAGTGCTACAACTGCACCAAATTCATCACAGCTACGGGTACCAAATGTGACCTTAAACACATTGCCACCAGTCGAACTCAGTGTCCTCGCATAAAAACGATGATTCGCCGAATCAACGACCTGACAGACTATGGGACGTGAACTACCCTCATCACATCCCAATCGCCTTCACTTTCCCTTCCCTTTCCATCACTCCACTTCCATTTCCTTTTCCCAAAATTTTTCCTCGCAAGTTCTGTCTTGCATTTTCGTGTCTTCGACTTTTTAGTCAAAACAAATTTTTCCACTTTTTCCTAAGTTGCCGTCGTATCAAATCGCGACAAATGGCACAACATTAAGATAACACAAACACATGGGAAAAAAAAAACCAGATTTACCTCTGAGTATATTAGTTTGTGTAGTGTGTTGCCAGTGATGACATACGGAACCGAAACGTGGCCGCTTACAAATCCTACAATGTGCCGATTAAGGAGGCTTAAAGTCGCAGCCGTGGCAGGCCCCGATCGTGGCCATGGCCCGGATGGACAAGGTGGACCGATGATATTTTATTTTATTTATTTCAACAAATATGATAATAAGAGCTGACAGTGCCCAAAGTGACTAACAGTTGCCCAAAGCGCTCTTATTATAATTCAATATGAAGTACATAAATACACTTAGACACTATGACACAGATATAAACTTAACAAATGAGACAAAACATAAATGTTATCATTAAATATATCAGCATGTTGGAATTTGGTAAGAAAGACGAACCGCCTTGGAGGTGGGCGCGTGCGCAGCGTAGTGCGTGCGCGCGGCTCGCTTCGCGAACAGTGCTCTCCTGCGTCGGACGCCTCTCACATAGCTTTCAGGGATATATATGCCAATACTGTTCAAGATATGATATGGTGAAGATCGCGGGAATTCATTGGGTCCGGGCGGCACAGAGCCGATAGGCCTCCCCCAATGTTCTCCACACAGACATTGGGGGAGGCCTATGTCCAGCAGTGAACGTCTATTAGCTGAAATGATGATGATGATGATAATAGTTTACTTACCTATTTCGAGTGGTTCCACGTTTCTACTTATGATTTTATAATTTAAACAATAGTGTTTTAAAATAGTTTCGGTGTCCTTCGACATATAAAACTTTGCTCCCGGTGGAAATCTCATCGCATCGGCTTTAAGAAACAGACCGACAGTATGGTCATCGTGTGCATGCGACAAAAAATATGCCTTCTGATCTTTGTCCAGAAAGTTGTCCACTCTTATTCCATCTATTTCTTTAATTATGCCAGGCCAGGCGGGAGTGATCTTTTCCATTACGAATTGATATTCAAGTTCTCTTCACACCTAAAAATAAGCATTTATTGAATAGTTCACACCAATCTTATCGCGAACAAGAGCAATTAATAGCCTACCTATTATTATCTTACTCTTTTTTTATATGATTGGTGGCAGAAGAGCAGACGGATCATCTGATGGTAAGCGATGCCCATGGACACCCGCGACACCTGGAGTCACAAGTGCGCTGCCAACCTTTAAACCCCCCTTTCCTCAGGATTATGCCTCCGGTACCCTCACTCACAGTGCGCCTTCATGCCGGTTTTCTGTGAGGCCATAGTATCACTCCGGTCGAGCCAGCCCATTCATGCCGAAACGAAGTTCTCCCACGGTAGAAACTCTAAGAACTTGCCTTTAATTGTCTTACAAAGGAATGCCGCCGGCTGGGGTGCGATGGGGCGACGAGAGACTGCGCCACGAAAGAAGTCGACAAAAAGTACAATTTTATTTATTTACACACAGAGGTGTGTAAATAAATAAAGCTCAAATTTAAATGTTGACGTGAAAAAAGTGGCACGGTACTTCTTTCATTCATTCAGCTGGTCTCACTGAAAACCAGCGTCATGGCCTTTGTCTGGGCTGTGACATAAGCTGAGTGAGGGCCATTTATACTAGACGTCATAACACATCATTATATTCATTTGGCACTGTCTGGACATGATTGAATATAGTTTTGGTTTTTTTTTTTTACTTTTGTTTTATTTTTATGTATTTTTGATTGTTTTATGTTTTGTTTTATGTTTGTACCAAATTGTGTTCTGTTTATAATTGCTATATGTTCTGTGTTGTGATGTCTATAATAATAAATATTTTCTTTCTTTCTTTCTTTCTTTCTTTCTTTGGTGGCAAGAACTCTGTCTTATGGCCATGGGAGGCAAACAAGCAAGCGAGTCTCCTGATGGTAAGCGATCACCGCCGCCCATGGATATCAGCCACACCAGAGGGAGTGAATGCGTTACCGGCCTTTTAGGAAGCTATAGGCTTGTTTCTTGAAGATCTCAATGTCGTCGTACAGATTCGGAAATACCGCTGCCGGAAGTTGATTCCACAATGAGGAGATGCGTGGCAGAAATGACGTGTAAAGCGCACGGTGGTGGACCTCCACCCATCCAGATGGTACAGGTGGAATCCTAGTGTACGGTGGTGAAATTTATCACCGGGTATTAACTCAAACAACTCCTCGAAACGCTCACCATGGTAAAGGCGATAGAAGACACATAGAGATGCGACTTCTCTCCGCAGGGCCAGAGAGTCTAAGCGATCAGTAAGATTCTCGTCGTCGACTATTCGAGTTGCACGACGTTGAACACGGTCAAAAGGGAGGAACTGATATTGGGGTGCCCCGGTCCAGAAATGGGAGCAGTACTCCATGTGAGGCCGAAACTTGTGCCTTATAGAGCTGAAGGCGGTGGGTTGGCGTAAAATACCACCTTGCTCTACCGAGGACACCCAACTTCTTTGAGCGTAATTTAGCCTTATCCTCCAAATAACCACCAAATTGAGTATCCTGGAAGTGAGGAGATGAGACAGAGGCGGTTTTTATCGCAGTAAAGTAAACTTGTGTCTTCTTGGGATTAAATTCAACTAGATTCATGCTACCCCTAGATTCAAGTTTTTTCCGATACTCGTCGACGTACGTGGGACCGAGAAATCTTTGCATGGCCGGAATATGAGGCATCTCCCGTACTGTCATCCGCATAACAATGAATACCGCTGGTATGTAGCATGTCATTGATATGAAGGAGAAACAGGTTTGGGGATAGCACACAGCCTTGGGGGACACCGGCATTCACGGGTTTCAGGTCAGAGCATGAGCCGTCAACTACGACCTTGATGCTACGACCCATGAGAAAACTGTGTACCCATTCGCAAAGCTTCTCAGGCAACCCATAGGATGGAAGTTTTGAATTGGTGCTCCTCTAGGTAGCCCAGAAGCAGTCTGTTTAGGGTGCATGTCTATGCTCATGGCTACTTGTAGTAGCGTGGCGTAATGAGGGCGGCAGAATGTCGGTGGTAGGGCCCAACCCTCAGAAGGCACAGGCGGCTCCAAAAAGATGCAAGTACTTAAATGCACACCTCAACTTTGTCTAAGCGTATAGCAAAAATGACGTATATAGCTACTTAAGGTGAAGGGTAGGGCACACTAGCGACGCCAATCGATTTAAATTTTTAGCTACTAAACAGGATCTATTTTAAACAATTTCAGGGTTACAACCTCTCGGCAAACACTCCAAAATGTTGGTTTCAACGCGTACGCGAAAAATTGATTCACGCCAAAAGCGGCCACTTTTGGCGCGTGGCACGCGTGCGCGCGTGCTTGCGTGCGTGCGTCCTTTCTTCCTTTCATTTCTGATAGTATGTTATTTAGCAAAAAAATCCTTATAATGAAGCCTTCCGATCGGTGTGATAAAGCCACAGGGTAATATTTTTTCCCGTGTAGCGGGTTCGATTCCCGGTTCAATCGTGTAATTATTCAAAAATCTATTTCAGTAAAATGTTCCATCTACAATTTTTAAGGTACTTTCCCTCCATGTGGCATGGCTGTGGATACTCTGTATACATATTTTTAAGAGCACGTACCTACCTACTTATAACATCTTACTCTTCTAATAAGACTTCCAAAAAAAGGCACGGACCCAGAGTCTGTGGTTGTAACATTCATAAAATAAAAGCAAAAAAGAAACTGATTTAGTAAACAATTTATTTCAACAACTTTTGCCGTTCTTCGTACTCCTCTGAGGAACTGCTTGAAGTCGTGGCCGTGGACACTCTGACGTCATACTCAACTTTACTCAGACTGATCTGACTCCCTAAGTCCCTGTTTCTGTATCTCTTCTTCGTCTTTACATTCTTGTCAATTCTCTCACAAATATTCACTATACTGTCTCGCAGTTCCATGGGGATGTCCCTCACAATCACTTCCCGGAGTAGGGTCTTCCTCACCTCGCTACTGACACCTTGGTCGTAAAAATTGGGCCCCTTTCCCTTTTTAAACATATTCTTAAAGCTTTCAGAATAGTTTTTGAACACCCCTCCCGTATGTTTCTTGTGTAACCACGCTAATGTTTGTATGCAGCAGAAAAAGGACAAGAGTAAGGCACAGACTCCCCCGATGTAGGCCAGTATAGAAACCACAGCAGACCTGCAGCAGTTGCTGTAGTCTGACACCTCTCCGTGCTGAACCGGACACAGCTTTCCAAACGTCATGTCTCGGATCAGCTTCAGATTCTGCGATATCGTCGAGCAATTTGATCGCACCTCTACTTTCACTTCCTCTACACTTGGCGTTTTGGTGACGACACCCGTTCCTGTACTTATCATATATATGTCACTTACTGTCAACGGGTGCTCCAAATCTCTACATGTATTAATGTTGGGAACGTATACCAAGTCTGGTAGTTCGCTATCAGGATTAGATTCGCATATTGGCGCTTCCACACATTTCCCGATGTAACCATCATAGTACGGCTTCTCGTCGGAATACTTCATGCCGCAGTGCACCGGCTCACACTCGTGTAAGGAGTCCTGGTCTAAAGTTTCACAGATCTGAGTTTTGCTGTCAAGGTAATGTTCTAATAACGCATTATTTTTTTTCCCTTCCGTTCGTGTTCTAGTGTCGAATGTTACATCAACTTTCTGTCTCTTAGCTCGCTTGTTTCTGCCGCACTGGTAGTCGAGAACGAAGTTGCAGTAGCCGACCAGGTCGTGTAGAACCACGGAAGGGTAGACGAGAATGAGGGTGTCCCTATCTTTGGGTTGTACGACGTGATGTCCTCCGTAGACGAACATTGAGTCACAGTCCTCCTCACCGTCGGTGAGGCAGCAGTTCTTCGCCCAGGAGTGGATGGCGCAACCACTGAGCCTATCTTGATTTTCAATGTCCACGTAGAACTGAAGTCCAACAGAATTGCTTTGCAGCGACACTAATCCTTTATCCAACACTGTAATTGATGCTATTGCTTCATAGGACATAACAAACATTTGTATAAGAATGAATGGATAAATATATTTTAGCAAACATTGCATTGCATTAAATTGGCAGATTATGGGCAGGAATTTGGCATTCGGTGTATGACAAACATAGATGATATAAACCATAGAATACATATACCATCTACATAGACTGTGGCTATTCATAGAAAGCAAATAGAAAGCCATACTTCAAAAACCGCACGAAGTAGTACTGGGGTGACGTGTCATGTGCTGGGCGACTTTCTTTCTCTACCGCACTCGTATAGAAACGTTTTGTTGAAAATGGCACATCCCGTTTAAAACGCGCGTTTTCTAACTAGAAAATGGAACTCCATGCCTAGACTTCAATCAACATAGCATAGAGTCTGATTCAACAATTACTTTATTTTATGATCTGGTCAGAGCTGTCGAGAGACAATTTAACACTGTCTAAGGGTACTCTCGAAGACCCCGCCAGGGAATTTAAATATTTAGGGCATGAGTTCACCGCCAGCTTCGCCGATTATGTAGATATGGAGCGGGAGTGGAGAGCGTTCTCGGTAAGAGCGGACATGATACCACGCAGGTTTGTGAGATGCTCAAAGACAGTCAAAGCCACGCTCTTGCCGATGGGATATATGGGCTAACCACTCAGCAAAAATCAACAGCGCTCTCCGCATCCAATTCAACAACGCGTTTAGAGCTGTGATGGGGATCTGCTCCGATTCTGTAGCGCCTCGGGTATGTTCGCAGAAGTAGGATTGGTGATCGGTAGATGCATGATAAGGAACGTGTAAGAAATCGATATTTGAATTATAGAATGACGTGCGAAAGTGAGATAGACGACGCATGGCCGACGACTGGGAAAGGCGAAGGACGTAGTCATCATCATTATCATCAGCAACCCACACTCGTCCACTGCTGGACATGGGTCTCCCCTAATGCACGCCACTGCTCCCGATTTTCGGCCACTCTCATCCAGCCCACACCAGCCAGCCCTCGAATGTCATCATCCCATCTTGTCGCAGGGCGTCCTACACTACGCTTACCGAGTCGCGGTCTCCACTCAAGGACTTTACGGCTCCAACGGCTGTCAGTTCTGCGGCTAATATGACCAGCCCACTGCCACTTCAGTTTGCTAATTCGGTGGGCTAAGTCGGTGACTCTGGTTCTCTGTCGGATTACATCATTTCTGATGCGGTCCTTCAGAGATACTCCGAGCATAGCCCTTTCCATAGCTCTTTGAGCGACTTTGAACCGGTGGACTAGTCCAGCCGTGAGTGTCCACGTCTCGGCACCGTAAGTCATGACCGGAAGGACGCACTGGTCGAAGACTTTTGACTTAAGACTTTGAGAGATGGGTGACGAGAAGACTTGACGAAGTTTACCAAATGCAGCCTAGCTGAATTCTTCTATTGGCTTCTCTCTCGAAGTTGTTTCTGCCTAATTGGAGCGCTTTTCCTAGATAGACATATTCCTGAACAACTTCGAGAGGTACTCCATAGTACGTACGTACGGGCGTGGCAGCGGAGCTTGGTCGTATTGTTCTTCAAGAAAGGCGACAAAACTTTACTGAAGAACTATCGACCAATTTCTCTCCTGAGTCACGTCTATAAGCTGTTCTCAAGAGTCATTTCGAATCGCCTTACACGAAGACTTGACGAAGCTCAACCTGCAGAGCAGGCCGGATTCCGACGGAGTTATAGCACCATAGACCATATTCACACAGTGAGGCAGGTTATACAGAAGACCAAAGAGTATAACCAGCCCCTGTACATGGCGTTTGTGGACTATGAAAAAGCTTTTGACTCCGTCGAGACCTGGGCTGTTCTAGAGGCCTTGCAAAGGTGCCAAGTCGATTGGCGATATATCGAGGTGTTGAGGTGTCTGTATGACGCTGCTAATATGTCCGTGGTAATCCAAAATGGCCAAACTGAGCCTGTCCTGCTGCGACGTGGTGTGAGACAAGGAGATGTTATATCTCCGAAACTTTTCTCCGCTGCGCTGCAGGATATGTTTGGAACGCTAAACTGGAAGGAGCGCGGAATCAATATTAATGGCGAGTACATGTCACCACTACGATTCGCAGACGACATCGTCATCTTGACGGAAACCCTACAAGACCTACAGGAGATGGTGAGCAGCCTGGCTGAATCTTCCAAACACATCGGTCTTCGGATGAACTTGGATAAAACCAAGGTCATGTTCAACGAGCTCGTTGATCCGGGACCGGTCGCTGTTACGTAGTAGACGATTATAATAAAAGTAGAACTATTCCCGAAACCAGTGGCGTCTTATTTATCTGTCCCACATTTAGACTGCTTTCACTGACACCTTTTTTTTATGCTTGAAGCGTCAAACGAGCAAGATGGTCACCTGATGGAAAGTGATCAACGCTGCCCACGAACATCCACGAAATCAGAGAGATCGCTAATATGTTGCCAGCCTTTTTATAAAAGAGTACACTCTTCTCTTGAAGGTCTCTAAGTCGTAGCCGTCGGGAAATACTCCTGCAGCCAAACCGTTCCACAGAGCTGACGTACGTAGTAGAAAGTTCATCGCCATCTGTTGGGGGAAGTGTCCTTTTCTGTATAGATGGTGAGAGACAAGGGATATCTGTCCTTTATGAATTAAAACTTCAGTGGACTGAAAATTGGTTGTACTCGACCAGAATTCGAAGAATCGTACAAATCGCGCCCGACAGTGATTCCGTAAATGGTTGATGTGACGTGCGCAGAAGCAAGATGCGTTTCGTAGTTAGACCCGGCCGCCGTGAGTCCTATGCTGTCGTTCGGCTGTCGCTCGGCTGTCGTCGTTGTTCTTCGGCGATGGTGCACTGGTGGGAACAGGACGGAGCGCCGCGGCAACGGCGTCGTCTTGACTACCATCCATCGAAATGATGAGGATGGAATGAATCGCTTGCGTGTGGTTTGGTGTAAGAATTCAGCTGCAGGGAGTAGATCAAACAGTTCCATCTGAGGAACTGTCTGTCGAGTTTTTTGAATTTCCCCGTGATAGATGCGGTATAGAATGCTACGTAAAAGAGCTCCCACTATGCGCTAAAGAGCTGCATCTTTGGTACGTCCAACACAGTCCTGGCGATGATCGAGACTCATACTATTTGTGTAGGTTATATTGTATTATAGTAAGGTAACATTCGTATATATTAGTGTATGATAACGTGTTTATTTATTTATTTATTATCTAGATATATGTATTTATACTATAAATTTACTTAATCAATATTCAAAATCAAAAGGATTGCACCACCCTCCCCTCTTCTATCTAATGTCCTTTACCTGAAGGTTGTCTGGTAGAGATCGGTCCCAGCGATAAGACCGCCTAAATTGTACATTGTATCTCTGTATACCTATAATGTATCAATACGGGGATTAACACGATATTTATTATGTGAAACAACATTGTGTACTACATGACCCGAAAATCCTCTCCACCGATCGTCATTATCATACCAGGATAGTACGTGAAGCGATTGAGATCAAGAAGTATAAGACTTTCAATCGGGAGGATGGATTTAAAATATCATCGACATGGAATCCAGTAATTAACAAGTACAAACTCCGTGCTAGGCCGTTACTAACGCAAACAAACACCGATACTGTTAGTGTAGTGTGTCGGAGTAGCTTCACTAACAATTCATCTAGTGGCGAATTAATATCAAAAAATGTGAGGGTGTCCGAAGATTCACAGCCCGGCCCCAGCAGACGACGCCTTGCTCCGCCAGTCCGCTCGTGACCATGGCTGCTGTAACGTAGCCGAAACGTCGAGCCAAATATGTGAGTACACAATGTTGTTTCACATAATAAATATCGTGTTAATCCCCGTATTGATACATTATAGTTATAATGCAACGCGAAAATCTAAAAAACTATCTGTATACCTAGCTTTTAAGTTTTGTATGTTGTGCAATAAAGAGTATCTATCTATCTATACTATGTTCGGCATTGTTGTATCATGACACTCTACCATAGACTTAGGATGCCGCCCTTCCATGCCCTCTACCCCATAGATATGCCCTAACCAGACTATGCCTTTTCATAGAAATCCATAGGTAGGTACTTGAAAAACCGCTCGAAACCGTTAGTACTGAGGTGACGTGCTTGGTGACATTCTTTCTTTACCTCACCCGTATAGAATCTGCCGTGTGGTCCCGGCAGAGTAGAATAGGCCACCCTCACTCTTACCGAGGTGTCGTAAAAGGCGACTAAGGTAAAGCTGCTGGCATGATCATCAGCACCCAGAGAAGGAAAACTCTGCATTTATATCAAAACCCTCGCCAACCCGTCTGCCAAGCGTGGTGAGTATGGCAATTACCCCTCATGTGATTGAGGGAGGCCCGTGCCTCAGCAGTGGGGACTTAAATGGGCTGATGATGATGATGATAGAATCTGCAGGGTCGGTTGGATCTCTTTCACACTCTGTGACGTTTTTTCCGAAAATGGCACAATCCGTTTAAGAAGTGCATTTTCTATGCTCTACCTATAGCTTGCAGCTTGCTACCTTAGATTAAATGATTTGATCTAAACTTGCCATAACATAACAAAAGTGGCCGCTTTTGGCGTGAATCAATTTTTCGCGTACGCGTTGGGCCCAACGTTTTTGCATGGTTATTTAATAAATAGTATAAGTGTTTGCCTAGAGGATGTAACCCCGAAATTGTTTAAAATAGATCCGGTTTAGTAGCTAAAATTAAAATCGATTGGCGTCGCTAGTGTGCCCTACCTGTCACCTTAATTGAATGCAGCACACAATACCATGTATTTCAAATTATCGAAATCAAAACTGACAATTTTGGTTTAAATATGGCCAAAAGAACGCCCTTGGTCTAATGGTTTAAGAACCGTGCCGTGATCTCGGGGCCCTGGGTTCGATTCCTGGGTCGAGCAAAAAGTGTTTAAAATTTTTCAAACAGGCTTAATCACCACGCTTGCCTAATGCGGGTTTGTGATCACCACTCCGCATTAGGCAAGCGTGGTGATTAAGCCTAATCCCATCATAGTAGCGATGACTTGATTTCTATGGTGGAGGCCTTTGCCCTGCAGTGGGACAGTTATAGACTGATACTTTACTTTTATGGCCATAATATCAGCTGAAGTTCGAAAATATGAATGATTGCAATATTTTTATGAAAAATATGGACTTAACCATGAAATAAGGGAAAATATAAACTAGTTTTTCACAATCCATATACGATAATCGATGTATAGAACATATTTGAAACTGAAAATCATGTAAATTAAAATATGTATTTACATGTCTCGGGTTCGATCCCCGGGTTGGGCCAAAAATTTGTACCTAAGTTTTCGGTAAGAAATTTTTAGTGGCAGCCCGGAATCTGGAAATTGGCGGTCTTGTACCCCGGTGCCTCGGAAAGTACGTTAAACCTGCGCCCAACCCCTCTCTGTTCGTGTCACAGTAGTGTCCCATCGGAAATGAGGGTAAGGGAATAGAGAGTGCACTTGTGTGGCTGGCCTGCGTACGTGGCTGATCGTTGAGATTGGCTGCCGTAGCCGTAATCGGTTGGAGGACATTATTATTATTATTATATTAGATTATGTATCTCTCCTGCGGAAAATCACGGCACAAGGCCGGTCCTTTTTTAATGCGTGTGTGGGGATACAGATCCAACACAACGTAAGTAAATAAATAAATGTATTTCACAACATCACATACATTGATCTGACTCCGAGATAGGTAGCTCAAGCACCTGTGTTACGGATATCAGATTCAAGCGGGATTACAAATATACAATACATATTAATACTTTTTTTTGTAAATATATACTTATAATACATAGAAGTAGGGATGTTTACACCTTATTATCCCCCCCCCCCCCCCCCTCCAAACAAAAAAATATCAGTCGATAATACTTACAAAAGTTACTTCCCTAGTTGTAAGTTACTTCTTATTACAACTTTGTTCCACGGGCGAATTGCTTCATTTATTATCTATCTTCTAGTAGATACTGCAATGCAAAACTAGGGATCGATATATGCACGGACATCAATTGTGCAGCCAGATTAGATAAGAAATAGAAGATACTAAAATATTCGCGCATGCGCGGAAACTTTAATGCCTATCACATCCTACCGCGCGTAGTAAAACTATGGAATCAGCTACCAACGATGGTGTTTCCGAACAGATACGACTTGTTGATCTTCAAGAAAAGAGCTTATTCCTCCCTTAAGACCCGGCAACGCATCTGTGATGCCCCGTGTGTCGCAGATGTCTATGGGCGGCGGTAATTCACTTACCATCAGGTGAGCCGTCTGCTCGTTTGTCTGCCATAATATAAAAAAATAAAAAAAAACATAGCAGACAACCGTTGACCGTGGGAGAGCAACGCTTCGGCATGAATGGGCCGGCTCGACCGGAGTAAAACCACGGCCTCACAAAAAACCGGCGTGAAGCAGCACTGTGCTGTGTTTCGCTGCGTGAGTGGTACCGGAGGCCCAATCCGGGGGAAGGGGCGGGTTCAAATGTTTGGCAGCGCCCTTTTGACTCGACCGGTGTCGCGGGTGTACATGGACGGCAGCAATCGCTTACCATCATGTGATCTGTCTGCTCGTCTGCCATCTATCACATATGGTCATGTCCCAAAAACCGAAACCGGAACCGAAAAAGGGTAGACTTAAAAAGTTGTGGCTTGACTTCGTAAGGGATGACATACGGGCTAATTATCTGACCACTAGAGACGCACAATGTGGTATATCGTGAGAGGGTGATGGGGCGATATATCTCCCTCTCTCTCTCTCGCTCTGGGCTTGTTCGGAATGGTGTTCTTTTTTGGTGCACAATAAAATACAGTTTTAATTAATAAAGTGTTTTATTCGCAAGACATAACACACAAGACCGTGCCAAGTGGAGGAGTCGAAGTAGGAAGGTTCCGAAGCGACAGCTTGGCACGCAACCTTGGCATAAAATGATATGATGATGATGATATGAGATAAATATTATCAGCTACCAACGATGGGGTTTCCGAACAAATACGACCTGGTGATCAAGAAAAGAGCTTACTCCTCCCTTAAGAGCCGGCAACGCATCTGTGATGCCCCGTGTGTCGCAGATGTCCATGGGCAGCGGTAATCACTTACAATCAGGTGAGCCGTCTCCTCGTTTGTCTACCATTATGTAAAAACAATGTGATTCTTATAATACGGCTTTAACATAAGTAATTGAGTTCATTATATAAAGAAATGCAACTTGCTAAATAAAACAGTCGTTATCTACTCAGAAATAAGTACATACGAGTAGGTACTTATGTCTACTTCAGAATGGAAATATTGTTACTATAATGGAGAATTTTCACTAATTTAATTTTTAGCTCTCTTTAAACTCAGTAGAAAAAAAATTGTTTTGAAAAAATCTACGATACCTACATCATAGATAATACATAATCGTCGTCCTATTAAATTAAGTTAAAAAAAGGTTTTAAATTATTTATCAATTTTATATATTTTAAAATATGTACAAAAATTTCAATTTGATTTTTATTTTGTTGTGTTGGGGGTTCGATCTCCGCACAGTATTTGTGAGCATGAACATATCTGTTTGTATTGGTTTGGGTGTTTTCTATGTATTATAAGTATATGTTTACAAAAAAGAAGTAATTTATGTATATATTCCACAGTTGATTCTGATATCCGAAACACAGGTGCTTGAGCTACCTACTTCAAAGTCAATGTATGCGATGTTGTGAAATAAGTATTTATTATTTATTTATATGGGCTAAATATTCAAGTTTAATCTTTTGATTTATATGGACGAATATGTATGAAATCTATGTCGAGTGATCGAAAATAGGCCCCCTCGACACCCTTGGAGCGTTGCGACCGAGGCTGGTTGACTTCATGGGTGATCGGAGAGGTGGCGTATTTCTGGTAAAGTCTTCTGGGAACGATGAGTTTTGACAGGGTCGTTCTATGTGATAATATTTGTATTAAGTAAAGTAACTAGATATATATATTTTACTGTTGTTTGTTTGTAATTAGTTTTCGCCGCAGTGCCTCAAAACGAAAGTCTTCATGCATGTGTATTGCCAGTGATGACATAAGGCTCAAAGTCACCCAGAGAGCAATGGAAAGGGCTATGTTCGGTGTCTCCTTGCGTGATTGTATCAGGAATGATGAGATCCGCAGGAGGACCAAGGTCAAAGACATAGCCCAAAAAATTGCATGCCTCAAGTGGCAATGGGCAGGACACATAGCGAGGAGATCAGAAGGACGATGGGGCAGAAAGGTCCTCGAGTTGAGGCCGGTCGAAGCCCTCCGGTGGCAGGCCCTCCACAAGGTGGATCGAAAATCTGATGGAGGTCGCGGGAACCCCTTGGATGCGGGCGGCACAGGACCGATTTGTGAGGAGATTGGGGGAAGCCTATGACCAGCAGTGAACGTTAATGGCTGAAATCATGATTATGAATTAGTTTTACCTAAGTTTTTGTGTAACCTTGGTTTGAATATTCCAATACAGAAACATTATAATTATTTATAATTCATCCTTTCCTGGAGCACTAATATTATCATCCTTTATCAGATCAGAAGCCATTTCAGCGATCATCATCACGGCAGCATTGATGTTGCCGCTCGGGATAGCAGGCATGACGCTGGCATCCACCACCCTCAGGTTCCGGACGCCGTACACGGCCAGGTTGCTGCCGACAACGGACCTGATGTCTTCCGGGTCCCCCATCCTCGCCGTACCCACGGGGTGGTACACGTTGTACGTCACTGTCCGCGCCATGCACTCCCAGTACTCCTCACTACCGAACTCGGTTGCGTCGCAGCCTTCATAGTTTATCCTCTTCACTTCTGCCTTCATAGCTTTAAATGTAGAAGTATCTACAATTTCAGTAAGCCTCTTTATGCTGTTCACAAAAGTTTCCATGTCTCGTTTGTCTTTGAAGTAATTGGGATAAATCTTAGGAAAATCTGTAGGATTCTTGGAACGGAGCATAATTCTCCCTCTAGAATGCGGTTTGCATAGTGACACGAAAAATATTATCATTTCCTTATCCTTATTGAAACTCTGAAACTGTTTGCAAATGTCTTCCTGGAAAGACATCACTTTTTGGCACATGGAGTAGACGTAGGAAGTGTTTGGTACGAAATAGTTGTGATCGATTTGTACGTCTGGCAACTGACTTTCAGTTTTGGAAACTTTGAGGAACGCGTTTATGTTTGGCTGGTCGAAATTAGTGGCGTGAGGGCCCGTCTGGTCTAGCAGGTATTGCGCGGCTGCCTTATACCAGTACGTATCATCTTTCGGCTTAGCCCCAGTATCGATTGTAACTGGAATCGGTATCCTCACGTGATCTTGGAGGTGCCTTCCGACATCAGTAACAGCTATAGGGTTAATGCCCATCTTTTGTAAGTGTTTAGCAGGTCCAATGCCGGATAACATGAGAATTATGGGAGTGTTTATAGCTCCAGCGCTCAGTATAGTTTCTTTTTTTGCATAAAATGACACCGCCTTACCAGGTTTTATAGTGCCTCTTACGCCTTTCACATGATAGTCTTCAATGATTAGCTCGTTAACATGGGCATGTTTTACAACGAGCAAATTTTTGCGATCTTTAGCTTTGTTTAGAAATGCGGTCGCTGTGCTGACCCGTCTGCCCTTGTGCTGCCCACCTCTTATTTTCCCGACTCCTAACTGTGTGGCTCCGTTGATATCATCTAAATAATCTAGTCCAATTTCTTTGTAAGCTTGCGTTAATTTATCTGTTATTTCAGGGTGTGAGGAATTAAGCTGATCGACGATGAATTCTCCATCGGTCCCGTAGTTGTCTCTGAGGGTGGCATCGTTGAGTATGAAAGGATCGATAATTTTCTCGCTTTTTTTGAAGTATTTTTTAATGGCTTCCCATGTCCATTGTTTGTCGAAATTCCATTCTTGGTAGTCGTTAGGGCCGCTGCGCATATGCAGCATGCCGTTGATGGAACCCGTGCCGCCGAGCATGCGGCCCCGAGGCCAGAACGATCTCCCGTCGATGCTGCCCTTATTTGTGTAGTTACTCTTTTCCGAGTAGTATTGCCATACGTCAGTACTTCTGTGGGTTGCTCCAGAAAAGTTAGGCACCTGAAATAAGGAAACACTCCCATAAGGAATAATAATATTCGTCTTAGCTTAGGAAAACAAAGAATATTGATACCTAAACTAAAATTTTCTTAATTCAGTAAAAATAGAAACAATTAAAATTCTAAACCTGAAACCATAATTTGAATGAAGTAGGAACTTACTATTGATTCCAAGGGTGGGTCACCGCCAGTTTCCAGTAGGAGAATCTTCCAATCCTCGACCTCAGACAGCCTCGACGCCACGATAGACCCCGCGGTACCAGCTCCAACGACGATGAAATCGAATGTGTCGCCATCTAGCGTTAAGAAAATACCATTAATTATTTGGTTAGTGTTAGAGTTCGCGCCACGAAAGAAGACTAGCGGCAGGACACGGAACTAAAGTTTTTGATTCCATGTCTGAATATTTAAAGCTTAAAGAATGTTGATGGCGATTGAAGCGTGCTTTTCACTGGGATTTGGTGGTGCGGATTCTAGCTCAGAGCTTTAGAGAGAAGGAGCACAGATCATATAAATTATATGATGCAGTACACACTTCTTAGCTGGTAATAAAGTAGTTGTAGGATTTTATAACCCCGTGCCTAAACCTGACATTTTGCATAATTTCTTAATGTAACAACAACAAAATCAATGGAACTAGACGAACTGAAAAATGCAGTGGCGTAACATGAATGTTCGCCGCCCGGGGCGGAAAACTAATTTTCGGGCCTCTTTTATTCCCCGACCCTTTCCCCCTCCCCCCTCTTTCACAGGATGAAGCTCAGATTTTGCCGCTCTCTTAACCAAAAAGTGGCGCCCTTTACCTTCCTCGACAATCGACAACACTCCCGCCGGAATATTAAGCCCTAGATTTAGCCGCTCCGCTAAGCGGTGTCGTTCGTATTCGCCCTCTTTTCTTTCTTCCCCCCTCCCCCCGTCCATAATGATAACCATCTTTCACTTTCCATCAGGTGAGATTGTGATCAAGCGTTAGCCTACCGTTCATAAAAAAAACAGGTTTGCCGCCCCCTAAAAAGTGCTGCCCGAGGTGCGCACCTTCTTGGTCTAGTTCCCTTCTTGGTCTAGTTCCCTTGATAAAAGCTTACGAAGGTCAGACGGCAGCCGCTTCACAGTAACTATCAGACTCCCTAAATCCTGAATCATGGTCTAAGCGGACCCCTGGCTCCAAAGCAACAGCTTTGGACACAACAGGGAATTGCACGCTAAGATAAATTAGTTATGGGCACCTACACTGATTGCTTATGCCGTGGGAGAACCACGCTTTGGCATGAAAGTTAGCTCGACCGAAGTGGTATCACTGCTTCAAAGAGCCAAGTGAGCAGTGCACTTTTAAGTCTACGAATGTCCATGGGCGGGGCCAAGCCGTCACCTATCACATAAAAAATACGGTATAGAAGTGATCTGTTTATGAAGTCAAGTGTACCTACCTGTGACTTCGTCAGTCATGTCCTTGGGCCAGTCTTCAGTAAGCAGGCACTGGGCCGCCAGGAGGTGCGTCAGCGCGCTGGCGAAGGCCACGCCCGCTGCGCCCTGCGTGTACGCCGGACAGGTGATGTTCAGACCGCTCATACCTGGCTGATATAAATATTACCGTGCTTATTTACGTGCACGCCGTGTGGTCCCCGGCAGAGTAGAATAGGCCACCCTCACTCTCACCGAGGTGTCGTAAAAAGCGACTAAGGTAAAGCTGCTGGCATGATCAACAGCACCCAGAGAAGGAAAACTCTGCATTTATATCAAAACCCTCGCCAACCCGTCTGCCAAGCGTGGTGAGTATGGCAATTACCCCTCATGGAATTGAGGGAGGCCCGTGCCCCAGCAGTGGGGACTAAAATGGGCTGATGATGATGATGATGTGCTTATATAACCGTCTTACTCTCTTATGGCACTGCGCATAAGGAACAGTGCAGGGAGCAGCGGCGAGCCCCAGAGCAGGGTAGGCTAAGGTCAACGCCCTGTGATGACGGGTGCACCATAAAAAAAAACTCTCTTTCGAGGGCATTATCAGTATAATGCCCTCGATAAGAGAGGAAGACCACAATCATCAGTATGATAACAAAGATTTTTCTCCATGGAACATAGGGTCTAATGTCAAAAAAAAATTGCCCCCCCATGCAATTTGCACCAATGATCTGATTATAATCAAAGGTGTGGCTGTCCCATAGAGGATGCCGCCGCTGTATATACTTACTTACTCGAACCCATGTGTGACATGACGACCCGTTTGGATCAGTGGTGAACTCTGCTTCTGGTCCAAAGATTGCGGGTTCGATTCCCGCACAGTAAGTACAAACTTTTGCATGCATGAACAAGTCATGTATTTACAAAACAAAAGTATGTAACTATTAAATGTATTTTATTTGTAATTCTATTGTTGATTGTGATATCGGTAACACGGGTACTTCAGTTAACCTATCTCGGAGTCAGAGCAATATTGTATGTGATGTTGTGAAATGATTATTATAGTTAGATAAATGTTTACTTTTAGCAAAGCCGGCCTTTCTGCAGACCCGCGTTCTTCTAAGTAACTAAATATAGATAGTCAATAGGTACCCACTTGGTAACTTACTTGGGTTGTGTTATTGTTAAGACTGGAAAATGTCACATGAGCAATTTTAATAAATACCTAAATGCACTTACATCGTAATCGCGGTCAGTGTGAAACAATCTGCTGGTTTGTATCACCCAATGACCCTGTGGGTCTGTTCACTTCAACTGAGATTAGTAAATAATGTCGTTAATTTACCTCGATTGATAATAGTGATGCTAAGGAAATCTGGAACTAAAATAAACGAATATCTGAAATGAAAAGTCTAACCGGAGCAGCTGTAACTGAATCTGTTACTTGATATACGGGTTTCGGATATTGTGGTGTTGATGATATTATGGGGATGCATACATTTTATCACTTTGGAAGCGTCTCTTGCGGAAACTATTCAGTTTAGAAAAAAAAGAGTTTCAAGTATGGGGAACCCTAAACATTTAAGAAAGAAAGAAAGATTTTTGTGTAAAAATCTTAATGTGGTTCACAGAATAAATCTTCATACCATGTTTCAAAGTGGGCATAATAAAATGTGTTTTGTTGATCTGTCTTCAATTTACTTTTTATTACCATGAACTTGATTCATTATTTACCATACAAATAAACCTTTTTCTTCATCGACAATATCGATAAGGGCAGCAATAAAGAACGCAATTTTTCGTTACAGATTTGGTTTAGGTCTAGGTACATACAGATAGGTCAATCCACGATGACGCGCCCCACCCTTTCTCATTATCGCTTACAAATTAGCAATGAGTGCTCACGCACACTATGATAAATTGACAGAACGTCACGGGGTAATTGAAAAGATTACGGAAGTTTGTCTTAAACTCTCCGCGCCTCCCACTCACTTCTCATGCATCGCAAATGCCCTTGCCCAAAAGTGGTGGGGCGCGTCTTCGTGAGATGAAAACGTTTCTCTCGCCGTTATGTCAGTTCCATTCTATTACCTATTCAAAGATGTAAGTCAGGTTGGATGGTAGTACTGGTAGCACATGCAATTTAGTACGTACCACCTAGTTCCTTACCTAACCGAAAATAGGTATTAGGTAAGAACAGACGCCCACACGTCAGGTTACTACAATCTGGGAAAATTCCTCAAGATAGATAGATACATAGATATATTTTATTGCACAAAAAAAATCAATTAATATTGAACCGAAAGTTTTTGACATTAAGATGAGAATCGAATGACGAAATTTGACAGATTTGTATTCATTGATGAGTGGCTGTACGTAGGTGTCTACAGAGGGTAACAGGTTGAGTTACTCCGCTGCAATACAAAAATAGTTTTTTTGTTGACGTATTGGACGGTCCAAAGTCCAAAAATGGTAACCGCTCGTATCGTGCTTACTTATTTTATATCCCTCTCCGGCCAGATCCGATGTCATATCCGTCACATCCCTAGTCCATATAGGTTACTATTATCGGAGAATTTAGTATGACATTATCTAGCTACTAATAAATCATTAGATAAGATATTTTTTTCACTACTTATAAAAGTACACATTACTATTAAATGTAACATATCGTGTTCCTATCCCGATAATGGATGTTATTCAAAATGTTATTCTTAAATTCCACAAAAAACATTCTTTTAATGTAAAATAGTGCAAAAACGAACAAATTTTTACCCACTTAAGTTGGTAAAAATTGGTCGTATTACTTGGATTTTACTTACCTAATGAACTAACCATAAGATGTGGAACCTCAACCACAAGTGATACAATTTGTCATTAATGGTCATAGCGTAACAAATAAAATACTGAGATAAAGGCATCAGTCGGCTAGCCAGTGCTAGCGCCATCTAGAGGTAAATGACCAATACTCAAGGGCTATGTAGTAGGGCTACATTCGAGAATCAGATTGGGAACCGTTTAAATAAAATATCGGGGATAATTTTATTTGCTATATGTATGTCAAAAATCCCAATCCCTATAGGTAGGTACCTTCTAGCTAGATCTTTTTTGGTATGCTAATGTGGGCAGGCGGCTTGAGGTCATTGATTCGGAAACACGCTTTACTAGCACGATGTAAAAATGCATAGTGACATCTACTGAAACAACGCCGAACCATCTGCTTGATTGCTTTTTAAAGCTACATCTACTTTTTACAAGCTTCATCCGAAAACCGCTAAACTATTTTTCCTAAATAAATAAAAATGCTTTATTGCTTACCGAGTTACTTAGACTAACAAAGATTTAGGTACATTTATTAAGAAGTAATAATCTAATTAATTGTCTAATACATTTGTTGAAATGAGCAGGGGATCCCAAACTAAGCTGAGCCTGCATCTTGGGTAACCAGAAACTTATTAATTAACAGAGTTACAGTATCAGTTAAGAAATTAAATAAGCCTAAGCTATGTGCGTAAGTAAATTAAAAAAATAATAGTAAAAAAAATATATAATACAATTGTTATTATTAGTGTTTTTAATTTGGTTTGATTTAATTTAAATTTCATTGCTATTTGACATTATGTAGGTATTTTATTTCAATTAATTTTCAAATTCAATTTTAATGTTATTATTACAAAATTCAATCCAATTCATAACACTTAAGAGTACTAAGCTGTACTAATACTAATTATTTATTTTATTTATTATTTTTTTATTTATCAAAGTTATCTGAAATAAAATCATTTTATTTTTTTTTATTTAAAAAAGTACTAAGTGACATGACCCTGTTTATGGTCTTAAAAATAAAATGATAGCGCCAACGTCTTAGTGGTATGGGGAGTGGTGAGGTGAGGTAGAGTGTGATAGCGCCAACGTCTTAGTGGTATGGGGAGTGGTGAGGTGAGGAAGAGTGTGACAGCGCCAACGTCTTAGTAGTATGGAGAGTAGTGAGGTGAGGTAGAGTGATAGCGCCAACGTCTTAGTGGTATAGGGAGTGGTGAGGTGAGATAGAGTGATACTGCCAACGTCTTTGTGGTATGGGGAGTGGTGAGGTGAGGTAGAGTGAAAGCGCAACTGTTGCTTAGGTACGGCTTAGTGGTATAGGGAGTTGTGAGGTGAGGTAGAGTGACAGCGCTAACGTCTTAGTAGTATGGGGAGTGGTGAGGTGAGGTAGAGTGATAGCGCCACTGTTACTTAGGTATGTCTTAGTGGTATAGGGAGTGGTGAAGTGAGGTAGAGTGATAGCGCCAAAGTCTTAGTGGTATGGGGAGTGGTGAGGTGAGGTAGTGTGCGCGCCACGAAAGAAGTCCTGCGGCAAATCGCGGAACTAAAAACTTAAGATGTTTTGGGTATAGTGATAAAACTCAAATTCAATGTTGATGGCGACAGAACGGATTTCTTTGGTGGCGCAGACTCTACTTATGTACTACTCTACATAGTGTTGTAAAAGAACTGAGAACACATAAAATGAGACACTAAAAAGCTTGAAAAAAAAATTTCTGCGAAAAAAAAACCGCCTTCAAAAACCATGAACTAAAAAGTGTAAAATAGTATTTTTATCACTTTATACACTTCAAATAACATTTTATAACAGTACACTCAAGAAAAGATTTTACCGAAGTCGGCGCCTAATCTCTATTGAATAATTGATTGTTGTATTAAATTACAAAGTATTGGGCGCCAACTTCGGTAACACCTTTTCTCAAGTGTACTGTTATAAAATGTTATTTGATGTGTATAAAGTGATAAAAATATTATTTTACACTTTTTAGTTCGTGGTACTTGAAGGCGGTTTTTTTCGCAGAAAATTTTTACTCTTCTGAGTCCTGAGTCTCGAGTTCTTTTGATTATTTTCAGTTCATTCAGAGCCGCAGTTTTAAAATTAGATTACAAGATTAATTTTATGCTAGAGGCGACAAACGAGGAAGCGAGTCACCTGATGAACATCCGCGAAAACATAGAGATCGCTAATGTTCGTTTTTTTTTCAAATGTGACTCAATACTTGGAGCCCAATTCTCGTGCTCGTGATATTTTGAAAACATGGTGGATATCACCCGAAAACCATACAAAAAAATAATGTTTTAGAGATAAATGTCGTATGAAATATAAATATCCCGAGCACGAGAATTGGGCTCTTGATAATTAAGTGATCTGTTTTTTTATCATTATCATCATTATAACTCACATCTTAAAATATTCATGGTGGTGGCAAACAACCATTTTACCGCAAATGAAGAAGTAAAGCTAATGACGCGTGCGATAGTCAACGGTGGCCACCAAGGCCCTGACGCCTAACGCCCTGATTAACTTTGGTAATAATGGGTCTTTTATTACCATCAGAAGTCTACTTCTGCGATTAAGTATTAAGGTTGGTACTAATAATAATCCGTACACCACTCTATAGAATAAAATACCTAATAATAAGTTTGCTCGACCATTTCGTAACATCATCCACTGTTCATTGTTGAATTCTACCATTAGCTCGGCGGTGAAGGAAAATATCGTGACGAAAATTGCACGTCTCGGATAGATAATGATTGACCAGAACATCTGGATCACGGTTACACGTTTAGTGGTGATCCAGATGGTCAGGTTCCCCTGTGCTTACACAGGGGAACCTGACCATCTGGACCCTTACCCTTAGGTTGCGAAGGTCGGCGGCAATCACTTTATTGTACTAACCTGACTTTCCGAATACCTACCTTGGGCCGATACCGAATACCGAATAGACTTCCGAATACCGAATAGACAGCTAGGGCGCCACTGGGAATGACACGCTAACATGATTGGGATCCACAGAGCACGATTCTATTATTAGGTGACGGGTAGGGCACATTAGTGCTAAATTGTAAGCAACTATAGTTGGGCCAAAATAAAAGGCCACATTTGACACTTCAACAAAATTCGAAAACGTAACCTTGTAACAACGGTCATTGAATTTATCAATCTTTCCATGTTAAAAAAACACAATTTCTTAACTTTTCAAAATTATGTTTGCATTTATTACCTTATTTCAATAAAGACAAAAAGATAATTTCACGATTTACTTTCTCTGTTAAACTGTTAATAAACTTATTAAAATGTTACTTTTCTAGAGAATTGAACGTTGGTACAATGTTGTATATGTCAACGTCAACCTATTTTCTCTTTAAGCTCTAGTGATGTACCCCAACTAATCGGACAAATGTAGTGTTAATCGTGTAGGAATATTCATCCATAAATAAAAAGCCACATTCTGATTAAAATAAAACGTATTATTCTCTTGTTTAAAAATATAAATACATTAATAACCCTGTAAATAGAAAAGAAAATGTATGGCACACAATATAACAAGCGCATTGATTTAAAAAAAAGAAATAAACTGGCCGCGGATAGATATTTAGAATTGGTACCTACTATCCTCTTTCTTTTCAATAATTTTGATTTACATTTCTCCAAATAAACGTACTACTTAATAACTTATTTTCCATTAATTAGTATTCGATTCACGTTAGTTTGAAGTACATATCGATTATTCACTTTAATCGAAATTTTTGGTAGGTCAACTCTCTATGAAGCTAAAACTTAGAAACGTCAAATGTGGCTTATAAGTTTGGCTCAACTGTAAACTGGATATCTTATTAAAAATTTCGAAGCTGCAACCTCCCCGAAAACACGTATACTATTTACTTAAAACTTAAACTTAGCTTTTGGGTCTGCTTTTGTACCCGAAATTTGAATTACCACCAAAAACGGCCACTGGCATTAATCCAAATTTAGAGTGCAAAAACAGATCAAAAAAAGTATATACGTAAATGTTTTTTTTATGAGAAAGGGAGGCAAACGAGCAGACGAGTCACCTGATGGTAAACGATCATCGCCGCCATGGACATCAGCCACACCAGAGGAGAGGAGATGCGTTGCCGGCCTTTTAGGAAGGTATAGGCTCATTTCTTGAAGATCTCAATTTCGTACTGGTTCGGCAATACCGCTGCGGGAAGTTGATTGCTCAATGAGGAGGTGCGTGGCATAAATGACGTGTAAAGCGCACAGTGGTGGATCTCCACCCATCCAGATGGTACGGGTGGAATCCTAGTTTACGGCATGCAGTGCGGTGGTGGTGAAATTCAGTAACGGGTATTAATTCAAACAACTCCTCGGAACACTCACCATGTTTGCTTAGAGACTGCCGCTCCGAAATTGTTTAAAATAGATCCGGTTTAGTAGCTAACATTTATATCGATTGCTGTCGCTGGTTGAAGATCTGTCTCTTTTGCTTGCTTTTTATGTTGAAGAATTTAAAAAAATGCATGACGTCTGCCTGTCGGACCCTTAATCGGACAATGGTAAAATAGTTCCCACCAGGAGCCCAAATTATCGTGGCCAGGCTTGTGACATTTCTTTTCATACGACATATATCACTAAAACATAGTTTTTTTGTATGATTTTCAAGTGATATCCGCCATGTTTTTGAAATGTCACAAACCCGAGAATGGACAACATTTCAAATTTTTAACATGTCCATATTGTTTTTTTATATGAAAGTAGACATAAAATGAACAGACCCATATTTTTTCTTTTTTCAAAATTTGTCCATTTTCATGCATAAAATAATTATTGAAATTCTTTTTATTCTAAATAGACGTAAGCGCCAAATGACGTCATCGGACGGCTGAATACAGCGATATTCCTTTGCTTATCATTGTTTTAATAAAAAAAAGGTACTACTGTCAAAGGTAAATAATACTAGTGTCAACATTGTCAACGTCATTCATACATTCAACGTTGACAAGTTGTTTTTTTTTTGACAGTTACATGTCATGAGTTTGGCATTACGTAAATTTAAAACTATAATGTGCTAAGCAAAGAAATATTTTACATTCTGCCGTCCGATGACGTCATCTTACGTTTTTTAGTTTTTAATTTTTTTCTCAGTAAATAAGCAATATAAAAAATTAATAAATATATATTCGAGCAGCGGAAAAGTAAACAAAGAATTGGTATTTTTTGTTTCAGAGCTTAGCAATTTTGAAATGTTGTCCATTGGGCTCCTGATTTTGAACTTTATGTGTGGCATAAGAGGGAAAACCAATGAAATTTTTCACTGACTCATATCCGATTAAGGGTTAAGTACTCTGTAGTCTGTCATCAGTTATCTGTGGTCTGTTAAGTGTCAACCTCAACAAGCAGAAAAAACGGCGGGCAATAAAAAGTCAACAACACAGATTACTTTTAAGTCAATAATACAAGCGTATAAATTGCAAGTTTCTGTTCTGAAAATAATTAATTACCTACTATAGCAGCAAGCAGAATAATCACGTAGAAAAATGTTATTAAAAAAAGTTTACACACTAGTATTCATACGCACTCCGACACAGATTCTACTAGGTCTAAAAAAACGAGGATTCGGTGTAAACAAGTGGAATGGCTTTGGCGGAAAATTGGAACCTAATGAACTTATCATCGACGCTGCAGCGCGGGAGCTGAAAGAAGAATGTTGTTTGGCCGTGAAGACCAGCGATTTGAACAACATAGGACACTTAGAGTTCACTTTTGAAGGGGATCCTGTTACGATGGATGTGCGAGTATATTCAGCTAGCGTGTTCAACGGGACACCTACAGAAACTGAAGAGATGATGCCTAGATGGTTTACGTATGATCAGGTCCCGTATGACGAGATGTGGCTAGATGACAGACTCTGGTTTCCCTTTATGTTGAAAGAGAAGTTTTTTTATGGTAGATTTCACTACCAGGGATATGATAAGATTTTGAATTATAAAATCGAAGAACTTGACTCTATGGAGACCTTTTACGCTAATAGAAAGTGATTCTAGTCAATAAGTAGATATAGTTTCTTTATTTCTATTAAGAAAATAAGTCATACATGATTCATCATTATATATATGGTGTGCCCAAGTGATTACCAGTCAGAGCAATAAGGAATAGATGCTTAAACTTTTCTACTAAATGACTAATTATTTTGGGTCAGTTACTAAGAATTCCCTAGTTTTTTTCATGTTCTGCCCAATTGGGCTTCTGGTACCATCACAGGGGCGGAGAAGCAGTGAGGTCGTGGTATCAATTCGGTCAGCATGAATGGGTAGATGCATATTATACACTATGGCTGTTTTGATAAGTACCTGAGATAATTCTGAGAGAAAACATTTTTTTCCTGCAAAGAACCTGTTCTTTACCCATAACAATTGCATCAATCAGCTGATCGCTTTTCTTTTGCATTAGTACTTAATCTCATTTTAAGACTGATTGCTATATACTTGACTCTACCTATAAACTGTGGCAGACTAAGTTAAGAAACCTAGCTTTCATCAATGCCATTTTCTTGACAAATAGTACCTATTTAATTATCTAGGTTTTATCAAATATGTACTCAAGATAATTGATATTTCAATTCAAGTGCTCCTTTAGATTCTAAAGACCAATTACCTACACACTTAAAATGTTACATAGTATTAGAATAGTTATTTATGGGATTTCTACCATGTACCTTATTTTTCAGTTTCCAATATTTCGGCACTGTTGCAAGCAGCATGGTCACGGAGTTCGTAAATAACTATTCTAATGTTAGTGACCATGAAAGTTTAAAACAATATATTGTTACATAGTAATTTCTCTATTGCATTACTTGTTGCATACAAGAGATAAGATAAAACTACTAGTACCTACTATTAGAGATTAAGGAAATATGACTGTGATTCTTAGATTAGACTAACAGTGAATTGTTTGATTTACAATAATTAGTATTTAAGGACTTTAATTCAAATTGTTTTTCTTTATTTAAGGAACCTTGCAAACACCTTATGGCCTATGGGGCGGAAAAATCTAAGCTGGGGGGTGGGGTCGGGAAAGAAAAGAGCTGGGCATTACCCCAGCCAGAAAGTGTCGATTTTCGTAATTTTGAGTATGCAGATAATTAGATAAGAATTTGAAATGAATGAAATGCGAATTTAAAATTTGAAATACCTGTGGTTTTAAAGTTATTTCGTAAAAACAGTTCTGGCAGGCGTAACGTTCTGTTATATCCGGGAATACACAACATAACTAATAAAATAAAACAGCCGCGTATGCAACCCCGTTTCCTATTGCATTGACGTCAATGCAATCGGAAACGCATCGATTAGCATGATCACGAGTTAGTTCGGATTGGACTTCCGCCGGGTTACGACTTTTCCGAAATTGTATTTCTTCTCGGAAATAAAAGTTTAGCTTATAAATTTGTTTTTTAAAAAGCTCCTCCTGACCCACCCCGTAACAGTGGTGTCAGAAGTGGGATACCAGTGCCAACATCGCATCCGTTTCCCACTGGTATTCCATACGGGTCGCGTAAAATTAACCCGGTGCCAAACCCTCTACCCGTCCGACTCCGGAACGTACTTAATCTTCGTACATCGCGTTTCGTCAAATCCCGACGAGCTTTTCGTCTGCATCCTGCTGGCACGCTGACCGTGCCGCCGCCAGATCCAACCCCCGGTACCGTCGAGTACGTGCCGCTGATTCTACCGCTCCGCCAGGGCGACTACGCCCATCTTCTTCGTGGTGCTCATCATCATCACCAATTAGCCGAGCCACTGCGTGGCGTCTCCGAGACAACTACCCGAGGTCAAATCAGTCTTCATCGAGTGTCTTCAAGCAGTCATCGCGAGTCCGCTGCGCCAGTCGTCGTCCTGATCCTGTCCGACAGTCTTCGTCCCAGCCAACTGCAATGTCGACCGTCTTCGTGATCCTCCTGGCCCTGTGAGTAAAGCATTTAATCAACCGTTATCGCTGTTAGCTTACTTTCTTTAAACGGGTCTTTCGATAAGTCATAATTAGGTAGAGTAAGTGCGCTAATTATGGACCACCATAAGGATTTTGTAAAATAAAACTCAGAATTTTAAAGATTAATCAGCCTTATATATTTTGAACAGTTCGTTAATTATTTGGTATCAAAAACAATTATTAAAATTCTAAAGAAACGTGAACATCTTAGAAATAATCAACATTTTCTAAAATATGACACTTTTGTGCATTTGCAAAAAGTGTACAAAATATGGACCACATGGTTTCATATATGGACCATAGTAAATTAGGTTCAATATTGTTTAAAAAATAAACGTTATAAAAAAAACGTTGGCTAGAAATAAATCAGACAATCATTAAAGATTAAACTAATCGTTGGTACACAATTCACACACATAGAAATCGACATCTTCTATGCCAGCACAGTCTTCATGAGCCCACAGTCTACATGATGCACATCGGATCCATTTCTCTCCATGAACGTCTTCAGAAAAAAGCCCATTACAATACAAACATTTTCCATTTTGATTTTGGGAACGATCAGGACTTTCATCGGTACTATCAACGACTGAATAATCACTTTTATCAGAACTTGCAGAAGATGATTTTCTTTCTTTTGACATCTTTCTTTTCTTATGTGCTGTTTTTTTTGGCATTTTCTTTAGCTTTGTTTTTAGTGCTTTCTTTGGCGTGTTTTTAGGCGCGCTCTTTGGCGCATTATTTTTTATGTTTCTTTGTGTCGATGTTTCTAAATCTCGTTTATAAGGTGAAGATGTCAAAATTGTAGGCTTGGTAGCTTTTCTTCCTCTGTTGCTAACAGTTTTCCTTAAACGTGGTATAGGCTGCAACACCTTTGGCGACAAATATGATCTAGAGGATGTAGAGGGACTAACTATTAAATCATTCGTAGTCGGTGTTGACACTCCTGGTTGTGCGTTTGCTTGGTGATTTCCATCAACGCTCTTGGGTATTGGGTTACTCACAGGTTGAGGTTCCGGAGTTACAGCAGCTTTTGGCTCAGGTACGCAGCTATCGGTTTCAGTCACAACAGCCATTGGCTCAGGTATCGGGTTATCAGGAATAATATTCACTGGTGTCGTTATATCGCGCGCTGGATCATTAGAAGTCGCTTCTACTTCTGGAAAATTTTCGTCAATAAAATCATGATCTTCAAAGACGTTTCTATTAACGGGATATATTCCAGTTGCACGAAAACCGCTAATGGCTAATTCTGCACGCTGAGCTCGCATGTAGGCTAGACCAAATAATTCCGCTATATCAAAATGTGTTACTGCTCGAGGTTGCATTCTTAGTCGTTTGCGAGTTTCTTCAGTCAAGTACTTTTTTAATGGACCCATGAATGTTTTATCGAGTGGCTGCATTTTGTGACTTGAGTGTGGAGGCAAAGACAGCAAGCGAACATGGTTTTCTCTGGCTAAATCCACTAATTTGATATTCCTGGTGTGGCTTGCATGGCCGTCTAAAATCAGAAGAACCGGTGATGTAGCACTTGGTTTCACATGCTGTAAAAAATGCTCGAACCATTGAGTAAATAGATCAAGTTGTATCCATCCGGATGGATGACAAGCATGGATGGCACCAACTGGAGCACCTTTCATCAGTAGTGGATTGTCCCGTTTCCTCGGAAATATCATCATCGGCGGGACAAACGTACCACCAGCACTCATACATATCACACAAGTGATCGTTGATCCACGTTCAGCTGACGTTACGGTTCCTATTTGTTTTTTGCCCTTGAGTGCTAGTATCTCCGGCATTTTTGATGGCACCACTGAAATGCCAGTTTCGTCCACGTTATATACATTGGTTGCAGGATACTGAATTTTATCAAAAGAGTCCTCCAACAAGTCAAAGAATGCGTTTACATTTTCTTTGTTAAATCCTTTCATTCTAGCGATTGATGTGCCCGTTGGACGGCGAAAGGATAGGTTAGGATGGCGCTTGAGGAATAACCTCAACCATGATCTTCCCGCAGATTCATTATCTTGTGAAAACGAGTGCTTCAAATTATTTTTTTCCGCTAGCTGGTAAGCCATAGATCTGATGTCCCTGCGTGTAAGACCAAATCCAGATTTTTCAATTTCTAGAATATAATCAGATAATTCAGCTTCCAATTCACTCGGTAAGGTCGATTTTCTTCCAAGTTTATGATTCGTAACGTCGCTAAGTGATTGGTCTTCCATTTTCGATAAGCGTATAAGCGTAGTTTTGGGTACTCCGTATGTTTTGGATGCTTTCAAAAAACCCATTTGCTTATCTCGTATAGCTTTAATTGCATTCGCCATTGCATCTTTATCCCATGTTTGTCTGGTCTTTCCTTTGGTTGTAGAATTTGTAGATGCCATCCTAAAACAATCAGATTAAAATTTAAGTGACTGTTGTTAATATGGACCACTAGTCCATATTTAAAACACGCCGGTGGTCCATATTATAATACACATACATTTTTAGGTTAACATTGTTGCTAAAAAAATTATAAAAGCTATTGGATATTGCAACTTAATATAAAAAAATGTCAAATAACTTACCTTTCCGCTAGTTTAATCCACTTTCCCAAACAGTAATATTTGCTGAAATTATGAACTTACGAAATTAGGTAAAAAATTACATCGCGCGTTGATCGAAACGAAAAATGGCTGCCGTAAACACGTGCGCGCTCTCTGCCGACTTGCAGGCGACTAGCGAGCTGCGGGGGGGGGGGGTGGAGTTTAGCGTGCGGCAACCGATGGCTTTATACGACGGACGGTTTTTGAGAAATAAAGGTAGTCCATATTACGGAACCGGTCCATAATTGGCGCTTTTACTCTACTTACCTTTTATTTCTATTCTTCCTATCTCCCGCACTATTTTACCTTAAATCTATTCCGGCTCCCCTAATACATATTAATATTTACAAATTATAACCCTACTCATTTAAATAATTTGTAGAAGCATTTTTATTACCTTATTACCATTCATTTTATAATTGATTAACCTACCTTCACTTAGTAACTATGACTGATTCGAAGAAAAGCAGTGCCTCTGAGCCGCTACTATCAGAACCATTCCCTATTAACGTTCTTTGTAATTTTATTAACGTATATAAGGGAGATCGCGAAACTCTCACCGCTTTTCTTACAAATTGCCAGAATGCGCTCGATTTAGCATCATCAAGCCAAAAAACTCTATTACTAAAATTCATTATAGCTCGTTTAGAAGGTAAAGCGCAAATCGCGTGCTCTAATAAAATATTTGATAACTTCGAAAGTTTAAAAATGTTTTTAACTCAGAACTTTGGTGAGAGAAAACATTACAACCATTTGCTATTAGACCTGCAAGCGTGTAAGCAACAGGCCAACGAGACCGTTGCCCAATTTGCGCTCCGTATCGAAAGCTGCCTCACCGACCTTCAGTCAGAAATCCATAACTCCGAATCTCTAAAGAAAGATTTACCAGGCCGAATTGCTATGACCGAGGACCTCGCCCTATTCACGTTCAGCCTCGGGCTACACCCGAGATTGAGTAACAACGTGCGCTGCCGTAGTCCTCGATCTCTTAATGATGCTATCAATATCGCTATAGAAGAGGAGAAAATTCAAAATTTACTATATAAGCCCTTCATCAAAACCACTTGCAAAATTTGCAGAAAACCAGGGCATTCCGAATCCGAATGTTCTTATAAACAAAGACGCGTAGTTCAATCCGTAGATAAACCTAGTAATTATTATTCGGATAATCGCCCTTCGACATCTCAACAAAATTCAGGGTCGCTATCTTTCTGCAAGTATTGCAAAAACAAAGGCCACGATATTTCACAATGTCGTAAACGGAAGTTTAATAACGATAAATACAAAGGCCCGAACCAATATAGTAACCGGGTGCATCATGTTTCAAATGAGCCGTCATCGTCGTCGGCACTGTCGCCGACACCCGATCTTCCTTGCATGTGTGACAATATCGGTGAACTTTGTTCATTACATTTAAACTAGACAATGTCAACAATTTGAATTCGCTGCTCCATGCCAGCATCCATCTAGATTCACTTGAAGAACAACTTTCCAAATTAGAAACTCCTTCACATTTTGAACGATTCGGTATACACTATATGTCTCTCAGTTATATATCTAGTATTATACTTATCCTGTATTTAATCTACAGATACAGGAAAATATTCTGTATCGATGTAAGTACTCCAGCAACGTGTTGCATAAAAATATTCAATCAATGCAATAACCGCCGAACCACACAAACTCCAAACAGACAGATAGTAATCGCTCAAGATGTGACAGTAGATTCATCTTCGGAAGAGGCTGATCATCCTGTCAGTCCATCTCCAGCTAGGAGAAACATATTCGTGACTAGATCTCTGTCCAGAGACCATAAGATCAATTAAATTTGGCCATTATTCTCTTATTGTATTAAATTATTAGTTACGACATTTGCTTATAATATAATTAAATATATGCGTTAAATATATAAATATATATAATCACTCTAATATGTTGTCTGGAAGAGACTCCCTTTAGACCTAAGTCTTACTTAATTTGAAACTTATAGTTTAGATTATTATTAATTAATTTTCTGACATTGTACGTATCGGAAGTTCAACCCACTGCTCATCTTAATTCTAATCTCTCATCTCTTCTTACTGTGATGAGAGATCTTAACGGGGGGGTTGTTATATCCGGGAATACACAACATAACTAATAAAATAAAACAGCCGCGTATGCAACCCCGTTTCCTATTGCATTGACGTCAATGCAATCGGAAACGCATCGATTAGCATGATCACGAGTTAGTTCGGATTGGACTTCCGCCGGGTTACGACTTTTCCGAAATTGTATTTCTTCTCGAAAATAAAAGTTTAGCTTATAAATTTGTTTTTTAAAAAGCTCCTCCTGACCCACCCCGTAACAGTTCCCCCAGCCAGATGTTTTACTTATTAATGAAAATTTTGGAAAAAAAAGTATCCACATAATTAGAACTAAATTTAAATGAAATGCCAATTTAAAAATTGGAGTATTGCCAATTTAAGTATTTAAGTTATTTCGTAAAAAAAACAGTTCTGGGGCCGGCGTAACGTTCCTCCAGGCGGATGTTTTGCTTATTCATTAATATTTTGGAAAAAAAAGTATCCACATAATTAGAAATGAATTTGAAATAAATGAAATGCCAATTTTAAAATTTGAAATACCTATAGTTTTTTAGTTATTCAAAATCCGGCTGGCGTAACGATTGACCGATAGCTGGACCTCTGAAATGCTAAGATGTGGTTTTGTATTTTTTTTATACACGACGTCTTGCTGAATTTGAAATAATTTTAAATGCAAAAAAACTACAAAAAATGCATCGTTTAGGTCCTAACTCTTCAAATTGGAGGTGTAACGACTTGGTTTAAACGTTATTTTGTAGGTATTGACTGCCTTTTAATAATACTGAGATTTTATTTAAGTATGTCCTGTAATTAATAAAGTTATCATGAAAATTAAAATCATTATTGTAAATGTGGTCACTAAATCTTAAACCAATAATTATACAAACTCTTCAATTATATACTTTTTTTTATATGAGGGGTGGCAGACGAGCAGGCGGATCATCTGATGGTAAGCAATTCCGCCGCCCATGGACACCCGCAACACCAGTGGAGTCACAAGTGCGCTGCCAACCTTTTCCCCTTCCCCCCATTGGGCCTCCGGTAACCTCACTCACACAGCGCAGGCGTTGCTTCACGCCGGTCTTCTGTGAGGCAGTGGTAATTAATGAGATATTTAAGAAAAATACAAAATAAGTGTGGTGTGTGTGTATGATAATCCGACCAAGTTTAGATGGTCACAAAAAAGCGGCCGTTCGATAGGTACAGTGCGCTAACCTACCATAACTCAAAGTATACAACATTGTTTAAAATTAGGTACAGACTCACAACAGTGTTTGGTCATAAAACTTTAAGTCGAGAGTGAATAGGCTTCTTCTGGGTAAGCACGCTACATCTTAGACCTTATTGTCACTTTCCATCAGGTGAAATGAGGTCAAGTGCAAACCCATTTAATATATAAAAAAAAACTTCTCATAGTAGGAATATGATCTGATTTGAATAGCTATTATTATATTTGTTCGAGACACTCCAACAGATTTTGATTGACGTAACGCTACTTTGCTGTCTCACGAGTCGTGAGAGAGAGAGCAAGACACCCACCGCTCGCTTGCCTCGCAAAGTGGCAACGTCGCACGGCGGCCTTGCCGCGGTTGCCGGCGGCGGCGCAGATTTAAGAACCAATCGATTGTGCGCTAGCCGACCAATCAGACGTCGCCACGCGCTCTTTTCGGCATCTCATCTGGCGGGAACGTTACGCCAGCCAGAACTGTTTTTACGAAATAACTTAAAAACTATAGGCATTATAAATTCGCATTTCATTTATTTCAAATTCTTATCTGCATACTCAAAATTACGAAAATCCACACTTTCTGGCTGGGGTAATGCACATAGAAAAGAGGGCGACAAAATTGTATTCCGCCCGGGCGGCAGACACACACACGCTAACTCACCGTTTTGCATTTAGACTCTCTAATAAAACAATTGAAATTTGAGCCTTGCCCTTCGGCTTAAGGTGACGGGTAGAGCACACTAGCGACGCTAATCGATTTTAAATAGTTTTTTAGATTTTCGCGTTGCATTATAACTATAATGTATCAATACGGGGATTAACACGATCTTTATTATGTGAAACAACACAGTCTTTGGCGGACTGCACCGCCCGTGACCACGGCTGCTGTAACGTAGCCGAAACGTCGGGCCAAATATGTGAGTACACAATGTTGTTTCACATAATAAAGATCGTGTTAATCCCCGTATTGATACATTATAGCTAATCGATTTTAATTTTTAGCTACTAAACCCAATCTATTTTAAACAATTTCAGGGTTTCAATCTCTCGGCAAACAGACATACTATTTATTAAATAACCATGAAAAATGTTAGGTTCAAAGCGTACAATAACAATTTTTCGCGTACAAAAACGGACCCAACATTTGTGCATGTACATGTGTAACAACGTTATTTAATAAATAGTATAAGTGTTTGCCGAGAAGTTGTAACCCCGAAATTGTTTAAAATAGATCCGGTTTAGTAGCTAAAAATTAAAATCGATTGGCTTCGCTAGTGTGCTCTACCCGTCACCTTAAGGGTAAGAATTGGATGAATTTATCAACAAATTGATGAAATCTAACTCTCAGAGCCACGGGCTTAATTCATAAACGTTTAATAAAGCCTTTGCTTGCTAAAACGGTATTAAAGAGCAATTTAGGTGTTTGAAACGAAATATTTTCATACATAATAAAACTTCCGAAAAAAGATTGGAAGTTTCCAATCATAGAGCAGTTGCTCCACAGATAACATAAAGTTGCTCTATAACAGTTTTAGTTCACAAAGCCCAGACACTTAAGGTGACGGGTAGGGCCCTCTAGCGACGCCAATCGATTTAAATTTTTAGCTACTAAACCGGACCTATTTTAAACAATCTCGGGGTTACAATCTCTCGGCAAACACTTATGCTATTTATTAAATAACCATACACGAAAAATTGATTCACGCCAAAAGCGGTCACTTTTGGCGGTAATCCAAAATTCGAATTAAATTATTAGTATAGGTGTTTGTCGAAAGAGTGTAACCCCGAAATTGTTTAAAATGGATCCGGTTTAATAGCTAAAAATTAAAATCGATTGGCGTCGCTAGTGTGCCCTACCCATCACCTTAAGTGTTCACACAAATGTTTGTCCAGAATGGACATCAAACCCATTACCGATAGTGTATTTAAGTTCCCTTCACAAAGAAATCATTCGCCGTCTGACCAGTGTTATAGCAGAATTATTGTTATGGGTAAAAATAAAATGACATTACGTACAAAACAATACTTTTAATCATCACCGAAACAACATTACTTAAGTATTTTCTAAATTCAACCATTCATCACAAATTCATTCAATCTTCATTAAAACAAATCCAGCCCCTTAAGGGAAATTAAGAGGGCTTGGCAGGTCCAGTGGCGCCGACAATTGATCTTTATTGTGATGAGATCCTTATTGACTGCCTCGGTGGCGCAGTGGTTAGTGGCTCGCACTTTAAAGCGACGGCTGCGCAAAAGGTCCCGGGTTCATTCCCCGGGTCGGCCCAAAAGTTTGTACCTAAGTTTTCGGTAAGAAATTCTTAGTGGCATGGCAGCCCGGAGTCTGGAAGTTGGCGTTCTTGTATCCCCGTGCCTCGGAAAGCACGCTAAGCCGTTGGTCCTGCGCCCAATCCCTCTCTGGTCGTGTCGCAGTAGAGTCCCATCGGAATATGAGGAGGGTAAGGGAATAGAGAGTGCACTTGTGGTTGCGCACACACTAGAGCACTATAGTATATCCTGCGTACGTGTCGCATCGATGAGATTGGCCGCCGTAGCCGAAAGCGGTTGGAGGATATTATTGTGATGAATTTAAGACATTAAAAAACCATGGAAAGCCATTTTCTGTCATGAAGGGGCCGGCTCGACCTGTGTCATAACCACGGGCTCGGAAATCACAATTCATTATTCATCATCATCTTCATCACAATTCATTAAAATCAAATTATTGGACTGAACAAGCCCTCTTAAGTAAAAAAGGAAAAACCTAACTTACTTGGTTATACTTACAAAATTACAATTAGATTTTTAATAACTAGCATTCTTGATGTAGTTAATCTGTAGAGATACAAAGGCAGATTCTATTATGTAAAATGTAAATGTTATTAATGTTTATTTTGACACCTGTTAATTCTGTTTTTTTTTTATTCCTAAGTCCGTGCCAAATAAAATTGCACAAGCAACGGTCACTCACACCCTCACACCAAATAATTCTAAAATAAATATTTTAAAAAAATATACATGTCGAATTGAGAACCCCTTCCTTTTTTTTGAAGTCGGTTAAAAATGTAACATGTATTTATACCGCTAAACGGGACTAAAAGGGCATCAAATATTAGAGCGGCTATAAATCTACACTGTAAGATTTTTTATTTCGGTATCTAGTATTCTATTTTTTTCTTATGTGATAGGTGACAAACGAGCAGACGGAAAACTGTTAAAGATAATTTTTTCGTCAGTTTTGTATAGAAAGCGATCTATAAGTTGAAAGAAGAAGTGATTGACCTTTTGTGTACGTTTAAATGGTACGGACTATAGGTACTTCTGCTTTTTTACGTCTAAAACTAATTGTGCCATTGTCACCACCACTGACTTAGAAGACATGGTCACCACAAACATCCTTTGAGCTTTATTTAAAGTTCAATTGTCTCTCTAATCACTCGACATTGGCAGAATTATAGATGTGTCGAGAGACACAGTAGCAGCCATTATATTAAAAAAAAAAAAATTAAAGTTCAATCACGGTTATTTGACACGTGCCAGAAGTCTGTTTTGACATTTCCGCATAAAAACGTTGTAAAACGCCCTCTTGTCAATGTCACTAAAGTGCCTTCTGATCCAATGACTAAGGAATTATATTCTGATCACGGTCGTCACAGATGTCAATGTGTAATTCCCATACATCTTTGCTCCTATTGACGTACGCAAAATGTACAGTGCGACCACCGTTCAGAAGGCACATTAGTGACGTTGACAAAGGGGCGTTGTAAAACTTTTGCATGTGAAAATGTCAAAACAACATTAGTTCCGACTTACTACGACACGTTCCAAATAACCGTGATCGAACTGTATGGAACTTGGCATTTGTATCAGAGTATCTTCTTCTTAGTTTGTGGTTAAGTCTGGCGGTAGCACTAAAACACTCCGCATGGGCTCATGCAATTCAAAGGATTTAAATTCGTTTCTAGTAGCGCAGTTAAGTGCCGCAAAGTGATCCTAATAATAAGAAATTCTGCTTCGTTTAATTGTATCGTTTTTAACACTGCTATTGTGTGTCGAGTGAGTGGTCACGTGACATCTTGTTTAGACCAGTAGTCTTTAAATCCGCGATTGTGTTTAGAGTGGTACCGGCAGAATCTGTAAGCCGATAAAACGTAAAACATTGGCGTTTTATTGAGTGACTGTGACTTTGCCTGTCTTCGACTGTTGACTACCCACTTATTTCATAAAGTTATTTGACATTGGCAAATTATCTTCGGGTAGATATTACAAAAATTTAAAAGTCCGAGAATACACAAGTTTTTAATGTTCCCATTCTAAAAACTAGACTAGTTACTCTCCCCCGCTGTCCACATCATCCAGGGAAGTCCTGGCGAGGTTCCTCACGAGCGCCAGGCGGAGCAAGTCCGCCTTCTCGCCCGCGAGGCTGGTGGGGCGGAGCTCGAGGCACAGCATGATCTCTGACGTGTCCCGCGCCGAGAACACGGGCTCGTCCGACTCCAGCAGCGGCAGCGTGTCCAGGAGCAAGGTTTCCCAAAAACTGAAAATGTGTTTTTTTTTATGTGGTAGGTGGTAGACTTATGAACCATGAAACGATCGTCAAATTCATCAAGTCGCAACGTCTCAGATGGGCAGGACATGTTGAGAGAATGGACAAAAGCAGAGCTCCAAAAATAATAACCGACTGGAAGCCGCAGCAGAAGAGACTAAGGGGAAGGCCTAAGAAGAGATGGTGCGATTGCATCGAAGACAATCTTAAGGCGATGAAAAAGTTTACGAACTGGAGACGGACAGCCAGGTATCGTAGCGCTTGGCAGTCCAGAGTAGAAGAGGCCAGGACCCACAAGGGTTGTAGCGCCGAAGAGAGTAAAGTAAGTAGGTGGTAGACGAGCAGACGGATCACCTGATGGTAAGCGATTGCCGCCGCCCATAGACACCAGTGGAGTCACAAGTGCGCTGCCACCCTTTATTCCCTTCCCCAATACGGGGGAAGGGAGGTTCCCTTCCCCCGGATTCGGCCTCCGGTACCCTCACTCACACAGCGAAAACAGCACAGCTGCTTCACGCCGGTTTTCTGTGAGGCCGTGGTATCACTCCGGTCGAGCCAGCCCATTCATTCCGAAGCGTGGCTCTCCCACGGTAAGTTTGTTCATCTGTTCCCTCCTAACTTCTAAACTAGTTATCGTTAGAAGCATTTTGTTTGTCTTCTGGTTATAGGCGTCATGACGTCACGTTAAATTGACTACAGCCCCCTCTAGGGGACTTTGAGTAAGGAACTGATTACCGCCACCCATGGACATCCGTCCATGGGCGGCGGTAATCACTTATTGTCAGGTGGGCCGCTTGCTCGTTTGCCTGCAATAATAAAAAATAAAATATATAAACTTACTAGTCAGGCGCGATCTTTGATGTCAGCAAAGACACGAGAAGTTTGGCAGCCTTTTTGAATTCTCTGTTCTTATACAGCCTGTGGAAATCGCAGTATTTTCCTGAAATGGACGAAATACAACTATATTGCTATTATTTGTTAAGAGTTTAGTAGCCTAGTGGAAAAGAATATGAAGCTTCTTGATAAGAAGTCGTAGTAGGCAGGGAAGCGAGTAGGAACGTGAGCACACTTCCCAGCTCACTCGGGCTGAGTGTAAATACGGTATTTGATTAAGCTCGAGATTTTAACAAAATATAATTATTTTATCAAAATACAGGTAAATATGTGCCAATATCAAAAAATCTTTAAAATTATAACTTCTAGCCTTCTAGTTTTAAAATGGTCATCCAAAGATTCATGGTTCATTTTAAAAGTATGATTATTAAAAAATAATTATACCCTTGAATAACCCATACAATTTGCACCAACTATTATAATAGAACCATTAATATAAACGAAACATTTGATATAGCTACCATACAAAATTACATACAGAAAGTCCGTTATTAGCTGTAAGATTAAAGAGTTTTGTATCTAACATTAAGAGCCGTGGATTTTTGTATTAAATAAAAATGAAATAAATACATACAAAATACTTATGTGTGACGTCACATCTTAGTAGTCATTTGTATGAAGCGTTTTGGGTTTGCCCAAAATAATGTGATTATAAAGTTGTGATATCTCAGGTAGTTTAAACGAGAATCAAGTAATTCTTTCAACGATGTTGTTATAAATAACAATAAAATTCATATTTCGCTATGTAAACTATAGTTATTCAGCGCCATGCAGCGTCGTTGCGTGGAACTGGCCAGTAGTACTACCAGATTGTCGATAACAACTCGGTAGCCAGTTCCTCGCACCGCCGCTAGATGTCGCACAAAATAGAAACAGCACAGGCTGCCTGCGTGCCGCCATATTTTTTTTATATCCACTTTTCACTACGCCGAATGAATCACAACAAGAAAAATAAATACCACACCACCACTTCTTATATCGCCTTTTCTCTTTGTATCTGTATCGTGTCGTGTTATGCCTATTGTACATATTTACTTTTTCTGTGTTGTGATGGTCAATAAATGTATTTTCTTTCTATCTTTCAAATAAATTCTCTCTGTAAAGTCAACAGATATTTTTCTCATCACCCCCGACTCCGCCCGCAAACAGATGTTTCTAAAGTGCCTTTCAATCAAAATTATTCAAAAGGTAAACAAACAAGACGACACCCCGATTTTGTCAAATTATCCAGTAATCATACTCTGTACATGAACACTGGCACTTATATTTGATCACTTATAACAATTTATGTCGTTTTAAATTATTTTCATATAACTACGTCATCAAATATCCATAAAAATACTATTTTTGCACTGGAAAATTAAGTTTAAGGTTATGCGAAAACTGAGACTGATTAAACTTATCTGTGGAAAAATAGTGATGAGGTGATATCAACATAACTGATTGAACGAACGAATGATTGATTTTTGAACAGAATTCTCTATTGAGGAATGGAGATGATGATGATCAATATTTTCTACAAATTTCGAAGTATGTAATTGGAAAAAAAACAAAAACCCGTCCAAGGTGTTGATGTGTCAACTCGAGTTACTTATTACCTATTTTCTATAGTAATCTTTAGTAAAAACTCTTTAGTAAAAACGAACTAAAAATAGAAAATTCAAGATAGTTTTTAAGTTTTTTTACAATATTTTCGTGTAACTAGGTGATAACGCATAACTTTTTCCCTTTGCTATCTGCATTAAAATAAAATATAGAAATAAAAGTTCATTCACTCCTGAACTTTCACATCCCTATTATAGTGTCATGGCGGATCACACGGGTTAATGAACTACGTTTGTTTACCTTTTGGACAATTTTGATTGAAATGCACTTTATCATTGAAAGGTCTTTTGATTAAATATTTTTTTTTATGTGTGTGTTTCGCTGTGTGAGTGAGGCTACCGGAGGCCCAATGGGGGGAAGGGGAAAAGGTTGGCAGCGCACTTGTGACTCCACTGGTGTTGCGGGTGTCCATGGGCGGCGGAATTGCTTACCATCAGGTGATCCGTCTGCTCGTCTGCCACCTCTTATATAAAAAAAAACATAATTTAAAAAAAATGGTCAAATACCTGCTAGCATGATCATCAGCACCCAGAGAAGGAAAACTCTGCATTTATACCAAAACCCTCGCCAACCCGTCTGCCAAGCGTGGTGAGTATGGAAATTACCCCTCATGTGATTGAGGGAGGCCCGTGCCCCAGCAGTGGAGACTTAAATGGGCTGATGATGATGATGATGATGATGATGGTCAAATACCGTATTGGGCATTACCTAGCAGCAGCAGCGGCTCGCACAGCAGCAAGGCGGGCCCGGCCGTGAGCAGCAGGTCGACGGCCGGCAGCACGCCGCCCGCCGCGTACGCGCGCAGCCCGCCGTGCGCCGCGCGCGCGCACAGCCCCGCGCTGCGCGCGCGCAGCCCCCACGCCAGCGCCGCGCCCACCCGCGCCGCCCCGCCCACTACCGCGCCCGCGCCCGCGTGACGCGCGCCCACGCCGCTGCACACGCTGCGGGCTGCGAGCCAAACGGACTAGAGGCTTCTACCCAAGAAATAACAACGCATCCAACGTCTCATCCGACTTCTTAATTTGTTGCACAAATATGAAACTGCGGAAAACGCGCGTTCAGACTCGATGGAAGTTGGAGGAATCGTCAATATTTTTTTATAAGCCCTCCCTTAATTATAATCTCGTGTGATCGTGATCATTTGGCACTCGGCAAAAGTGGGTACTAGTGAGAAACAGATTAAAAATATCACCATTTTGTGATAGGTTGTGGACGAGCAGACGGATCACCTAACGGTAAGCGATTGACACCCGCGACACCAGTGGAGTCACAAGTGCGCTGTCAATCTTTAAACCTCCCTTTTTCCCTATTTGGCCACCGTGCGCCGCCACCGCCGTGCGCCGCGCGCGCGCACAGCCCCGCGCTGCGCGCGCGCAGCCCCCACGCCAGCGCCGCGCCCACCCGCGCCGCCCCGCCCACTCCCGCGCCCGCGTGACGCGCGCCCACGCCGCTGCACACGCTGCGGGCTGCGAGGCAAACGGTCTACAGTGCCGTGACTAGGCTTCGACCCCGGTCGATTTTTCTACACCCCAAATTTCGGAGTTATCAACAGTTAAGGTGACGGGTAGAGCACACTAGCGACACCAATCGATTTAAAATTTTAGCTACTAAACCGGATCTATTTTAAACAATTTCGGGGTTACAACCTCTAGGCAAACACTTACACTATTTATTAAATAACCATGCATAAATGTTGGGTCCGTTCAATGAATATGGGCCGGCTCGACCCGGAGTGATACCACGGCCTCACAGAAAACCAACGTGACGCAGCACTGTGTTGTTTCGCTGCGTGAGAGAGGACCAATCCGGGGAAAAGGGGGGTTAAAGGTATGCAGCGCACTTGTAATTCCACTGGTGTCACAAGTGCGCTAGAGTGGTGTGTCCATGGGACACTCTGGACACTCCACGCCAGCGCCGCGCCCACCCGCGCCGCCCCGCCCACTACCGCGCCCGCGCCCGCGTGACGCGCGCCCACGCCGCTGCACACGCTGCGGGCTGCGAGCCAAACGGTCTACAGTGCCTAGAGGCTTCGACCCCGGTCGATTTTTCTAATCCCGAGATTTCGGGTTTATAGATAGATAGATAGATAGATATTCTTTATTGCACAAAAATAAAATACAAGCATGATACAACAGCAACAGACAGTACAATAAGGCGGTCTTATCGCTTGTAGCGATTTCTTCCAGACAACCTTTGGGTAGAGGAAAGAAATATCGTATTCGTAATAAGGGAAGGCAGTGCAAAGTAATTTAACAAATGAAATTGAGAATGGCAGAAATATACATTATTTTATATATTACGTTTATCAACAGTTAAGGTGTCGTAAAAGGCGACTAAGGTAAAGCTGCTGGCATGATCATCAGCACCCAGAGAAGGAAAACTCTGCATTTATATCAAAACCCTCGCCAACCCGTCTGCCAAGCGTGGTGAGTATGGCAATTACCCCTCATAGGATTGAGGGAGGCCCGTGCCCCAGCAGTGGGGACTTAAATGGGCTGATGATGATGATGATGATGAACAGTTAATGTGACGGGTAGAGCACACTAGCGACACCAATCGATTTAAAATTTTAGCTACTATATTGTATTATAGTAAGTTAACATTCATATATATTAGTGTATGATAACGTGTTTATTTATTTATTTATTATCTAGATATATGTATTTATACTATGAATTTACTTAATCAATATTCAAAATCAAAAGGATTGCACCACCCTCCCCTCTTCTATCTAATGTCCTTTACCTGAAGGTTGTCTGGTAGAGATCGCTCCCAGCGATAAGACATACATTGTATCTCTGTATACCTAGCTTTTACGTTTTGTATGTTGTGCAATAAAGAGTATCTATCTATCTACTAAACCGGATCTATTTTAAACAATTTCGGGGTTACAACCTCCCTTATTACAAATACGATATTTCTTTCCTCTACCCAAAGGTTGTCTGGAAGAAATCGCTACACGCGATAAGACCGCCTTATTGTACTGTCTGTTGCTGTTGTATCATGCTTGTATTTTATTTTTGTGCAATAAAGAATATCTATCTATCTCTCGGCAAACACACTATTTATTAAATAACCATGCATAAATGTTGGGTCCGTTCAATGAATGAATGGGCCAGCTCGACCGGAGTGATACCACGGCCTCACAGAAAACCAACGTGACGCAGCACTGTATTGTTTCGCTGCGTGAGAGAGGACCAATCCGGGGAAAAGGGGGGGTTTAAAGGTATGCAGCGCACTTGTAACTCCACTGGTGTCACAAGTGCGCTGGAGTGGTGTGTCCATGGGACACTCTGGACACTCCACTCCAGCGCACTTGTGACAATGGAGTCGGGTATTGTTTTAAACTTTCATGGTCACTAACATTAGTATAGTTATTTACGGGATTTCTACCATGTACCTAATTTTTGAGTTCAGTTACTCCGTGACCATGGCGCTTGCGACAGTGCCGAAATATCGGAAAGTCTGGCTATACTGGTGACATGAATGGGCCGGCTCGACCGGAGTGATACCACGGCCTCACAGAAAACCGGCATGAAGCAGCACTGTGCTGTGTTTCGCTGCGTGAGTGAGGGTACCGGAGGCCCAAATAGGGAAAAAGGGGGGGGTTGAAAAGTTGACAGCGCACTTGTGACTCCACTGGTGTCTATCGCTTACCGTTAGGTGATCCGTCTGCTCGTCCACAACCTATCACAAAATGGTGGTATTTTTAATCTGTTTCTCATTAGTACCCACTTTTGCCGAGTGCCAAATGATCACGATCACACGAGATTATAATTAAGGGAGGGCTTATAAAAAATATTGACGATTCCTCCAACTTCCATCGAGTCTGAACGCGCGTTTTCCGCTGTTTCATATTTGTGCAACCAATTAAGAAGTCGGATGAGACGTTGGATGCGTTGTTATTTCTTAGATGTTATTTTCGTGGCTTAAAGAAGTAAATTATAGTTTCTATTCTATTTGTATTTGATATTAAATATGAGTCCTATAATTAACATTGATCTCTTTTAACTAATTTTGAATTAAAAGTTGATTTTTACTAATGGAGTCGGGTGTCCATGGGTGGCAGCAATCGCTTCCCATCAGATGATCCGTCTGCTCGTCCACCACCTATCTCATAAAAAAAAATCGGCCCTTCGAAAAAGTAAGCTCACTCACCGACTCCAATCAGTCCGTACTTGTTAGCTTCAGCGACGATCCTCATCGCCTTCGCCTCGCTGCGCACGGGCACGCGCTCGAGGATCAGCTCGGCGCGGCGAGGCCCCTCCGGCGGGCACGACGCCAGGTACGACAGCCCCGCGGACCACAGCGACTGGTGCTCCATGAGGAGGCTGCCGTACTCCAGGATCAGGCTGTCGCGGAGGCGGCTTGTTACACTGCAAATCAAAATATGTACAGTCAGCGTCAGATCAAGTCACCCCCCCTGCAGTGGAAAAATGGCACTTGTGCCCCATTGACATAAGGACGATCATAATCATAATAGCACTGTGCTGTGTTTCGCTGGGTGAGTGAGGGCACCGAAGGCCCAATCTGGGGGAAAGAGTAGTTTAAAGGAGGGTAGCGCACTTGTAACTCCACTGGTGTCGCGAGTGTCTATGGGCGGCGGCAATCGCTTACCATCAGCCGATCCGTCTGCTCGTCTGCCTATTACATAAAAATAAAGATTCGTTGAATAAAATGGAAATAATATAATTTTAAACTTTCGCGTTGCATTGTACAAATAATTAATGTACCACGTGTACATTAATTATTTGTATAATGCAATAATTTTTATAAGTAAATATATTCTCTATACCCTGTATACCCTGAGGTTGTCTGGAAGAGATCGCTATTAGCGATAAGACCGCCTACATTGCTTTAGTATAATAACTTAGACTAAGATCTGTAAATGTTGTGCAATAAAGTGTATCTATCTATCTATCTATTCTCGTAGCATCTACTCACATGTTGTAATGCGGTCGGAACGTCCTGTGAGCAGATGCTACTACGAGTATGTACTTATAAAAATAATCACGTATTGTCCCGTTTAAGTTAATTATTCATAAAATTGAAAATAACAGTAAAATAACTCTGTACAAAACATCAGCTTGATAACTATTGTAAGTTTTTTGTTATGAGCCCTCAAAGTTTGATAAACTTCAGCTTGATAACTTTTATAAGTTTTTTGTTAATAACTATTATGTTATGAGGCAAGAAACAATGGCGAAATAGTTATTTAGCGTCTTAAAATATCGTTTGTAGTAACCTGCGTACATGTTAGATCATTGAGATTGGCCGCCGTAACTGTAATCAATTGGAGAATATGATGGAATGAACAGTTGAAACCTTACTTGGTCTGATGTTTGTCTAGAATTTTCAGCTTGCCACAGTGGAACAGCATGTCTGTGAGGTGCGTTGCGAACCAGCCATTGTCAGATATCTGCTGTATTTCATGGATGACCTAAAAAGGACATTATATACAACATTAAATGATTACAGTTGATAAACATCAGGCTGAACATATTTTAGTAAATACTTGTGGAGTCTGGTAATTACAATGAAGAGACTGCCGTCTGACCTTTGCAACCCTTTAATAAGGGAATTGGCCGTGTGGCCCCCGGCAGAGTAGAATAGGCCACCCTCACTCTTACCGAGGTGTCGTAAAAGGCGACTAAGGTAAAGCTGCTGGCATGATCATCAGCACCCAGAGAAGGAAAACTCTGCATTTATATCAAAACCCTCGCCACCCCGTCTGCCAAGCGTGGTGAGTATGGCAATTACCCTTCATGTGATTGAGGGAGGCCCGTGCCCCAGCAGTGGGGATTTAAATGGGCTGATTATGAATAAGGGAACATACTGTCCCTCTGCAGGGCAAAGGCCTCCATCATAAAAATCAAGTAATCGCTACTATGAGGGGATTAGGCTTATTCACCACACTTGCCTAGTGCGGATTCATCATCATCATCAGCCTATCGCAGTCCACTACTGGACGTAGGCTTCTCCAATTGTTCGCCACTGTGATCTATCCATGGCTTCTCGCATCCAGCTCTTGCCAGCCATCCTGCGCAGATCGTCCCCCCACCTAGCCAGAGGGCGCCCTACATTACGTTTGCCAAGACGCGGTCTCCACTCTAGAACCCCATCGGTTGTCGGTTCTGCGGCTAATATGGCCAGCCCACTGCCACTTAAGCTTGCTAATCCGGTGAGCAAAGCAAGCAGTGCGGATTGGTGATCACAAACCAGAAATGTGTTCGAAAAAAACTAAACATACTTTTTGCTCAATCGGAACCCAAGACCCCGAAATCACGGCCCGGTACTTAAACCACAAGACCAACAGGGCGTATTGCTGTATATCTTTGTGGAGTCTGGTAATTACAATGAAGAGAATGCCGTCTGACCTTTGCAACCCTTTAACAGGGGAACCAGACCAACTGAATCATGGTTCACTTTTTAGAAGTTATCCAAACTGTCAACATAATATCTATATTTGTCTGTGTTTCGTCAAGTGCTTGAGGTTACTAGAAGCTCAATTCGAGTGTAAGAGGAGTTTAGAGGTCGGCTGCGCATTTCTAATTACACTAGTGTTAAGGCGCGGTCGTTTTGCTTACCTATCATAAAACAAGAAGAGGATATTACTTGGTGCAGAATGAATGGATGGTGGTGGTGAAGTATGATTCGGAGACGAATGACAGGGACGTATGGAAGAGGAAGCGCCGACCCAGATAGTCTGGGAACATGGCAGGAGAATGATTCTTCATCATCATCAACATCATCAGCCTTGTCACTTGTCAGTCCACTGCTAGACATAGGCCTCTCCAACTGTTCGCCACTCCGATCAATCTTAGGCTACTCACATCCAGCTCCAGCCAGTTTTCCTGCTTAGATCGTCACTTCATCTCGGCCAGATGTCAGCGATGCAACCATAAGACTAGTTCTCGTGTACTCGACATTGAAGTCGAGTTTGAGATTTGTATGGACGGATGTACAGTCACGAGCTTCAATTTGGGACCCACCCAAGGTTGAATGTCGTGTAGCAAACTTTCGCTATACTTACTAATATTTCGCTAATATTTTGACGTATCAAATTCATAATATTTACCATCGACAACTTCACTTTTCTACGGACAACCGTGCAAAAACGTCTAATTGTGAGAGGGCATACGATTATTAGATCATTACCGATGTTTTCCGAGTAATTGTTACGTGGCCTTTGGCCCTGTGTTCTATCTATATAGCAATATCGTTTTTATTTGAGAAAATGTAACAAACTATTTTCATGACTGACTCTGACACGATTGACACAACATATGTTCGTAATTAGAAAACCGTAATGATAGATATTTGCAAAAAAGTTATCGTTTCAAGGGTCGATTAGATAAGACATTTATGTCTTAACTTGACATTCAACATTATTGGACTAAAGTTTCGACATTATTGCATTATGAATGTTCTAACGACATTTAAGGGAAATAGGTCCCAAATTAAAGCTTGTGACTGTATGAAATCTCTTAATTTTAACTGTAGTGCTTTTCTGTATGTGGTGAGGCACTTAGATATAAGAATATGTTTTGTAATCTTAAGCTTGTTATAGTGCAGTGTACTCATTGTTGAAAAGCTAAATAAATCAATAAAATAAAATAAATTCGACTTCAATGTCGATTGCACGAGACTTGCCCCACATGTCTCTCTCTTAACCACGGCGGTTGTCAGTGACGATGATTACCTGGTGCAGATCCCCTTGGAACAAGGCGCGCACGCACGCGTCGAGCGGCGTCCGCGCCGGGGCCGGGCCCATGCCGGCGCACGCGGCCGCCGCCGCGCCCAGCTCGTGCCGGCGCGCCCACGGCGCAGAGAACATCACCCACCCGCCCAGCAGGTCGAACCACGACGCGTACGACGCGCGGATGTGCTCGAACGCGGAGTAGTCGCCAATGATCAGCTGTTCAATTGTAAATTATAAATGTTGTATGTTATGTTTGTTGTGGTAATCATTTATTTCAAGTCATTAACTCATATTTTTTTAGTAACATCTTAAGGTGAAGGGTATACCTAGTGAGGTATTATACCCTTCGCGACGCCAATTGCTTTAACTGTTAGCTACTAAACAACAACTTGGGGGCTTCAGTCCTTTCGGTAAACACCTAGGTATACTATTTATTTAATAGTTATAGTTAGCTGTCTAGTTAAGTAATGTTCTTGTCATATTTATAAGAATATTGTAACGACTGTAATCTGTCTGCGTACCTAGTTTAAATAAATAAATAAATTTGATCTGGTTTTGCACTCGAACTTTGAATTACCGCCAAAAGCGGCCACTTTTGGCGTGAATCAACTTTTTTAGTAAAAAAACAGACTCAACATTTGAGCATCGTTTTTAAATAAATAGTATAAGTGTTTGCCGAGAGACTGAAGCTCCGTTATTATTTAAAATCTATTTGTTTTCGTAGCTAACAATTAAAATCAATTGGCGTCGCTAGTGTGCCCTACCCATCGCCTTAATCCTAGGTATTAGTAATAAAAAATTCTATACATACTTTTTGCTCAATCGGAATCGCTGGGAATCGAACCCAAGACCCCAAATCACGGCCCGGTACTTAAACCACAAGATCGACAGGGCGTTATGTCTGTATATCTGTTTATTGTTTCAAAAATGTTATTCATTTATTCATTAAATAAACAATGATAATTTCAAATTTCACGATAAGATTTTAACAGATTGTACAAGTATTTAAGGTGACACTGCGACGATACTAGCACCGCCAAGTGAAATGAAATCAATTGATTAAGGAGATGGTCAAATACTGAAGTCAGGCAATTAGCATTTTATCAATCAATGGAAACTACAAAAGAAAATTTTTTTTAGACCTTCAACATATGGGCATGTTACACTATTATTGTACATTTGTTTATTTATTTATAACTTTAGGCATTCACTACAAGTCAACCTTTGGGTCATGCAGAAAGATTTAAAGACTTAAGTTACTCCTTTCTAAAAGGTTTGCATCAGCAAACGTCTGATCTCACTGATGTTCATCGGCAGTGGTGTTTGATCATTTACCTATCTCTGATCTGCTTGCTGTCCCCTCTAGAATAAAAAAGTAACTAGGAACTGACTTGTGCGCAAAATAATTATTGTCACATGTAATGTCAGGTCATGATGTCTTACCTTCATAATGAGTTCTAATTTAGGCTGTGAGGCTAGGACTCGGCTGCCAAGCTTGGAGCGGCACTCAGCCTGCCAATGCTTCCAGGATATTTGGAACTCTCCAGTGGAGATACCACCATACACCTGTAATATTTTTTGGTATTATGACTTGATAAATATGTTAACAAATAAGGAAGACTAGAAATATTATATTCATCAACAAAATAACTACCTGCTCAGAAAATGTTTATTGCTTTGCTTACAGTACTTATACTTGCTGTGCAAATAGGTTTTAAGCAATAAATTATTATGGGCCGTGTGGTACCCGGCAGAGTAGAATAGGCTACCCTCCCTCTTACCGAGGTGTCGTAAAAGGCGACTTAAGGTAAAGCTGCTGGCATGATCATCAGCACCCAGAGAAGGAAAACTCTGCATTTATATCAAAACCCTCGCCAACTCGTCTGCCAAGCGTGGTGAGTATGGCAATTACCCCTCATGTGATTGAGGGAGGCCCGTGCCCCAGCAGTGGGGACTTAAATGAGCTGACGATGACAATAAATTATTGGGTAGGTTAAGTGAGCTTTTTTGATGACCCGTAAATAACTCTTGAAGAAAAATTGTCTTTCTAATTCATGTTTTGTCTGGGATAATAATGTTGAAATAGTAAACTTACACTATAAACTGGCATACTCCTCAAAGAGTTGTCCACAAGCTTGAACTCATTTGTATCAGTAGATGAGTGCAGTTTCAGCAGCGCCCGGGCCACATCCACCCTGCCCTGCACCACCATGCCAACCACAGTGTCCCAATACTCCGGGTGCTCCTCTGACCCCCTCTCACAGGCCTCCAACAACTGTGCTGCTGTTTGCTCATGACATGGGAAGTGGAATCGGACCCATTCCAACAGAAATGGTAAGACTATATCACCCGGAATGTTGTCTATATACATAATCTCACACAAATGCCATATACACTCTATGGAATAGAAAATCGTTACATATGACAGGAGGCTGTTCTTCTCAATACCATCTGTCTCTTTAGCTGCTGCTTCTTGAAGGTTTTCGATACATACTCTTATGATAGAACGATACTGGCGAGAAAGCTTGAGAAATTCCACTTGGTTATCAGATGTCTTGGCAGTTTCAGCGGCCTTTTGGAGAGACAAGTAAGTTCCGTTTGATTCATTAACTAATTTCCGTAAAATTGGAATAAATAACAATATATCCTGACGTATATCCAAGATCTTATTTTCTTCACTACATGGTGATTTACTAGTCATTTGGCTTCGAGGGTAAATGGCGAACTTGTTTCCGCGTCTCCATACACATGCTACTCGTTGGGCGAAACATTTGTCCGGTAAGATCTGAAATCAGAGCTTTTTGTTAATAACAACGAAACCTAACCTAAACGACTTAATCTAACAATACTTACAAATGTTTTAATGTTTTTGGAAGATTCGGGTTTATTGCCACGTAGAGAGTTCGGAGGATTGATTGATATATTCATTTTACTTACAAGAGTAAACTGTTTTATTCGTAATAAAAATCTACAGAGTTACGATTCAAGACCGTTTCATTTCGTTTTTGCGGCAGACAGACAGACAGAAGATTTGATTGACCACAGATTTGACAGTTTGATGACAGGTGCTGGCTGGACAGACAAATTCTCTAAGTTTACGAAGTGAGCTCAGTCATTTTGGTTTTATTATCAATCTTCCAATAATTAGTCGTGTATCTAATAGTGGCATTATATTAAGTCGTGAAAATTATTTAAGGCGCCACTGCCGCTTATTTAGGTATGGTAGCCCTTTTTTTTTTAGGTTTCGCAGGGGGAATGCCGCCGGCTCAAGAGACGAGCCGACTACCTTATGCATACCAGACCACGGACCCCATTCATTATGAGCTGTTACCACCAGGCAGGACTATCGATTCTGAACTCTACTGCGAACAACTTATAAGTTGAGAGAAAACGGCCGGAATTGATCAACAGAAGGGGTGTGGTTTTTCGTCATGATAACGCTAGACCTCACACATCCATAGCCACCCAGCAAAAATTAAGAGAGTTTGGCTGGGAGGTGTTAATGCATCAGCCGTATAGTCCTGACCTTGCACCTTCAATTTTCCACCTGATTCGGTCTTTTCAGAATTCTTTAGGCAGTGTTAGGTTAACATCTGCCAAATCCACTTGTCGCGGTATTTTGATGAAATGTTCCAAAATTTTATAGCAATGTGATCATGTCCCTACCTACAAGATAGCAAAAGTTTATCGAACAAAATGGTACATACATCATACTTTAGTTAAATGTAAATAAACTATATTAAAAAATGATTTGAATTTTCTTAAAAAATGCGAAGAAACTTTTTCCCCAACGTTATATAATTAAGAGTAACACTATCGTATTAAGTTAAGATTACCTGTAAAGATAGCGTAAGAGGAGAGACTAAATAAAATATGGAGACAAGTTTATAATTATAGTAACTATAAGAAAGTTTTGTGCAAAATGTAGATATGAGATGGCAACCCAAGAGTCCAACATAATGTCATTATCTTAAATACCTTCAACTTCAAGCGCTGAGATTGGTCTCCATTCTTACTATTACTTCCTTGCCTAGGCCCATTTAATTTGATTTTGATTTAAACTTGGGAACTACGTTAGTTCCAAAAAATTAACGACGGGGCACAGAGTATGAAATATGTAATACTCTGGTTAGTTAGCAACACCAAAAAATAAACGTCAAATGAACATCCGCTTTATAGAAGTGGCGTTCTTAATACTTTTAATATTTTTAAATATTCTTGACCCTAAGCCGCTACTCAATAACCCTTTGTAAATAATTGATACACTTAGTACACACATTCGCAAAATCATTTTAAGGGTTTTTGTAATAAATGTAAATTTCAAATGCATATTTTGATCGGATGCGCTGACGGAGGACATGTTGAATTTCGTCACGAATAAAAACGATTTGTCAATTCGTCAAAAAAGTGTTTTGTTTAGACAAGAATTAGACAAAATTTTATAGTAAATCTAGTGATATCGTGTTGTGCGACGTGATAGCATTATTATAATGTTCGTTTTATACAAACGCTAATAAGTCTGATTAAGGAAAGGATTCAATAAAAAGTCATACATCGCTATTTGGTAAGTTTTTGGTTGCATCAAATTTTGCCTGTCACTTACTTTCTATGTAGTAATTGGACCGAAGCACTGTTCCATCGTTGCCTGCATTCACAGACCTTCACCCTCATAAGACCACACTACAAATTATAGTGAGCGTAGTAAACAGTAGGCTAGCATGACGTAGCCTTCCTCAGAGTAGTCCGCTGAAACAACTGTATTTACTATTTAGGGCACGATCACTTCTTTATTTGTGTTTATTCGCGAATCGGGTGGATATTATGTGACGTCACGTGTGTATAGTTGGAGATTCTTTGTGCTAATGTAGTCTGATATGATAAACACTATCTGAACAGATAGTGCTATCTGGTAGATTTCCTGTGCTGTGTGACCATTATTCATGTAGTAAACGAAAACTTGAGCCCTAAACAGTGTCTGTTTTATTGTAGTGAAGTTACAAGAGGCATTTTTTAAACATTATGTGAGTTATAAGATAATTTTACTGCTAAACACAAGATAAGTTCTAATTTAGGACTGTAAACTCAAGGTTTAAATTGTTAGGTGACTCAATGGACTAATCAAAATAGCCAATATAAGTTTTATTAACATCATATTTCAGCAGGAGCAGATTTACTGTATGGTCGTAGAACTTCGCATACTAATAGAATTTTTCGTCATTCGCTTCAGCCATATAATATCTAATAACCACCACAACATTAGAATAGTTATTGATGAGTGAGCCCTTGCTTAGCTACCAGCACTTAAAAAGTAAAGTCAGTTATAATAAAAAAAACTTAATCAGTTTGAGCAATACTGGCATTTCCATTCCACTTGGCTTGTCTTCAATGATTAATTGCATCCCTTAATGTATGGTTAGGAGGTCAATTTAACAACTCATAATTGTCTTAGCATTTTGTCCCAGTTGTGTCTATAGCTGTCGCTACAGAGCCCGGGGTCCGATATGTTTATTGTGTCATGCAATTGACATTATAGACTTTGTCAATATTACAAAAGAGGAAAAGGCCCATAATTTAAGAATTATATTTTTCTCAGTCAAATTATAATAAATTCATAAATTGACGGCACAGAGTTCTTCAAATTCTTCAATGAATTTGTCACCTTAATGTTCACCATATTTTTATGTTCAGAAAATTTTATAGATTGTTATAACCTGATGTTTATCTGTAATATAGCACTCAAATTATTACCTCTATTTAATTAAAAGGTGCTACATATGCTAGAAACAATAATATAGTCTTAAAAATAAGGTGTGTATAATAAACAAGACCATGAAGGTTCGAAAATGTGACCTTGCCAGGTCCCAACTCTATGATTTTTCTTGACATTTTCCTTGTTAAATGGAGGAAGTGTGGTACAGAGTAAAGCCAAGTCTTTGTACTAAATACCTTATACTAATTTATCCTTATATAAACAAACTTGCTATTTTATTGAATATGACCTTATTTCAATGTCACCAATTGAATTTTTATTTTTCTTAAGGATAAAAACTTCATACTATCATCCAATTCTAGCAATAGGTATTAACCTGTTTTTTATACAAACCACAAAAAAACACACTTCTGCTGTCACAGGCTCTCTAAATATCTCTAAGGTTTATGTATTGCAAATTAACTTACCTTACATAACGTTTCTACTCCATTACCATTTACCTAGTCTTTAAACATTTTCTAACAAGTAGGTATTACTTGGTAATTAAATTACTTTAACTTATGTTGGGCTAAGCTGAACTCGGCTTATCATGTACGAACAGCCATCAAATGATACCTAAAGCCAAGTCTATGTACTAAATACCTTATTTCGATAAATTTATCCTCATAAACAAACTTGCTATTTTATTGAATATGACCTTATTTGAATGTCACCAATTGAATTATTATTATTCATGAGGATAACAACTTCATACCATCATACAATCTTCATACCATGATAGGTATTCAACCTGTTTTTTATACAAACCATAAAAGAAAATCTTTTACTGTCACAGGCCACCAGTACAAAATAACTCTAACGTTTTATTTATTGCAAATTAACTTACTTTATATAACATATTTACTCAATTACCATTTAGCTAGTCTTTAACATTGTCTAACGTTAGCTATGTAGTAGTTGGTAATTAAATTACATTGACTTATGTCGGGCTAAGCTTATCATGTATGGACAGCCATCAATTGATCAATTTTACAAATCTGTAGTTTTTTTTCAATTGATTTTTACCTCAATGTGTTTGACACATTTGTTTCAGTATCAATTGAGGAAATTTGACAGATTGTAGTCACCTGATCTGTGCCTGTATGTAATTCATAGAAGAACTCTAATATAATAAACTTATACATTGACCTGATATCATACTAAATTGCTTAAACTCTTGCATTACGCACAACAGACGAATTACAAATATAATATTTAATTAAATACATAAATAATAATCACACACAGACATGTGTTCATCAAATGAATATTTGTCGAGTGGTAATGGAATCCACAACTTTACGAGGTAGGGTCACTACCAACTGCGCGATCGGGTGAGTTGCAGAAATAAATTTGTTATTATATGTAAAAGCAAAAGCAGACAAATAAACCTCTGCAGTGTGTATGGGTGTAAATCGTGTCCGTGAATGACGTCATGTAAATTGTAAGGTGAGATAGCAATGATAAACACTATCAGCATCAATATTGTGCTCTGCTCTACCATTGTTCTTCATTTAAACCCTATATGCAGAACATGGGCTGAATTGTCCATTGTAGGTTTTCAGGCTAGTCCTTAGCTGAATGCCAGGAGAAATCAAATCATAAAAAAGGAAAGAAAGGAAAAAATTGGTGGTCCGTAAAGTCGGTTTATGATCGATTTATTTTACATGAGAACATCTGTAAGAAAACATTGATGTAATATTAGGATAGATAGGCATGTGGCGAGTCGGCTCGCCTGAAGTGGAATGTGATGTGACAATAAGTTATAAGACCTCATCACATTAAAAAAGTATACACTGATTTTTGACCTTATAAGAAACCATCATTTTCCACTTATGGATCATAATGGTGAAATATGAAAAAATAACACCCATACAAATAAAAGTGATCAGCTGATTGATGCAATTTATATCCTAGGAAGGTGTTTTTTTCATATATCATCTTGTGATCATTAGAGAAGAAAACGGCTTGTTATCAAGAGTGCAATGACCTAGAAAAGTGGCTATAATGGTTAAAAGGGACTGTGTTGTATTTATGAGTGACTGTGTTTATGAATAGACTTCTATGTGCTTGTATTTTTTTTTATATGAGAGGTGGCAGACGAGTAGACGGATCACCTGATGGTAAGCAATTCCTCCGCCCATGGACACCCGCGTATTGATTGGTAATCGTTGTGTTTCGATCCCCACCCGCCTACCCGCATGCCCAGCGTGGCGATTTCAGATACAATAATAATTAATAGAATTTTGAAGGTCATTTACAGTTGTCCACATAACATTCTATGGCTTTCTTGGGATTATCAGTTTTTTTTATTTCTTTAAGTACATAGCAAGTGTTATTTTTATTAAAATAGATATTTACGAGATTTTTCTATTTAAAGTTTAAAACAATGTACTTAGTTATTTTTTGCACTAAAAAGAAAAAAATAACGACCTTAGCGTGTTCCATTATTTACATATTTTATCGCACTCCTTTATATTGAAAGAACAACGTATGATAAATGATAACTTTTCGAAGGTGAATATACTTTTTTTTTATGCTAGAGGCGGATAAACGAGCAAGCGAGTCAACTGATGGAAAGTAATCAACACCGCCCATGAACATCGCGAAATCAGAGAGATCGCTAATGTGTTGCCGGCCTTTTTAAAAAAGAGTACGCTCTTCTCTTGAAGGTTCCTAAGTCGTAGCCGTCCGGAAATACTCCTGCCGCCAAAATTGTGCTGGTAACATTATTTACGAACATATTTACGATTTATCATATAAAATAAATGATAAACAAAACTTATACATAAGTTCCTTGTAAAATTTGGCGAAGACGTATAAGGTTTTTGCTGTTTTGTTGTTTAAGAAAACTTGAAGTCTCTAGGTCGTTGGGCGCGAGACCATTAGTGAGCTAAGTATTCTCGTTTCAGCACCTACTTGCACGTTATTTCTTCTCTCCTGGACCCCAATTCTCGTGCTCGTGATATTACGAAAACATGGCGGATATCACCTGAAAACTGTACAAAAAACTGTGTTTTAGTGATATATGTCGTATGAAAATAAATATCACGAGCACGCTGGTGACATTTCTGTTGACGGTTATTTAATAAATAGTATAAGTGTTTGCCGAGAGGTTGTAACCCCGAAATTGTTTAAAATAGATCCGGTTTAGTAGCTACAAATTTAAATTGATTGGCGTCGCTTGTGTGCCCTACCCGCCACCTTAAGATGACTAGAGGGACTCTTTTGTCAACGAAAAATCCAGCAGAAGGGCCAATATCCGGAATCACTCCCTGTTCAAATTAATAATAATCTGTTTAAGGGTATCTGTTTTTTAAGCTGTTCTCAATAATGTTACATATGATTATTCATATGAAATGATAGATCAACTTGCTTATGGTGCTTATGGTTTTATTGCCTAAATGGATGTAGACCTCGATGGCGCAGTGGTTTAGGTCACCCAAGCGAGAAAGGGTCTGGAGTTCGATTTCCTGTCGAGTAAATTAAGAAAATGAACTCTAAAAATCTTATCGTGTACAAGCCGCCGGTACTGAGTACTGTCACAAAATAATTAGATACAGAAGGTCGGCTTCACCTGTCATTGATATGGAAGAACGCATTAGCGATCTCTCTAATTTCGCGGATGTTAATGGGCGGCGATGATTGCTTTCCATCAGGTGACTCGCTTGCTCGTTTGTCGCCTATAGCATAAAAAAAAAATTGTCTAAGCATAAACATTGTTCCTTGAAGTCTGTCTCTGTGTCACGCCGAAACATGCCGAGATCAATTAATTAAACGTGTGCGTAGCATGTTTAAAAGCTAAGTATTTTGTGGTACTGAGCTGACTGCCTCGTTGGCGCAGTGGGTAGTGCGTCGCAATTTAAAGCGACGGCTGCGCTTAGGGTCCCGGGTTCAGTCCCCGCGTCGAGCCTAAATTTATAAAATTTTCAGTGCCAGCCCGGAGTCTGGAAAATGGCGGTCTTGTACCCCCGTGCCTCGGAAAGCACGTTAATCCTTTGGTCTTGCGCCCGATCCCTCTCCGGTCGTGTCACACAGGTGTCCCATCGGAATATGAGGGCAAGGGAATAGAGAGTGCACTTTTTGGACACACACTTGATCACTTATATATCCTGCGAACGTGGCTGATCGTTGAGATTGGCCGCCTTAGAAATCGTTTGGAGGATATTAGACGTGTGTAACTCTTTACTGAAACAACTCAGCCAAATGATACACTGTCCCGAATCTCTAATGTTCGCTCCGAATGTATTATTCCACTCAAATGAATTTGAGTCCGAGTGAACCGAATGAGTGGAATGATCCGATGAGCCGAATGAGCTGAATGATCCGAGTTAGCCGAATGAGCGAAATGATCCGAGTTAGCCGAATGAGCGAAATGATCCAATGAGCCGAATGAGCGGAATGAATCACGGATCTATCTGAGAGTCGATGTTCCAAATGAAGCGTTTCCTTTTCCGCATCTCTGCACTGTTCCAGACGCAAATGTTTCAATCTTTTGAAAGAGACGTTTTTGCCCGGTCTAGAGGCTATTATTATTATGTGGTACTGCACATGATATCGATTGTTACCATACCATCTTCATATAGCTCTTAGATATGTAGGGATATTTATCACTAGGCACTCGGTCAGAATACTCGGATGTGCGAGGTCAACCAGCTAGCTGTTCCACGGCCGTTGGTGCTGACATTAAACTATTGATTTCTAACTACAGCTATTTTTAGCTAATGTTTACGGTTGTATGGAATTCCTCTGCGGTGTTCCGATTAAACCTACGAATAGTTTCTGTTTCCCTGGTACTTTAAATATCAGTTTAAAGCTTTACTTTGAATATTTAACTAACTAACTAATTAATATTTAATCCGTTAGTTAAATTAGTTACTTTTATTTAATTAGTTAGTCACCTACGTAGTCTCGTTAAAGCACCTACTTCCATATGATTCCTGCCTCCTTAGTACTTTGACTGGCCCCATGGCGCATTTGATAGTGACCCTTCATTATACGCCAAAGGTTGTGTGTGTGTGTGTGGGTTTTTTTTACAGTTCCAATCTGGACACACATTCGTGTGTTGAAAACACTTGTGTTTGTTAAGTTTGTCTGGGTGTAATATACCTAGTTATTATGTATTTAAGTATTATTTGTAATCCGCTGTTGCCACAAGTACCTACCCCTGATAGATTCATGTGGTCGCATCACAAGGAGAGTTAATCCTATGTGGAATAAAGAAACATTTGTTTTACTACAAAATACAGAATTTAATAGAAAAAGAAAATTCTGTAGTAAACACGTAATACTAAAAAGACAACAATAAAATAATATTAGTAATTTATTTACGGAATACATAATTTTTGTATAAATCATCAATTAATCGGATATGCATCAAGATTAATAAAGATTAAATTAATACACATGATTTCATCGAAATTCGAATATCAGCTCCTAGATTACGTTTACATATTTTGACTTTTGAAAAATTTCCAATACCATTGTTTTTTTCTTAGATACTACCAAAATATGTGCGTTTTGTAGACTACAAAACATACGTAATATATTTATTAGTCATAATCACAGGTGTATCTTTCAGCTTCATTATAATTATTAGACCTCTTTTGGAGGTCAAATTCTAGATCATGGACCAAGCGTACCCCTTGCTCCAAACTGGGAATGAAACTTCCTGCCTTATTCCCGGGTGATCCGAATTTAAAAGATAACTTATTTTCCATAAGTCCTGATGAGTACAGTCAGCGTCAAATCAAGTTACCCCCCTGCAGTGGAAAAATAGCACTTGTGCCCCAGACATAAGGACGGTCCAAAGGTCAACAAGACGTGACGCCGTCTGTACATCAGGAATTCGACTCATTTATTGGCATGAAAAAATCGTTCTTGTAGTTTCGTTACTCAGATAATTCACAGAAACATGATTCACAATTAGTAGGTATGACTCAATGAGTCCTAGGACCTAGCTTCAGTTCAGCTAAGTGGAAAAAAAAGTGCGTTTAGAAAACGAGAAGTAGTCCTTATATTTTCGAGCGCGCAGTAATTGAATAGAATTTTGAGAATATAATAATTGTATTTGCTTCTTTGACGATGCAATGTCCAAACCTCTCCCCTGGACGTACGAGAAGTCGAGTTACAGATTGTATGACGAAGTATGAAATCTCTGAATTAGACTTCATAGTCAAGAACACGAGAATTGCCCCCCTGGAGCCCATTTCTCGGGACATATATTGAATTAGACATTTATTTGGACGAATGCATGGAAATCTCTAATTCGACTTCTTTATCGAGTGTACGAGAGTAGGCCTTCTGAGTACATTTGTGGAACGGCAATGTGCGATGTGCGTGCATAGATTTCTTATGTTATATTCTACACAAGAAGATGAGACATTTCTCCGATTGAGTAATCACAATTGGATGCTTGTATTGTTTATCGTGTGACGTCACCTGGTTGCGTAACAGCATAGACAATAAGCTCATCGGTACGTCACTCACTAAGCGGAAGCGGTAAATCGAATGCGCATACAGTTTGTGAGTAGGCTGACCATGTGGAATGTGTCTTGTTGGATTTAGTCTGGTGCGGTTTTTTTTAAGTGGGCGGCTATGTAGCTTCTATTCAGACCGGTGTCACAGCGATCAGTTTGATCTATTGTGATCGCCACTGTGCTAATATTAGACCCTACACTTTTCAGTAGGTGTATTAATTGTTTGGGACTGAGATCCCTAGCTTCATTGGGGCTCAAACAATGATTGCGCATCAGCAGTCCGCATTCAGTGATTATGTGTATAGGGGTTTAATCCGTCTCGTTACATATTCTGCAGATTCTAGTTTCGCTCAATCCTATAGTGGCCATGTGCTTATTGAGGCAACAGTGACCTTTAAAGCACTTATGCTCGCGTATGTTGTTCCTACTTAGCCCAAGAAGCACGGTCTGCGGTCAAAGGGCTTTACGAGTAGCTTGGAATGGGTTTTTTTTATTTTGAAATTTAGCAGACGGATCATCTGATGGTAAGCGATTGATTGAATCCTGGCAATATGTGCCATGGTTCGCGTGATTTCTGTGTCAGACGTGCGGTAATGTGTTCATCATCGTCATTTGCCTGTAACAGTCAGTTGCTGGACACAGGCTTCTCCTAATGTTCTCCACTTCCATTGATTTTCGTCTACTCGTATCCAGCTCCAGTCAGCCATCCTACGTAGATCGTCACTCCATCTGATATAAGGGCGCCCTACACTACGTTTACCGAGACACTGTTACCACTCTAGAACTTGTTCTGAGATGCATCCTCCAGGGGTTTAGTTAGGGTTAAAATCTCAGACCTTGCCCCACATATGACGGCTGTGTTCGTTACCCGTGGGAGACCAAAAAACGTACATGGGAAAGCCACGCTTAGCCATGAATGGGCCAGCTCAACCGGAGTAAAAAAACCACGGCCTCAAAGAAAACCAGAGTGAAACAGCTCCTGCGCTGTTTCGCCGAGCGAGTGAGGATTCTCTAGGCCCAATCTGGAAGGGGGAGATGGGTTTCAAAGGTTGGCAGCGCACTTCCCACTTGTGACTCCACTTGCTTGATGTTGCAGGTGTCCATCGGCAGTGGCAATCTCTTACCTTGATCCGTTAACTAGTCTATCACTTAAAAAAACTTAAGTTTGGCTTGTGACAAGATGGCACGGTCACTCTGGTCAGCCTACGAGCGAGTCAACGGCCGCAGCGGCAGGAGCGACATAGCCGATGCGATTGCGCGCTGCGCGTACATCGTGCTAACGGTGCGTCTGCGCACGCGCACTGACATATGCGTGTAATCGGTATCGACAGCAGCGGCCGACCTTGCGTCATTGCCTATGTAAAAGATAGTGAATAACCGTGAAGCTGATTACCCATATTGGAAGATACATAATATGTATTTCATCCGACATTGGCAAAATTGCCCTCGAAAAAGATGGTAAACTGTACAAAAAAAATATTGTCAAGTCTAACATCTACAATACTTGACTTCTTATTAGACTCGAGGCTCTTTTATCCTTCAATCAATATTCTAGGAAGATTTGTTACTGTCAGCATATTTGTATGCGGCGGTCATACTTGATGAAGCAGGTAAGGACTCAGTCTTGACATTTCTTGCCTGTTTCCGCATTTCCTCTTTCCGTTGCCGTCAAACTGGCCAATAGGGTTTGGTTTTTGTACTTATTTCCGGAAAGTATGGCAGTACGGCAGTGTCATCGGAAGTGATGCTTCGACATCCCGTCCGTTGTGATTGAAACGTGAGCTCTTTTGCTGACCAACAGGCTGAGGACGGTCCAATATACTGCGTCACTTTAAAAAAAGGATAAACTCCATCCATAGTAATATGTGAAAGTGTGTGTCTGTATGTCAGTTTGCAAAACGGAGAGGTAGGTATACTTCATTGCACAGAATATACAACTTAAGTACTTACGTACTAGGAAAATTCGGCGAGATGCCTGATGATGATGATATAATTATTTGCGGCGAAGAGATGATGTGATATTTTAAGGCGACGGGTAGGCTAACTAGCGACACCATTCGTTTTTAATTGTTAGCTGCTAAACCGGATCTATTTTAAACAATTTCGGGGTTACAACCTCTGGGCAAACACTTATACTATTTATTAAATAACCATGCACAAATGTTGAGTCCAATGCGTACGCGAATAATTGATTCACGTACAAAAACAGACACAACATTTGTTCATGGTTATTTTAATAAATTGGATAAGTGTTTGCCTAGAGGTTGTAATCCCGAAGTTGTTTAAAATAGATCCGGTTTAGTAGCTAAAAATCAAAATCGATTGGCGTCGCTAGTGTGCCCTATTCTGATAATTGAAGCGATGGATAGTAACATAGACAACGCTTGTCTCTATCTAACGCGAGCGAAGCCGCCGGCAAAAGCTAGTCTGTAAAGACATTATCTTGCGCTGCTCAAGCATACAACGTGTTTTTTTTATTCATGGTATTACTGACAATATATTATTTATATTAACGGTTTTCTCAAAAACACATAGGGTAAAATATGAAACAAGAACATCTATCAAATGAAATATCATAGACAAAACAGGTTCTATTATCTGTATCATCATCATCAGCCCATTTATGTCCCCACTGCTGGGGCACGGGCCTCCCTCAATCACATGAGGGGTAATTGCCATACTCACCACGCTTGGCAGACGGGTTGACGAGGGTTTAGATATAAATGCAGAGTTTTCCTTCTCTGGGTGCTGATGATCATGCCAGCAGCTTTACCTTAGTCGCCTTTTACGACACCTCGGTAAGAGTGAGGGTGGCCTATTCTACTCTGCCGGGGACCACGCGGCCTATCTATCTAATTATCTGTATGCAATCTCTATAAACACTGTTTTATTAACCTTCTAGTTTTAGCTCATGGCGTCGCCCGGGTAGTATTCGTTTTTGTTTATCCTACATGAACCTGTAATTTTTTCAGCATAGAAAGTCCAATGTCCGCCTCCCAGTTCTAAACTACCTCTCCATCAATTTACAGCCAAATCGGTCCAACCGTTCTCGAGTTATAAATAGCTGAACTAACATCACATTCTTTTTGTATAATATAGAAAATAAAAAAAATGGTACAATCAGATAAAATAGGATAATGATTAATTACTGTATTTAAGAGTAACACACAAAAGGTTTTTCATTATTTTGTCAAGGTGCCTTGTGGTGATGTAAATCAGTAATTATGACGTCACTTCATGTGTGACAGTCAATGATAGCTGAAATGATAAACGCACCTCGAGTTCAACGTTCGTCTCACTCAAGCGAGCCCGATTCCGCACACCTATCATCTACCTACAATGCGCGTGCGCATGGAAACTAGTGTTGTTGCGACTGCGTGACCTCGAAACTCGAAAAGCTATCGATATTCCTATCGAATATTCTGCAATACTATCGATAGTGAAAATTAGGCATCGAAGTGCTTTACTAACTAATGAGTTAAATATTGTAGTGTAGACTGATCTAACTCTTGGCTTGTAAAGAATATTAGTTGAGTCTTCACTCGTCCGCAACCTTAGAAGGTACAAGGTATTGGGTCAAGGTCCATATTAGCAGCTTAGGCTCTGCGCAAACGGGCTGCCGGCGCATCCATGGGTGGCTTGAAAAAAGATGCTTAGATTATTTATAATATGTAGTGTAATAAGTGGTGTCATGTTGGGAAACCCCCAGCCATAAACGCTCGTTTCGCTTGCCGCAAATGCGGTAGTAAAGTCCTCCTCATCTTAGCGTGTACAGTCAACTCCAAAAATATGTATACACTTTAGGACATTGTCACAATATATAATATAACTAATAACTAATAATATTATAAAGGCGAAAGTTTGTTTGGATGGATGTATGGATGTTTGTTCCTCTTTCACGCAAAAACTACTAAACGGATTTTAATGAAACTTTACAGTAATGTAGCTTATAGATCAGAATAACACATAGGCTATAATTTATAAAGATATTGTGTGAACGCAGACGAAGTCGCGGGCAAAAGCTAGTATAATATAAGAAAGTAAACCTCTACTTTCTTATAGGTAAGTATTGTGACAAGGTCCTAAAGTGTATACATATTTTTGGAGTTGACTGTACGTCCTAAACTTACGCTCTGGAGGCCTAGATATTGTTAGACCATGATTCAGGTATTGGGGAGTCTGGTAATTAGTATTACTGCCGTCTCACCTTCGCAACCCTCTACAGGGGAACTAGACCAACTGAATCATGGCTACACATACTTGGTTCGTCTGTCTGGTTGGGAAGTCCAGATGGCAGTCGCTTCATTGTAATTAATTAAATAATAATATTAAAAATAATAAAATAAAAATCTTTTTATTGCACAAATTATCATAACATTATTGGTGTTGAGACATCCCCAGTAAGTAATACAATACTTGTGTTGGGGCTGACTCGCTCCTTCCCAAGATTGGAATAACATTAACGGCCGCACTCAGAGACGTCTGTAATTAACAGACTCCCCAAATCCTGGATCTTGTTTCAAGCGTACCCCGGACTCCAAAGCGACGGCTTTGGCCGCAACTGGGAAATACACGCTGAGATAGACTGTACAGAAAATGAATCTACAAATTGTAGCAGACTTCGTTCGCGTGCCGACAGCCACCACCGGCTGTCGTCGGTGGCCCGTTTGCTCGGAGCCAACTTGAGCCATGGGTGTCGGTAAACCAGTATTGAGTTACGTGACTCGGTAATAAAATGAAATGGCTGTATCGTAAGGGATATAAATCGGGGATGGCGAACTTACTCGTCGGAGGGTAACTTACGAATCGTATTTTTTTTTGTCCACAGTAAAAGGAGATCATTCAGGCTTTATCTGTTTCGGGGCCTTCCATGAAAATGTGCCGGCTGACATTTTTTTGATACAGACGTGTAGAGCTAGCTATTTGGAGCCATACTTATTATTGCACTGAAGTTGAAGGATTCCAGTAAGCCAAGTTATTTGAGTTCGAAGATTCGATTGTATCATACATTTATACATTTTTCGATGAGCTTGAATCTGTCCTATAACTTCCGTGCCATTATCACTTTGTTTCCAAACAGCTAGTTCTACACATTTGTATTAAAAAAATATGTCAGCCGGCCACTTTCATGGGAGGACCCAATATGAATGATGTCCTTTGGCGAAATGTATGTCGCGGTCGTCACCATCCGCACCTTTCTTCCGCAATACTTACTGAAAACTCGGTGGGAAAAAATAAATGAGTTTTGAATAATTGCAGGATTGTAACTGATAATTATGTAAGTGTTAGGCAAATATTGCGTAGGAACTTAATGTTTGGTTGGGGAATGTATTGTTGAGGTAACTTTGTTAGACCCCAATTCTGATGGCAACTAGATTGATTGCCCGATTCGCCAAAATCTTAATCCGATATTAAGTCTATGGTATAACGTCAGCATTGTATAGAATGACAGCGCTATATCATAGATTTAATATCGGATTGTTCAAATCGACCCTAAATGACAAAAAATTTAGAAATAATTATTTTTAAATTAAACTGAAAAGAGCTAATTTCAAAAAATATCGCGCGGACGAAGGTTAAAAATGCGCCGATGGCTCTAAAAATATTAAAATAGTATGTTATTGTTATAATAATGTAGATAGGTATTTACTAAAAACGTACTGTAAACAAAACAAAGAATAATCAGCCGGAATATTTATCTGATAGAAGATATAAATTCGTGAAGTGATTCATGAAATTGCGTTCAAAGTTTCGCTTAAACATTTAAGTACATACTTCATTATTCATTCAATAAATAATAGAGTACATAACCACTTCGTAAAGTTTAGTTAAAGATGGTGGTAGTATATTTGAGTCCAGTACATGACTCTGTAAGAGCATCGCAAATATTATTCAGTTTAACATTAATTACATGCTTTAACATAATAATTCATTAAATAAGAAAACTGGGTACACGAAAATAGTTAATAGAAGAAATTACATATTGAACATTTGGAATTAATAATAAAATTAAGCAAATTACATATTGAACATTTGGAATTAATAATAAAATTAAGTAAATTACATATTGAACATTTGGAATTAATAATTAAGCAAATTACATATTGAATATTTGCAATTAATAATAAAATTAAGCAAATTACATATTGAACATTTGGAATTAATAATAAAATCAAGCAAATTGCATATTGAACATTTAGAATTAATAATAAAACTAAGCAAATTACATATTGAACATTTGGAATTAATAATAAAATTAAGCAAATTACATAGATTTTAAGTATCTTAATAATCGTTGATTACATTACATAACGCAATATATTCGTTATACGCAAGCGTACAATATAATAACGAATACGCGTCTATGGAGCTACGCTCCCTGGACAGTAGCTCCTAATGGTTGAAATACGCACATAGATTTGAAAAAACCAGAGGTGCATGCTCGGATTCGAACAACGATCCCCGTATGGAAGGCGCGTTATGAACCACTGAGGTACCATCGCACTTCGTTCGTCGTTCATCGTTGGAGTTCTTGTGTATCGCGAACTAAAGTTTGGGTTACTGTTTGCAGCTAGTTACCTAACCTTCTTGATTGCTAGTTTAGTTTTCATGGTCACGTTGCGACAGTCCTCTATTTGTTCGCTTCACTTGATGTCTGTGGTGCAAAAAATGACTGTGAATAGTTCAGCTGAATCAATTTGTTGTCGAATCTGCGTGAGATTTCAATCTGACGTCATCATGGTGTTTTTGTTTGGTATCTTTTACATTATCAGAAAAAGTTGTAGGTATTGGTTTAAAGCTTGTTAGGTGTGTGTGTTATTGCGAAATTCTAACACAGCCTTTTGATAAACTTCCAAAATTCGGAAACTTCAGCTTGTTATTGTGTAAGACCTGTGTTAAACGCCCTGTTGGTCTAGTGGTTAAGTACCGGGCCCTGATCTCGGAGTCCTGGGTTCGATTTCCGGGTCGAGCAAAAAAGTATGTTTCGATTTTTTTCGAACATAGCTCGGGTTTGTGATCACCAATCCGCATTAGGCAAGCGTGGTGATTAAGCCTATTCCCATAATGGTAGCGATGACTTGATTTCTATGATGGAGGCCTTTGCCCTGCAGTGGGACAGTATATAGGCTGAAACTAAGTAATTGTGTAACAATGTCCACTTATGTGACTTATGAGTACAATCTATGGATCAAAAACTATGGTCTGAAATAAACAATTTTTATTTTATTTTTATTATGTCCGATTTAGTATAAAAGACAAATATAATATTTGAATGCGCATATTGTAGATAAATAAAATCAACTGCTATCTTGCCACTATGCAAAGTTACATTGAAAGATGATTTTAACATGCATCCTTATTATCTCGTTTTTTTTTATGCTAGAGACGACAAACGAGCAAGCGAGTCACCTGATGGAAAGCCATCATCGCCGCCCATTAACATCCGCGAAATCAGAGAGATAGCTAATGCGTTGCCGGCCTTTTTAAAAGGCCTTCGTTCCTCCTGAATCTCTTAAAAACTGAGGTACAGAACTGAAAATATTAAGACCTACTCTTAAAATTGTTATAAAGGCCGCGGCACGAAGTGTAGGGCTGGCCGTTAGAATGCGCACTTGTAAAATAGCTCACTCTATACTAAAAATGATTTCTGCGCACTCATGGTTACCGCTAGACTTATTTGGCGCGACCAGGGGGCTCGTACACTACACATTGAAGTCGAGTTAGAGGTTTTTATGAACGAATGTATAAAATCTTTAAATCCGACATCAATGTCGAGAGGCCCTATACATCTTGTCATCATCGCGTGCGAAAAATCCGCAAGATGGCGTACTATAGCACTGAGATCCATCTACAAGGTGATTGGGTATGTTTAGACGTGATATGTCAAATTGTCAATTAATCAATAAATCAGCCAATGATGTTGAAGTTATACCTAAGTTCACAAGCACGCCATCTAGCGGATATTTTACACGCGATAGCCCCCATTGCAACTAACACCGAAGAACGTTCACCTTAGCCAAAACGCGTTCAACGTCCTTACCGACAATGATAAAGCAAATGTACAACTCGAGTACTCACATAGTAAAGGCATTATGTCTCGTATGTGATAAACGGCGTGACGTCACCGTCTGAAGTAAGTAAAAATCCACAATCTCACCTGATCGAACGCGACGATGGGGTCTAGGATGATACGCGTTTGCCTAAAAGATAACTGTTAACTCGTGCCTTAAACATGTCCAGATTATAAGTATTATTGATATAATTGAAATGTTTTCGCCTCAGGGCATTCACACTACCTTTCTCTATGTGGCTCCATCAGATCAGGGCGTCTTCTATAGCTTGGTTTACCATGACGTGCAATAGAGGCTAGACGTGTGTAACTCTTTACTGAAACGACTCAGTGATCCGACTCAGTCAAATGATACACTGTTCCTAATCTCTAATGTTCGCTCCGAATGTACCTACTATTGGACTCAAATGATCTTGAGTTCGAGTGACCCGAATGAGCTAAATGAGCTGAATGATCCTAGTGAGCCGAATGAGCAGAATGATCCGATGAGCCTGATGATCCGAATGAGCTGAATGATCCGAGTGAGCCGTATGATCCGAATGAGCGGAATAAATCACGGATCTATCTGAGAGTCTATGTTCAAAATGAAGCGTTTCACTGTTCCGCATCTCTGCACTGATCCAGATGCAAATGTTCCAATCTTTTGATAGTTATGTTTTTGCCAGGTCTAATAGAGGCACACCTCTATTTCAGCGTACTGAAGATCTGTATCTGATCTTCTGAAGAGTTTGATCCGCTAACTAGTGAAACTGAAAATAGTATTGCACTGTAGATTGTGTATTTGTATCGTATTCGTTCGTAGTAGATCGGAGCAGATAACATCCTTCCATTAGCTGCAATCCTGGTACTTTCTTCCAGAAGTCTTAACGTGACGGGTAGGACACACTAGCGACGCCAATCGATTTTAATTTTTAGCTACTAAACCGGATCTATTTTAAACAATTTCGGGGTTACAACCTCTCGGCAAACACTTATACTATTTATTAGATAATCATGTACAAATTTTGGGTCTAACGAGTACGCGAAAAATTGATTCGCGCCAAAAGCGGCCACTTTTAGCGTGAATCAATTTTTAGCGTTTGTGCACGGACCCAACATTTGTGCATGGTTATTTAATAAATAGTATAAGTGTTTGCCGAGAGTTTGTAACCCCGAAATCGTTTAAAATAGATCCGGTTTAGTAGCTGAAAATTAAAATCGATTGTCGTCACTAGTGTGCCCTACCCGTCACCTTAAGAAAAATATTCTGTTTGTTACTTTAATCACCGCGTCAGAGATATATTATTATTTGCTTTTATAATATGTAGTAGATTATAGTTGATGTTAGATGCAGATCCTATCTGCGAGAAAGGAGAAGCGATTCGTTGCTTGATCCGAAACTGTTGTTTGTCAAGTAAATAAGTGTGTTATTTACTTAAGAATAAATTGCAAAAGATTGCTATAAAATTGCAACTATTGTTGTTTGTCAGTTTAACTCTTAGATTTTTTATGTGATACTTGGCAGACGAGTAGATGATTCGCCTGTTGGTAAGATATACATATAAGCGTCTCCCGCCGCCCATATACACTCGCGACATCAGTGGAGTCACAAGTGCGCTGCCAATCTTTAAAACCTCCCTTTCACCCGGATTGGGCCTCCGGTACCCAAACTCACGCAGCCAAACACAGCACAGTGCTGCTTCACGCCGGTTTTCTGTGAGGCCGTGGTATCACTCTGGTCGTGCCGGCCCATTCATGCCGAAGCGTGGTTCTCCCACTGTCTTCTAGGTACTTCGTTCCCTTTAATGGAGAAATTAAAGTTGACTAATAGGTACCGTTTGTTTGTTTAAGTCAGTTCTCTATTACACTCCCATTAGGCGATGTCTGACGGTCGATGCGTTGCTAGTGCTTCCTCCCCCCCCCCCCCCCCCCCACCGCGGGTTATTTAACTCGACCTTAGACTTCTCTCACACGTGAAAACAGAATAAGGGATTTGGCGAATGAAAAAATCCCTTTGGCGTGTTGATGTCAGGTCCAATTATAAGGTGATTGATATATATTTTCTTGACGCTACATAACTTAGGCATCATTGCTCGTAATGATATGGAACTAATGATTTATCGAATCGAATAATGTAAGTTTCTAATCAAAGTAAACTTACATTATTCGATCGAATCATTGGCTGTACATTTTTTATATTGCAAATTTTTTTATTTTACTTTCTACCAATTTATTGCGTGGTCATCATCATCGTCAGCCCATTTAAGTCCCCACTGCTGGGGCACGGGCCTCACTCAGTCACGTGAGGGGTAATTGCCATACTCACCACGCTTGGCAGACGAGTTGGCAAGGGTTTTGATATAAATGCAGAGTTTTCCTTCTCTGGGTGCCGATGTTCATGGCAGCAGCTTTACCTTAGTCGCCTTTTACGACACCTCGGTAAGAGTGAGGGTGGCCTATTCTACTTTGCCGGGGATCACACGGCCAAGAAAATACTTACGTAGTCAGAAAATGTTTAGTCCTCTCAATTAAACATATCGCGGAATAGACGCGGGTCACTTTATTATTGCGTGGCCCGCCCTCACTTTGTTTTGAGACATTAACTTAAATCATACCAATAGATGGCGCTGAGCGTAGATTACATTGCGCAAGTATTTCGCTCTTTCGGTTTGCCTTTGAGCGTTGTCGTGGCCTTCACAATTAAACCCTTTGATAGATATGTTATTTATTCGACTGTGTTTGTTTGTAGTAGTAAACTCTGGTGACTAGCATATTTGAAAAAAAGATTTCTGAGAAGTTCTATATGAATATGTCTTATAATAACTGTTGAATATTGAAGAGACAAGTTTACATGTATTTGTTTTGATCTTTAATACTCAATACTCAATATTTTATTTGCATTTCACAGTGTACATTATAAGATCTTAAAGATAGGTATACACAATAGATCACTGTGAACCCTGTCGGGCATAACAACAACAATATATATATTTGTCTGTTTGTAAGTAATATCTATTTATTCTGTGGTAATATATTAGTTTAGTTGCATTATCGCTTTAATTTATACTAATTATTCCTTTAATTCTATTGAATATTTTTATCATCTAAATATTCTTTTATATTATAATAACATTTTTTTAATAATATACTTTTGAGATCTTTTAAAAAGTTATTATCATGTTTTATGTTTTTTAGATAATCCGGTAAATTATTGTACAATTTTATTGACATTGATAATGGGCTCGAAGAGTGGTGTTTAATAATTGAATTTGCTAGTGCTAATTTATTTCTGGGGCGGAGTTTATGTTTTGTAATATTGTCATCTCTTTTAGTGAATAGGGTGGGGTATTTGCGAACAAATTTACATATTTCGTAGATATAGATGCAGGGAAGGGTCAGGATTTTAAATTTTGCAAAATATGGTCTACAACTATCGGTGCTTTCTATGTTGGCTATAATTCGGATTAGTTTTTTTTGCATGGTTAATAAAGTAGGCGCATCCGTGCTACTTCCCCACAAGATTATAAGATGATAATAATTTTCTTTTCGTTAGAGACAATCATTTATGTCGTTTTAATATAGTTTGCTGTAATACGTCACTCGTCTTTGGCACTACCTAGATGATAATTAGTGTAAGCATATTTGTTTCGTTAAAGAAAATTCTGTAGGTCTAGTCAAAAATGTATATTTTTAAAACTTTTCGAACGTTCCATAAATAAAGAGACACTTTTAGCTTTTCATTATCGCACCGAATCACATAATATGCAATAATTAGTGCTAACAACGCTTCCCATATCGCACTAACTCACAGCGAACGCACTATCACCGAGCACTCGCTCAGCCTCGCGCTAGTCGCGCGTGTGCGAGTGCCATTACAACACTTAGCACTTAGCACATACGCAAACTATTTACGTGCTACGAAAATGACATTTCAGTGTGTAGCTTAAACTGTGGCATGATACAAATATTTGTACAATTTTAAAGCTGTGTGAATATAACGATTATATGCATGTGATACATCTAATATATGTTTGTGTATATTATATTGTCGACAGACGCGGCGTACCCACACATTGTTGCTGTTTTTGACTAAAATAACACGAGTTTTTGCACTGCAAAGTAAGTGTAGCTGAACCCCGAAATTGACGGTTTTATTACTTTAGTTTCAGCTTGTTATATGGCAAGGAAACCCTACGTGTGTATTATGTTTTTTTTTTTAACTTGTAGTGCTTGGTTTTCGTTTTTGGCGGCTTAGTCGGATCGCTTGCGTTCACGTGCTCTATTAAATCACGGAGCACATGTCACGTTTCCTGGCTCAGATTTTGCAATTCTGGAGAATGTATGAACTTGTCACATTTTTCATTATAGAATACTCCCATATTTAGTTTGCTAATCTGTCGGCCATTTATAGCACTTTCATACACTTAAATTACCTATCTATAATAGAAATAGGTACTTGAATCGCATTTAAACAACCTGTAATATAACAATTTTGAAATCACATTTTTTTGAGCAAGTCCAAAAATCGCTCCATAATTGAATGGCGACTAGCGTATGACGTCACAAGCTAGTATCTTGTAAATTTTGGTTGGTAGCTATATCAAATGTTTCCTTAATGTATATATAGTTGGTAAAAATTGCATGGACTTTTTAATGATTTAACTATTTTTTTTTTATATTTAAACTAGAACCCATGAAACTTTGCTGATCCATAGATCCCGATCCAAATCTTTCCTTACCCAGTCACTACCAATGAAATTCATAATCTCTCTCTTGCATTCAAAGCAAGTCGAGTCCAAGGTACGCTTAGACCATCATTTAAAATTTGGAGAGTCTATTAACTACGATAAAGTGACTGCCGTCTGAGCTTGGCAACCCTTTGACAATGGAACCACACCAATTGAATTATGGTTACATCGGAATTCATATGATCATCAGTGTCTCAACGGATAGTGGTGTTTGTGTGTGTGTAATATAGCAAAGCTAATTTTGCAGTCATCAAAATAGAAATAACGAAATTTTTTTTGTAAATCCTCCAGCCATCCCAGACCTACATAGACACTGCCAAAGAAATTCTTTATCATTGATGTCTAAATTAATAGAAGGTGTGTGTGGAGATAAAACTACACTTAATAATTGAAGGGGCACCAGCAATCTATTTTTTCCACTGTCTGAGGGTTGCGAAAGTCTAACGGCAATCGGTTCTAAGGACCAAATTTCCCAAATTAGTGTTTTATCGCCGCTAAGTCGAAAAATGGCCATGTGACATTCTAAACCTTAGCTAATGAGCTACAAAATCCACATGGCCATTTTTAATATGTGTAAGCGATATTGTGTTACTTAGTCGCATTAAATAGTAGTAGTATTTTTAGTAGTAGCATTAAAATAGTTAACTAGTTACCATGTCTCTAACACTTTTATTAAATAAGATATGTGGTAGCAAACCCGTTATAAACTATGAATGGTTAAAGCCTACCCATGGCTCCAAATGGCTTCGTACACAACTGGAAAATACATGCTGATGATCGCTTGGTCATACAAGGTGGAACAAGGAACCAGACATTTAAAGTGTTTAATGTTGAAAATTTCCACGTATCTCGCCTTTATCTGTTTTGGCGGGCAGGTCACTCACCGCAGATAATAATAACACAGTATGGGCGGACTTTGTTTACAACCCGAAAATAAAACTCTTTGTTATTTTGACAATGCGAATGGAACCGACAACGCTAATAAAGCGCGTGGCTTTGGCCGGAAAATCATATGACAGGGGGGCGTGGTACTGCAAAATATCTAGAGAGAAGTTTCATAAACACAAACTTAAAAGAAGATACTACGTGTCACACATTAGAACGATTTCTAAGACAGCATTAGCACAGTAGATATATACGCTAAAGCAGTACGGACACTACAAATAACTCTCGAAATGATGCAAGCACTCAAACGCTCGTCCTTACACGGACTCTAAGTAGACGTGTGTAACTCTTTACTGAAACTACTCAGTGATCCGACTCAACACTGTTCTAAATTCCTAATGTTCGCTCCGAATGTATCATTCATTCGACTCAAAATGGATCTCGTGGTCAATCGGTACGAGGTAGTATCTAATCTCGCACACTGATACGGATCCGAATGATTCGAGTGAACAGAATGAGCTGAATGATCCGAGTAAGACGAAAGATCCGAATGACCTGAGTGACCCGAATGAGCGGATTAGTCGATGTTCCAAATGATGCGTTACCGCATCTTTGCACTGATCCAGATGCAAATATTCTAATCTTTTGAAAGATACGCTTTTGCCACGTCTAATTCTAAGGTCCCATCGGAGTACATCGCGGTAACTAAATTCAGGGTTGTCGGTCGGCCAATGAAGAAAAATATCTTTTTGATCAAAATAATTGTTGATTACTCGACATTAGTGGGTTTAGCTTTCCGAAACAATTCCGAGGTTATATTTTTATGACTTTACTAGTAATATTTTGAAAATGAAATAGTTTGCTTAATACCTACGGAAAACCACTTAAAATATTCTTTACAATATTGAAGTTCCATATTTGGTAACTGTTCATATTGGTAATACCATTTGGTTGTTCTCACCTACTGTGAGTCTAATGTATCAAAATACGTTAGTAGCAAAGTGAAAGCGATACATTATTGAATGTTATGGCTGGTTATTGGAAAGCCTAGCAAGTCTAGGTGACTCAGACTCAAAGGTCGCAGCAAATATTGTAGCTATTATTGTGTATGAAGAGGTGTAAATAGGCAGCCTGGAGATCCAGGCGTTGAAACCTCGGCAGACTTCTTGATGCTTCATTGGAGTACTGTTTTTGAACTGCCGCATATAGGCAGGCCGCTTGAGGTCGGTAACACACTTTTCTTGCGCGATGTAAAAATGCATACTGACATCTACCCACTCAATTTCAAACGTCTTGCTTGATTGCATTATATACACACGAGGTTTGAAAGAAACCTTATTTTGTCTACGCTAGACCGAGGCATCACTATACCTGTGACTTGTACCCCGGCCATTGTTGAAGATTGAAAGCCGCGGTTCCCATAACGGCTTCTAGTCGGAAACTAAATGGGTCTTTACCTATGGAAATGCCGTTTTATTAATTTATTTATTAGTTTTTATTTTATTTTACAAGTTTTGGGAAAACTTACAGCTAGATTTAGGGATACAGTCACAGAAAAAAACACTGTTTACCCTGATAATCACTTGGTTGTTTAACGGAAATGCAAGTGGGTAATGTTAAGAGAGAAGAAAGTTACTAAATAACAAACAAAACAAACAACGTATTTACCGCTGTTAGAAGAAGAAACATTGAAATTAATCAAGTCATCTGACATTATCAGGAAAGATAAGAAAAAAAAACAAAAAGAAATTAAATAACATTTGAAAAGAAGTTATCATTCAGTACTACCATTCAATTTCGAAACTGAAGTGTTAAACAAGTCTATGTCGACATTTATTTTTGCCAAATTATTATATGGTTCACATGTTCTAATGGAAAATGCGTTCCGTCTATAATTAGTCTTTGAGTGTGGTAAAAACAGCAAGCTTTTCTAGACAATAAGATGTATAAAAAAACTATAAAAATAAAAACTACAAAAATTCACCATTCTATAATTTTATTTTGATTAGACTTTATTAAATAGAGGTCAGGTAATAAAAATTGCCTTTTTTATTTTTAATAAATAATACACTTATTTGACGTTTTTATCAATAATAAATTTTATCGTACTTTAACGAACGTACTTTGCTAAGCGTAGGGGAATTATCCCCTACGCTTAGCAATTTGATTTATTTGATAATTCAAATAAATCAAATTTTTAGCACTCCATTCCTTCATAACATGTTTTTTTTTTTCAAATTGAACCTGAGGGCCTATGATGAAATGATGTTCATTCCGTTTCGGAGCCCTATGTTTTGATCAAGGGATGCGAAAGTCGGCAAGACGTCGGATCAAGAGCGATGGAGCATTATTATCCTTTCTGTATGACCCAAAGGTTGACTGGTAGAGAATGCCTCTTGGCATTAAGTTCGCCTATTGTATAAACTTTTTGTGCAATAAAGTTTTAAATAAAAATAATAATAATGGAACTAAATGGAATTGGGCAGGACATTTAGCTAGGTGATGGCAGGTGGAATAAAGTCCTGAACGAATGGTGTCCAAGAACCGGCAGACGAAATCCGGGTCGTGACGATGGATCAATGACATCACCAAAATCTTGGGGACTACTTGGATCCGAGCGGCTCAGGGCCGGGTACATTGGCGTAGAGGAAAGAGGCCTATACGCAGCAGTGGGCACTAACGGGCTGATGAGATGATGCGAAAGAGGGGCCTTAATGAGTAAAACAGAACTACATTTTATTTTATTTTAATAAGTATTTTTTATGTGATAGGTGGCAGACGAGCAGACGGATCACCTGATGGTAAGCGATTGCCGCCGCATCATGGGCACCCGTGACACCAGTGGAGACACAAGTGCACTGCCAACCTTTAAATCCCCCCTTTCCCCGGATTGGGCTTCCGGTACCACCTGTCACACAAATTTCATAATCCCAGGTCCTTGTCACATAGGTATGTGTGACTACCCACCTCCCTAGTGTGACGTTACATATTTAGAAATTTTACATGTAGTAAGTAAGTAATTATTGAATTAAATTTATTTTATTTATTTCATTATTTCTAGCAAACTTTACAGCATTTCAAAGTTCATACAATATACTTAAAAATTAAATTCTTACTTAGCCAATCAAAAAGTTTGTCACATTAAAATTGGACGGTCGAACTTGGGCTATTTAGCTTTAAAATAGCAGTTCCAGTATAAATTTTATTTCCATCTAATAAAATAGAAAATACTTTATTAACAATAATGTACTGTTGATTCGGAATGTCGATCTCAAAAGATAATAATATAAAATTAAGATCAAAATAAATATTTCAAGAAAGGTCAAATTAAATACTTTTCCAACTTCACTCCAAGCTCTTTCTGTTACATCCTTCCGTGAGTAATCTGTCAGTTTGTAATTCGACATGTATATATTTTTCAAATAATATGGTTATTACAATTTTCATTCTTATACAATATTATATTATGATTACAGTGACAGTATGATATACAATGCTTATTTAGATAAATCGTCAAAGTAAAATTATCAAATGTTCAAATAAATTTTTTATATAAGTTTGTCAATGTATTTAAAATCTGTTATTGGCTGTAAGTAGTATATAAATTTTAAATAGTATAATTTAAGAGCTGTAGATTTTGAAATACAATAAATAAATAAATTTCAATGAACGTAATGGTTATAATTTTATTCAGTTTTATTGTATAGAATTTTATTTCTATTGACATAAAGATATTTTTTCTGTGCTATCAATAGCTGTCATTGTAATCAAGCTATATTTAACGAACTATAGTATAGTGATGATAAATAAAGTCAACTTTCTATTAATTTTCGGTTACATTTTTTTTTCAGATGCCCCGAGGTCGGGACGAAATGCAAGTAAACGTGGCGGGCCTAAGGAGAAATATTAAAAACCTCGCGCACAACTACTCTGATGCTCAGGTATTACATTATTACAAGCAAAAACTTTAAAAAAATCTTAATTGCGAGTGCTCTAAGGAACTGTTTGATATACTCCCTGCAGCTGAATCTTACAATCGAACCACACGCATGCGATTGTCATTCCATCCCCAACATCTCGATGGATGGCGGTCTAATACTGTGCGTTTTTCGCGGAACTTTCTACCACGTACCTCAGTTTTGTGGAACGGTTTACCTACGGGAGTATTTCCCGATGGCTGCGACTGAGGGAAAGTGAAGAGCGAAGAGAGTAACTCCTTTTTAAAAAGGCCGGCAAAAACATTACCGATCTCTCTGATTTAGGATGTTCATGGGCATCGATGATTTCTTTCTATCAGGTGACTCGCTTGCTCGTTTGTCGTCTCTAGTATAAAAAAAAAACTTTATTGCAATTTCAGGTGAAAGTGCGCGAGGCGACCTCAAACGACCCATGGGGCCCGTCGAGTACACTCATGGCGGAGATCGCCGACCTCACGTACAACGTGATGGCGTTCACGGAGATCATGCAGATGATATGGAAGCGGCTCAACGACCACGGCAAGAACTGGAGGCACGTGTACAAGGCGCTGGTGCTGATGGAGTACCTCATAAAGACGGGCAGTGAGAAGGTCGCGATGCAGTGCAAGGAGAATATATTCGCGATACACACGCTCAAGGACTTCCAGTATATGGAGGAGGGGAAGGACCAAGGTGAGCGGTAGTGCAGATAATATTTTTCCTATTTTTTTTTGTGATAGGTCGCTGACGAGCAGACGGATCACCGGGTTTACTCATCTTCAGCAATTAAGAAGATACGACCAGAAACGCACGCATTTTTGTGGCCTAGACTTGCAAGTTTAGACAATTGTAGGGAGGGGGGGGGGGGGGATGTGGGGAAATGTGGGAGAGCCACGCTTAGGCATGAATGGGACGGCTCGACCGGAGTGATACCACTGCCTCACAGAAGACCGGCGTGAAGCAGCGCTTGCGCTGTGTTTCGCCGTGTGAGTGAGGTTACCGGAGGCCCAATGGGGTGGAAGGGGAAATGGTTGGCAGCGCACTAGCGTCTAAATATAGTCAATATTTACTGTGGCGGTGTCAAACCTTTCCGAAGTTTCCTGGCGCCACTGGACACGGAAGCGACTTACTAGGTCACCAGACTGATTGATTGATCGTCAATAGAATAAACCGATTTATAAGTCTTATAGTACGTAAGTAGTAGTATTTTTTTTATGCTAGAGGCGACAAACGAGCAAGCGTGTCACCTGATGGAAAGTAATCTTCGCCGCCCATGAACACCCGCGAATTCAGAGTCTTTTTAAAAAGGAGTACGCTCTTCCCTGGACGGTCCCTAAGTCGTAGCCGTCAGGAAATACTCCCGCAGGCAAACCGTTCCGCAGAACTGAGGTACCTGGTAGAAAGTTCCGCGAAAAATGCACTGTTAGACAGCCATCCAGTGAGATGATGTATGAGTAATGCCCTAATATGGCATTACCGGAGTGAAACCACGACTTCACAAAAAGCTGGGTGCTGTGTTTCGCTGAGTGAGTGAGGGTAGCGGAGACCCAGTCTTGGCGGAAGTGAGGTTTTAAAAGTTGATAGCGCGGCCTCCACTTGCGATCCTTCTGCTAGTCTACACATAAAAAAAATAGTACGTGATCGATATGGATTGTCGATTGTCCCTATTTAATACTATCCCGGCCGTATTGTTAAAAATATTATTTATGATATTTTCTACTCGGCTTTCCGCACTCAGGTTCAATGTCCACGTGCGTACGTATAATACCACAATCCCATATTGTCTGTCTGTCACCCATTGTTTTGTCCCGATGGTGGGAACCCACAGGCGGTGCGCTCAAGGTCACTTCCCACGGCCCGATAGTGGTATCACAGTGTAAAAATCTCCAGTACCTACATATATCATGTATTCCATAAAAAAATGGTCCGTGAATAGGCCTGCTACCAGAGTGATACCTCGACCCGACTGAAAACAGCGCTGTTTTATTATGGCCCACTCAAGTGCAACAGTGCTTATGACAAACCGATAGTGGTTCTTGACACACTTTGATTGGAAATATATTTATTGTATTTTATTAGTTAAATAAATGAAAAAAAAATCAATGTCTTGGTTGACTTCAATGACAAAAAAATGCCAATTTCAATGGTTTGGTTGAAAAAGTCTGACTTGACTAGTTCTCATGTTTTATAATTTTATAAGTGTTGTATAATTTTGTACAGCAACAGCAGAAGTAGCTGCACATATTTAGAGGTTTGTAGTTCTTATTCCGTGGTGCATAAGAGTCACTAGCTGCGAAAATGAGGTGTAAATGCCAAGTTCAATGGTTTGTTTGAAAAAGTCTGACTTGACTAGTTCTCATGTTTTATAATTTTATAAGTGTTGTATAATTTTGTACAGCAACAGCAGAAGTAGCTGCACATATTTAGAGGTTTGTAGTTCTTATTCCGTGGTGCATAAGAGTCACTAGCTGCGAAAATGAGGTGTAAATGCCAAGTTCAATGGTTTGGTTGAAAAATGTCTGACTTGGCTAGTTCTCATGTTTTATAATTGTATAAGTGTTGTATAATTTTGCACAGTCAGCAGCAAAAGTAGCTGCACATATTTAGAGGTTTGTAGTTCTTATTCCGTGGGGCATAAGAGTCACTAGCTGCGACAAGAGTGCATGGACTTTTGCTGTTGACTGTAAAGCTGTCGGTCTTACAAAGCACGTGCATAATAAGGACAAGTTTTAGGTTAGGTTTGCTTTCCGGGTGCTTTAGGGTTCTTTAGGGAAACTGGGATCAGAAAAACCTTACGTTTGTTAACGTTAGGTAAGTTTCGCGTAAGATAGAGATATATTACAGGGCAAGATACGATATACTACTAAGGTCAACGAACCCCAATGATATCAAGGTCAGCTAGGGTTGTCAGATGATAATTTTATAAAGGAGGACAAATGAGGAATTTCTGTAAAAAAGGAGGACAATAATAGAATTTTGTGACGGGGGCCCTCGGTGGAATGTTGTAGCATTTATTATGGGGTACCTTGGCTGTTACTAGGTAAAGGCAACCCTAGCTATTTACTTTTGCGTTGACCCTGTACCTATTTATTTTTGTGTCGTTCCACTAGTAATAGTTACACTGTGGCATTATTTCCATTCTCTAATGAATTTCATTTAAAATGTGCCACTTTTGATCTGGCCTAGATTTTAACAATTCGCAGCATAATTTTGCATCTGATTTACATTAATATGTATGTCTATAGTCAGCTTTACGCCGTTGTATCATAGGTTTCAATTTATATATTTAGTAATAATAATATTTTATTTATTTTGGAAATTGCATTAATAGCATAAGAGAAAGTTATTAATGAATATTATAGCCAGTTGATTTCTGTACCGTAATCCTTCACCGTGCCATCGTGCAATCAAAACGGACTGCTACCAATGTTATACTCGTATGGGCGACTATTGGAGCGTTAAGTTTCATTCTAACTTTAAATCCCTGCTTTACCTCCTTGGGGGTAAAAACATCCTTAGTGCTCACTGACCCTATAAAAAAACCCCTATGCAAAATTTCATGTTTCTTAACCTTCTAGTTTGTGGCCTTCGTTGATAGATCAGTCAGTCAGCTTTCGCTTATAGAAAATTTACATTTCTACTGTTTTTTATGTGTATGGTGGCAGACCTGGACCAGGTTTATGTAACGCCGGTGACTCTATAAAAAAAAAGTAAACAAATCCACAGAAAAAAAACCGCGCATAAGCAGTAGCGCCGTGTGGTCCCCGGCAGAGTAGAATAGGCCACCCTCACTCTTACCGAGGTGTCGTAAAAGGCGACTAAAGTAAAGCTGCTGGCATGATCATCAGCACCCAGAGAAGGAAAACTCTGCATTTATATCTAAACCCTCGCCAACCCGTCTGCCAAGCGTGGTGAGTATGGCAATTACCCCTCATGTGATTGAGGGAGGCCCGTGCCCCAGCAGTGGAGACGATGGGCTGACGATGACGAAGCAGTAGCGCAGAAAGCTGCGTCGGGCCCCAGAGCAGGGTAGGTCAACGCCCTGAGGTGATGGGTACACCTACAAAAAAAAAAGAAAAAATAGATAAGTGGCAGACGAGCAGACGGACCATCAATACTTCACAGTTTCCCTTCTGCCTAAGATATGCTGCCTATTGAACAAGTAGTATGTTCCCTGATGACTAGGCTTTATACCCTCGCTATTGACTGAAAGCCTTTTTTATGTGATAGGTGGCAGACAAGTAGACGGATCATATGATGATAAGCGATTGCCGCCGCCCATGGACGTCCGCGACACCAGTGGAGTCACAAGTGCGCTGCCAACCTTGAATCCCCCCTTTCCCCCGGATTGTTCCTCCGGTGCCCTCACTCACTCAGCGAAGCACAGCACAATGTTGGTTCACGCCGGTTTTTATGAGGCCATGGTATCACTCCGGTCGTACCGGCCCATTTCATGCCGAAGCGTGGCACTCCCACAGTCAATATCAAAAGTTACGGAACGGCTCGTTAGTTAAGGACTCAAGTTGTAATGTATTCTTCTTTTTGTGTTTTAGGTCTCAACGTCCGCGAGAAGGCCAAGCAGCTGGTAAACCTGTTAAAAGATGACGAAAGGCTGAAGAACGAGCGAGCGAGAGCGCTCAAAGCGAAACAGCGCTTCGCTCAGAGCGCGAGCGCTTTCGGCAGCGACGGCGCGCTCGACACGCCATCTAGTCCCACTTACCCGCCGGTGAGTGTTTGTCTAACATTTAAACCATTTATTTACCACATACAAAACAAAAAGAAAAATGACATCAGCAAAATACATCTTAATCCTAACACATACACTCTTATTTTTTTTTATGATATAGGTGGCAGACAAGCAGACGGATCACCTGATGGTAAGCGATTACCGCCGCCCATGGACGCCTGCAACACCAGTGGTGTCACAAGTGCGCTGCTTACCTTTTAACCCCCCTTCCCCTGGATTGGGCCTCCGGTACCCTCACTCACGCAGCGAAACACAGCGCATGCACTGCTTCACGCCGGTTTTCTGTGAGGACGTGGTATTACTCCGATCGAGCCGGCCCATTCATGCCGAAGGCTCTCCCACTGTTGAAATTATTATCATTTCATACATTCATCCATACAAATCTTTAATTCGACTTCAATGTCGAGTGCTCAAGAATTGGCCCTCAGGGTACGGGAGGAGGAGGGGAGTCTGATAATTACAATGAATACCCCTGGGGTGTCCATCTCAGCGCAATCACACTCGGAAACCCCACAGCCGGGGCTGGACCGTACCGCTAATCGCGCTCGCCGCGCTAGCCCTTTTTTGTGTCCCTGTGGAAATGCGGCCACTGCGAAGTACAAAGCAGCCACATCTTTAGGCATTCCCGGCTGACGGCGGTCAGCACTAGTTATGTTGGGATCTCTGGGAAGATAACCTAGAGGCATACCAACTTAAACCCACAGGGGCGCACCCTCATAATTAAAAAAAAAACGGTTTATTGCTCTCAAACATACATTTTAGCAAATTGTACATACATACAGTCTTGTAAATTAATAATAATTAAATAATTCTTACAACATCTCATACGTTGACCTGATTCCGTACTAAGTAGCTTAAGCACTTGCGTTACAGACATCAGACAACAGAGGAACACAAATATATCCTTAAATACATATATTACACCCAGACATTAAACAAACACAAGTGTTCATCGCAAGAACTTTTGTCCAGGGTCCCCACCCTGAACAATTATCGAACCCACGACCTTTGGCGTAAGAGGCAGGGTCACTACCGATAGGGTATTTGACTAAGCTCGAGATTTTACAAAATATAAATATTTTATCAAAATATAGGTAAATATGTGCCAATAGCAAAAATTCTCAATTAAAAATATAACGTCTAGCCGGTTTTATGGTCATTCAAAGATTCATGGGCAATCCATTTTTAAAAGTATGAATTAATTAAAAAATAATTATACCATTGAATAACCCATACAATTTGCACCAACTACTATAATAGAACCATTAACATTAACGAAACATTTTATATAGCTACCATACAAATTTCAAATGAAATGCATTCAAAATACTTGTTTGTGACGTCACATCTCAGTAGCCATTTGTATGGAGCGTTTTGGGTTTGCCCAAAATAATGTGATTTTAAAGTTGTGATATCTCAGGTAGTTTAAATGAGACTCAAGTAATTCTTTCAACGATGTTTCTATCATTGAGAGGTATTTTGATTACAAAAAAAAAAGTCAAATACCGTATTGCGCCATCCGGTCAGTCGAAATTGCAATTGGTAAGTGTGTCAGCAACAACCTAGTCCAGCCAGGTGGTTACCCAGGCCAACGCGGTTTTCAGACACGTCCACTTCTCTGGGATGATGCGAGAAGTGCGAGAGCCAGTTCAGCGGGACCCACTTTAGGAGCCTCGCACCAGCTCCAATTGGTAAGTGTCTCAGCAACAACCTGGTCCAGCCAGGTGGTTACCCAGTCAACGCTGTTTTTTCAGACACTTCCACTTCTCTGGGATGTTATGCGAGAAGTTCGGTCATGAGGGCTATACATTTAATAAAAAATAATCATAGTACAAATATAAAAAATGACAACAAAGAAAATCAGAATATAAACAAAGGATATAAATGAACATGCTGTTCACACTTATTAGTGCAGTTACAGCCTAAATAATATAAATTTAAATGTCTTGTTGTACAGTACCGACCGTATCTCTGTTTAGTGTGACCAATCAATAAATAAATATGAGATATTAAGGGAGGTCGCGGGGAATCCAGCGTAGCCTAAAGTAAAGTAAAGTAAAGTAAAGTAAAGTAAAGTAAAGTAAAGTAAAGTAAAGTAAAGTAAAGTAAAGTAAAGTAAAGTAAAGTAAAGTAAAGTAAAGTAAAGTAAAGTAAAGTAAAGTAAAGTAAAGTAAAGTAAAGTAAAGTAAAGTAAAGTAAAGTAAAGTAAAGTAAAGTAAAGTAAAGTAAAGTAAAGTAAAGTAAAGTAAAGTAAAGTAAAGTAAAGTAAAGTAAAGTAAAGTAAAGTAAAGTAAAGTAAAGTAAAGTAAAGTAAAGTAAAGTAAAGTAAAGTAAAGTAAAGTAAAGTAAAGTAAAGTAAAGTAAAGTAAAGTAAAGTAAAGTAAAGTAAAGTAAAGTAAAGTAAAGTAAAGTAAAGTAAAGTAAAGTAAAGTAAAGTAAAGTAAAGTAAAGTAAAGTAAAGTAAAGTAAAGTAAAGTAAAGTAAAGTAAAGTAAAGTAAAGTAAAGTAAAGTAAAGTAAAGTAAAGTAAAGTAAAGTAAAGTGTCTCAGCAACAACCTGGTCCAGCCAGGTGGTTACCCAGTCAACGCTGTTTTTTCAGACACTTCCACTTCTCTGGGATGTTATGCGAGAAGTTCGGTCATGAGGGCTATACATTTAATAAAAATAATCATAGTACAAATATAAAAATGACAACAAAGAAAATCAGAATATAAACAAAGGATATAAATGAACATGCTGTTCACACTTATTAGTGCAGTTACAGCCTAAATAATATAAATTTAAATGTCTTGTTGTACAGTACCGACCGTATCTCTGTTTAGTGTGACCAATCAATAAATAAATATGAGATATTAAGGGAGGTCGCGGGGAATTCAGGTGATCCGTCTGCTCCTCTGCCCCCTATCACAAAAAAAAAATCAATTTTCATATCCAGGTGAGCAGCGGGTCAGCGGAATGGACGGGCGGGCGGGAGGCGGAGCTGGCGCGGCCGCTGACGGCGGGCGAGGAGGAGCTGCAGCTGCAGCTGGCGCTGGCGATGTCCCGCGAGGAGGCCGAGCGCGACGAGCGCCGCCGCCGCTCCGACGACGTGCGCCTGCAGCTCGCCATCAGCCAGTCGCAGCACGACTTCCAGTAAGTGGCAGCGGCTGCCGGGACTAACCCACACCAAGCTAAAATCAGCGCCACGGAAGAACTCCCGTTATAAGCGGCTTCAGTCGATTTCAACATTCAAATTAAAGCTTTATGTTCATATACTACTATACACTTTATACCGATAGATGGCGCTAAGTGTCGATTACATCACGCAGGCGTTTCGTATTTTCGAATAGGGTATACGACTAAGCTCAAGATTTTACAAAATATAAATATTTTATCAAAATATAGGTTAATATGTGCCAATGGCAAAAATTCTCAATTAAAAATATAACGTCTAGCCGGTTTTATGGTCATTCAAAGATTCATGGGCAAGTCCATTTTAAAAGTATGAAATTATTAAAAAATTATTATACCATTGAAGAACCCATACAATTTGCACCAATTATTATAATAGAACCATTGACATAAACGAAACATTTGATATAGCTACCATACAAAATTCAAATGAAATGCATACAAAATACTTAAGTGTGACGTCACATCTAAGTGTATGGTATATGTCTATGTATGGAGCGTTTTGGGTTTGCCCAAAATAATGTGATTTTAAAGTTGTGATATCTCAGGTAGTTTAAATGAGAATCAAGTGATTCTTTCAACGATGTTTCTACCATTGGAGGTCTTTTGATTGCAACAATAAAAAAAAAATGTCGTATACCGTATTATCTATAAGCGTGACCGCTGTCTGTAGGATTAACCTTTTTATAAATAGTATAAGTAAAGTATCAGCCTATAAACTGTCCCACTGCAAGGCAAAGGCCTCCATCATAGAAAACAAGTTATCACTACTATGATAGGATTAGGCTTAATCACCACGCTTGCCAAATGCGGATTGGTGATCACAAACCCGAGCTATGTTCGAACCCAGGACCCCGAGATCACGGCCCGGTACTTAAGCCACTAGACCATCAGGGCGTTGTTAAATAGTATAGGTTAGGTTAGGTTAGGTGTACAATGTTCTCTGAGTTACATCCTTGAATTCGAACCTTTGACTTGCCGCATGTTCTTACCCACTGATGTTCCATAATTCCAATCTAATTTACCTATCCCTATGTACCCTTAAAGCCTCTCATCCTGCATCCCGCTCCCTCCCCCAGGATGGAAGAGTACGCGCGCAGGTTCTGGCTGCGCACGCGCGCGCCCTGGCGGCCGCAGTTACCGTTAGTGCCGGTTCGGTGCCCGTGCAAACATAGTGTAGTAGATTAGTTACTAGCCATACGTAATTACTATGTTTATTTAATTATTGTTTTATTAGATATTGTCCGCGGGTTCGCTCGCGTTAGGAAGAGACAAAAGTAACCTATGTCACTTTTCACCCTTCAAAAAAGTAGCGTATGTCACTTCCCACCCTTCATCTCCGCCTCATCTTAAGGTGACGGGTGAGGCAAAAATTTATTCACGCTAAAAGTTTCCGCTTTTGGCGTACAAAAACGAACCCATCATTTGTGCATGGCCATTTAATAAATAGTATAAGTGTTTGCCGAGAGGTTGTAACCCCGAAATTGTTTAAAATAGATCTTGTTTAGTAGCTAAAAATTAAAATCAATTGGCGTCGCTGGTGTACTCTAACCGTCACCTTAACGTGTAAATCCTATTTGCATCCAAAGTTGTCGCTCCGAAACCCGGAGTACGCTTGGACGATGATCCAGGATTCGAGAAGTCTGGCAATTACTATTAACAGACAGATAATAAGTAATACGAATGCGACATACGAATAGTCTACGTCATGCAATAGGGACTTCGACAAAAATCCGCTAAATGTTTAATACCGTTGGACTAAAATCCAACTTTTTTTTTTATAATATGCTTGACATTGGCAGGATATCTACCCGAAGATATCTTATCAGCTCCCGAGTAGTCAGTAATCGAAGTCGGTCATGATTATAGTCACTCAATAAAACGCCGGTGTTTTACGTTTTATTTACTTACGGATTCTGCCGATAGTCCGATACCACTAAACATAATCGCGGGTTTTAAGGTCCAAGCAAGTTGTCACATGACAACTCACTAGACACACAATAGCAGTGTTAAAAACGATACAATTCAACGATTCTTATTATTAGGATTACTTCGCGGCATTTCACTGCACAAATTAATTATTTGTTCTCTAAAAACCACTAGAAATTTAAAACCTTTGAATTGCATCAGCCCACGCAGAGTAAAATAAATAAAAATAAAAATATTTATTTCAAATAACTTATGTCTAATACAAATTTTGATCAATAAATCTTATATAATAGTACACATATTTAACATTTTGCCTGAACTGGGGTGACCTGTGTTTCAGGCTAAAGATAGGTCTTAGAAACTTTAATCATATAAGCAATAAATTACAAGTTAAACTTAATCATACTCTACGCTAACAATTAAAATTAGGTGATAGTTATTTAGGGACAATGAGTAATTTCTCTGTATCATCGTAGGACAACTTCAAGAGTGTTTTAGTGTGCTAATAAACTGACCACTAGGGATGCACAAGACCGTGCGAGAGGAGTCGAAGTGGGAAAGCGGATCCCGTCTCCGAAGCGACAGCTTGAGATGCAACCGGGACTCTTTTGTCTTTAAATTTATATAAACAGTTATTTATTTAGTTGTAGTTTTCTAGCTGTTTTGCCTCTAAATCTGTTGATTACTAGTATCGAAGTACAGTATCGATAGTATATGATTCTAAACTTTCGCGTTCCATTATACATGTCGCAGCCATCAGTGCACTTACCATCAGTTTGAAAAACTGTTCTCGCTATAGAAAACTATCGCTTAGTCCCTTTCATTGTAGTGCAAGTGAAAGAGACAGAGCAATAGTTTTCGATAGCGAGGATAGTATTTCAAACTCATGGTAAGGCCACTGGTTAAATTAGACATCGTTAGACGCCGATCGCTGAAGAACAACTAGCCAAGCCAACAAGGTAATCGAACCATAACATTTACAGCTCTTTTCGCTGCTGACGCCATATTTGTTTTGATAATTACTAGCGCTGCAGTGGAGAAAAGCGGAATTAAATTTGAATCACTTGGCTGAGTCTTGATCAGTCATTTCGAATGTTCTAACATTCAATACACAATGCTGTTAAACGTTGAGTGATTTTAGTTAAAACAACTATCGACCTACAACATCACATCCGCCTTTGTTGTACACTCACTGGTGTCGCAGGTGTCCATGATAGATAGATAGATAATCTTTATTGCACAAAAATAAAATACAAACATGATACAACAATAGCAACAGACAGTACAATAAGGCGGTCTTATCGCTTGTAGCGATTTCTTCCAGACAACCTTTGGGTAGAGGAAAGAAATATCGTATTCGTAATAAGGGAAGACAGTGCAAAGTAGTTTAACAAATGTAATTGAGAATGGCAGAAATATACATATTTTATATATTAATAATATTACATAACATAAATAATAATAGACATTACATTCATACCCAATAATATATACATAGATAATTTATAACAAAAATTCAATAAAAATATTTCTTGTAGATAGCTATAAATGTCAATGGGCGGCGGCAATCGCTTACCAAGGCGTTGGCGGTCTTGATATCGTATAATATGGCATTGGATTACAGAACCACACCTGGCGAGCCGAAGAAGCCTGAAGCGGCGGGGCAGCAGTCGCACCTGCTGGACCTGCTGGACGTCAACCTGGGCTCGCCCGCGCCCGCGCCCGCGCCCGCGCTCGTCGACCCCTGGGGGCTGCCCTCGCCTGCCTCGCACCAGAAGCAGGTCTGTCGCTTGCATTTGTTTTGGACTTGCTTTGAGTTTAATTACATATTTCTCTGATACAAGGGTTACGGGTTCGATCCCCACACAGTACAAAGATTTGTGTGCATAAACATGTTTGTTTGTATTGGTCTGGGTGTTTGCTATGTATTATAAGTATGTATTTACAAAAGAAAATCCCACTGTTGATTCTGATATCCGTAACATAGGTGCTTGAGCTGCCTATCTCGGAGTCAGATCAATGTATGTGATGTTGTGAAATATTTATTATTTATTTATTTATATTTGAAATGTGCAAAAAGAGCTCTTTCATTTGATACCCCACACGGTACCGTCAAGCAATTTTTTTAGTTTCTTACTCTAAGTCCCCTAGGGGGCTGTAGTTAATTTAACGTGACGTCATGTCACCTATAACCAGAAGACAATCAAAATGCTTCTAACGACACCTCAGTTGTTCATAACTAGTTTTTAAAGTTATGAGGGAACAGATGAACAAAATGACCGTGGGAGAGCCACGCTTTGGCATGAGTGGGCCGGTTCGACCGGAGTGATACCACGGCCTCACAGAAAACCGGCGTGAAGCAGTGCATGCGCTGTGTTTCGCTGCGTGAGTGAGGGTACCGGAGGCCCAATCCAGGGGATGGGGGGTTAAAAGGTAAGCAGCGCACTTGTGACACCACCGGTGTTGCGGGATGTCCATGGGCGGCGGTAATCGCTTACCATCAGGTGATCCGTCGGCTCATCTGCCTCCTATAACATAAAACATAAAAAGCACTGTGCTTTGTTTCGCTGCGTGAGTGGAGGGTACTGGAGGCCCAATTCCGGGGGAAGGGGGTTTAAAGGTTGCTAGCGCACTTGTGATTCCACTGGTGTCGCGTGTATCCATGGGCGGCGGGAATAGCTTACCACAAGTGATCCGTCTGCTTGTCTGCGACCTATGATATAAAAAAAAACCATAATTTTTATTCTTCAATCTATGGGATAGTATACGATAATAATGAGTAAGTCCCGATTTGTCCAATGTTTTTTCAACGATAAATCTACGGTATAGCGCAGTTATATGCAGTGTAAAATATTAATCCGTTTAACTTATACAACAGTCAACGCCTACTCCAATGGTAAATCGTTTGACCGCCAATTTTGCCCACTACGCCATAGACTTTGCCATGTCGTCAATTGCTAAATCTATAATAACTTCCCTGATATTTGATATTCCTAATGAATTTTTAATTAATGAACATTTCATTGTTAGTCCTTGCATTTGGATTTTGGGATGTATTCCGAGTCTATGGTAAGAGTGTGTTGTAGTTGAAAGCTAAATGTTTTTGTATTACTCTGTATGTATTGTAGTTATTATAGAGTGAGGTACCAACCTCAGTGGATAATGGATAGAGCTAGTATTCTACCACTTGCTCGGTATTGAAGGTAATTTTAGTGCGGAAATCTTCATAAGTAAAAGGAGACTCATGTTTGTGAAGTCTTCCAATCCGCAGTGGCCTGTCGTGGTTGATAGAGTACAGGTATTTTGTCCGTGGGTGAGCCACGCAAGTTTTAGTGGACACTTTTAACTTAAATTATACTCGAAATAAGCTCACTTTGCACACGCCATTCATGTCTCAATCAGTGACGTGACATTGGCACCTGGAGACCAATTTTTGATTTACTCGTATGACTTAGCATTGTAACGAGCGCACGATTTCTACTGATTTTCCTTCGACATACGAAATTTCGCATTTTTGAATCATTCGTCTGCAACGAGCGACCACCCCACCCACTCGTTGGTCGAGTGACTTAAAGCGAGCGGTAGAAGCAACGTCAAAATAGTTGTCATTAGCAACAAGCATAAAGAAAATATTATAAATTTCAAAACTTTGATTTGACTGATTTTGACAGGTGACATTCATAGTTTTTTGTGACAAAAAAAGCAAAGATTTTCATATTCAGCCAATAATCTATGGTTTTTGCGTTCCGTTTGCAATGCGAAAGTTACCGGTTTTTATAAAATTCTGCATTCGGAAGGGATAGTATTATATTGGCAACATCGAAATCGAATGATTCAAAAATTGGGAAAATCGGCTTCATGCGACTTAGAAGGCGAACGTAAGTCACACGTCGCATGCGACGACGCTATGTAATACGAGTGAATCAAAAATAGAGATCCTGATCCTTAAAAGCGGCCTTAAGGTTTATGAAAACTTGAAGCTCTCAAATAATTAATAAGAGCTGAGTTGAGATTGAGTACAATGAGCTGAGTTGAATGAGTAAAATGATCGATTTCCAAAAGTCAATGCACACGCCAGGACGAACTTTAGCATGATAAGTGTCTGGGTGTTGTACTTATTTGGGCTCCATCGTTTGTTCTGATACACAACAGAACACAAGTGCTTCATCTGCTTACTTTGGCGGTGTATGTCGTGTCGACGTCGTGCCGCTGTCTATTCACTAATAATATTTGCCTGCCTCAATGGCGCAGTGGATAGTGGGTCGCACTTTAAAGTGACGGCTGCTCAAGAGGTCCCGGGTTCGATCTCCGGGTCGGGCCAAAAAGTTGTACCTAAGTTTTGGGTAAGAAATTCTTAGTTTCAGCCCGGAGTCTCTAAGTTGGTGGTCTTGTACCCCCGTGCCTCGGAAAACACGTTAAGCCGTTGGTCCTACGCCCGATCCCTCGTGATCCATCGGATTATGAGGTTAAGGGAATTTTAACCGTGGGAGAGACACGCTTCGGCATCTATGGGCCGGCCTGACCGAAGTTATACCACGGCCTCACAGAAAACCGGCATGAAGCAGCACTGTGCTGTTTCGCTGCGAGAGTGAAAGTACCGGAGGCCCAATCCGGATGTTTAATGGTTGGCAACGCACTTGTGACTCCATTGGTGTCACGGGTATTCATGGGCGGCGGCAATCGCTTACCATCAGGTGATCCGTCTGCTCGTCTGCCACTTATGACATAAAAAAGAGTACACTTGTGTTTGCGCACATACTTGAGCACCATAAATATCCTGCGTACGTGGGCGATCATTGAGATGGCCGTCGTAACAGTAATCGGTTGGGAGGATATTATTATTAATAATAATTTGCAGGAAACTTCGTCGGACGCGTGGTCGGCAGTGGGCAGCCCCGCGCGGGACCCCTGGGCCGCCGCCGCCGCGCAGCCCGCGGACCCTTGGGCCCCACTAGCACAGGTAGGTTTACGCACAGTAGATATACGAATATAGTAACGAAACAAAACGTTATGAAAAGTATGTCTAATTTTATGTTGCAACTATAAATATCTGCAAATATCTGCAAAATATAAATATCTAATTTTATGTTGCAAATATAAATAACCATGCACAAATGTTGGGTCCGTTTTTGAAAGCGAACAATTGATTCACTTCGCTAAAAGTGGCCGCTTTTGGCGGTAATACATTTTTCGCATACGCGTTGGACCCAACATTTTTTCATGGTTATTTAATAAATAGTATAAGTGTTTGCCGAGAGGTTGTAACCCTGAAATTGTTTATAATAGATCCTGTTTAGTAGCTAAAAAATAAAATCGATTGGCGTCGCTAGTGTGCCCTACCCGTCACCTTAAGTGAGTTGTGATTGCAGAGCAAGTCGCCAGTGTCGGTGTCGTCGCCGTCGTCGGGTTCGCTGGAGCAGTTCGACGCGCTGTCGCAGCGGCCGCCCGCCAGGACCAACCACGACGACCCCTTCGACCTGACGGGCCTGGGTGAGTTATCGCACAGCTGGGACTAGGATTAGGATTAAATGTTATTTCTGATTAACATGTTTATCGTTAAATGTAAAAAGAAAATACCGGATATGGGGCCCAAACGTAAAGACAAATTCGACGTAGCTGATGTAGGTTCTTTAAGAGTTATGACCAAACTACTATTGGGAGAGAGGGGGCTGGGGGGAGGGGATTTCTGGGGTTAACATGACGTATGTACTGTACTTCAATAACGAATTTGTTGAAAATAAAAAAATGCGTTAAAAATAGCAAATTTCTAGAAAATTATTTATATGATTAAAAAATAACAAATTCGTTAAAAATAACAAATATGTTGAAAATAACCAGTTCGTTGAAAATAACAACAGTGTTAAAAAAAAACAGCATTGTTAAAAATAAAAACTTTTGTTAAAAATAACCAGTTCGTTGAAAGTTTTTTTTTTTTTCATAATAACTTTTAACTGTTTTTTTAACTTTTTAATAATAATAAGTTTATTTCTCTCAGCACAAACAACAGTTACAGATTATTACATAATATTAAGGTGCAAGCAGGTTGTTATGCGGTTTGTTTGAGACTGATGCCCGTGATAGGTATAATACCTGTTGTACAGGTCATCAGGCCTCCACCACCTTGAAACAAATTACAGAAATATGTATTACCGTAATACTTTGTTATAACTGTGTTAGTAGTATTTATTAACCTCCGACGCAAATACAACGGGGTGTTATAAGTTTGACGTGACTGTCTGTGTGTCTGTCTATGGCATCGTAGATCCCGAACAAATGAACCGATTTTGATTTTGTTTTTTTTTGAAAGATGAATAATTCTTAGCTATGTTAGATAAAAATCGATCCAAGATGGCCGCCGTCACAAAAATATGGATTGTATGTTTTAACACAACTCCCTCAATATGGGTATCATATAAAAGGGCTTGACTAACAATATATTTATTGTGACAAATTTCAAATCCAATATGGCCGCCGTGGGGGTTTTTTTAAATGTTCAATTTAATGAAAAGATGAATTATTTAACTGGGAATGATGGTGTGATGCCCAGGCGATCCGCTGGCAGCGAACAGCTCGACGTCGCCGCCGCCCACGGGCGCGATCAAGAAGTCGGCGTCGGCGTTCCTCGGCGAGAACTCGTCGCTGGTGAACCTCGAGCGCCTGCTGCAGCCCGCCGCGCCCGACCACGCGCCCAACCCCTTCGCGCCGCCCGCCGACCCGCCGCGGAACATGTTCGCCAGCCCTGCGCCGGTGAGACCAACGCCTCATCTTCTTCTTCTTCTTCAACAGCATGTATTTGCCCACTGCAGAGCATATGCCTCTCCATTTTCTTCTGTCGTCGGTCTTCCTGGACCACGCTACTCCAGCTTGAGCCTTGACGTCATCGGACCATCTGGCAATATGTTCGCCAACACCTTATGTTACTTAGGACCGATTCGACCAATCTTAATCCGATACTAAATCTATGGGTGTAGCGCTGTCTTTCGATACAAATTTAAAGATAAAGATAAAAAAAAATCTTTATTCAATTTAGGTCCATACGGAAAACTCTAATGTCTAAATAGGTACACCATATTATGATCTGTCGTTGGTTCGGATGGTCGATTTCGACTGAGATGACACCAGCAAGATATTGATGATGTTACAGAGTTTCATTTGAAAAAAAAAAGTTGTTAAAGTTAACAGACTATTATAAACAACAACTAAGAACTACACCATTTTTAGAACAACTAAACGAAATCAGCATTGATTTTGACAGATTTGAATGAGTGAATTGTCATAAAGCAGTTCGTTCATTCCATGAACGAATGATTAGCAATATCTTCAGAATATTAGATGTTATATTCAGAAGCTAGACATGTTTTCTTTATTTTGCATTTCAACTATGCCATTAGCCATTTAACTACAAAAATAAAATACAAGCTACTTATTACACGATTTAATATCAAAATATCACGAAACACATAATAGAATGCACTTTTGTTGCCTCATATCATATACTTACCTTAGAAAAATAGTAATTTAGACTAGGCCGCAGTCTATGACGAATCCAGGACTGCGTGTGCCGCGCTGTGCTGCAGTGCAAGCATGCAAATGTAATCCTACATCTTCTTAGGTCCACAATCTTCGATAGGTGCAAAATGTATTTATTTAATATAATTGTACGGGATAAACCCAATTACATAATTATACATAATTAGCTCTTATTTTATTTATAAACACATATCAATTTTATTTACTAAGGACTTAACATTATCTGAAAATATGTCTAGTTCTGGATGCAATGTCAAGAGTGCGTTAAACGTTAAAATATTGTTACCTACCAAAAATTTCATTGATTGAGCTTAGAACAAATTTTAAATATCTTTACGCACATTGTTTAGTTTACTTTCACGAAATAATAAATGTCCACGACGTATATTTGGTCTTAATTTATACATTTTTCAACCAAATTCTATTTATAGTTGATATTTTATAGCAATCTTTTGCGATTTATTCTTAAGTAAATAACACACTTAAAAATTCTATTTATTTTTCTATTTGACATAACACTGCCATTTTGTTTTTCTGAGTGAATGGTGGTAACAGGTAAAAAAACTCGTCAATCATTAAATGAACGAATGAGATTATGTCTTTCATACATTTTTTCGTGATTCTGAACATATTTCTGAAAGATGATAGCAAAGACAAGTGACTAATTTCTTTTCAAGAGGATTCAGAGCCATATGTTATGGATGTATGTATGTATGTTTGTCGGCAGCCCCGGCTCACGATAAACGAGCTGAAGCAGCAGCAGATGGGGCTCAGCGGCGCCGGCTTCCCCGCGCCCTACGCCGCGCCGCCCGCCCTCCCCGCGCTCCCCGCGCAGCCCATGCGGCCCACCAACGGACTACAAGGTAAGGGTGGCTCACCTACGTACACGTGTGTAACTCTTTACTGAAACGACTCAGTGATCCGACTAGCCAAATGATACACTGTTCCGAATCTCTAATGTTCGCTCCGAATGTATCTCCGAATGTATGTCGACTCCAATGGTTCTCGAGTCCGAGTGAACCGAATGATCCGATGAGCAGTGTTCGTGACCTGATTTTTTTCCTCTCGCCAATAGATGGCGCTGTGCATTTTTACACCGCGCAAGCATTTGGACTTCTCAATTTATAAGATCTCATTTGTATCAAATACTAGTTCTTAAGTTCACAGATAGATGGCGTTGTGCATTTATAAATCGCACAAGCATTTGGTTGTTCCGATTTGTATAAGTCAATATTGAAAATATACTCTCTATTTTATTTTTAGATTAAGGTGGTCCGTTTCCTATACAAACTTGTTTTACAGGAATACTTACAGGCCGAAGCTTGAATATGGTTAAAATGTCTTTTAAAAAATTATATATGTGTGTCTATTTACGCGAATGGTGTAATCTTTCATGTTTAAAACATAAACAAAGTATAATTACGATTTTAAAAAACATAGCAATTTGCGAAATCGCTTGAATGTGTGTGTGCTTGAAACGAATGCAATCTCTCGTAAAAACGGCGACATCTATACGAATCTAGTTAAATTTCCTAGATGGTAGGCTATGTTTGCTTAGCTAAACGAACTGGCTATCGAACAGATGGCGCTGAACTGCAATAAAAATATGCATGATATTTTAGCGATTTGTTAATTTATATTCATAATATATTAAAAATTGTATTATTTTATTGCTATAATAAAACATAAAATGCAAAAAAGGTCACACACTTTGACTTTACATTGATAAGAAATAATAGTAGCTTTTAAGTGCGACCGTCTGTCTACCCGCTGCGCCATCGAGGCATGACATTATGTGTTAGCGACGTTGTCGCTCTTACGCGTCGTTGCCAAATTTCTATTGCACCAATTTCTTCAACTTCAAAATTATTTCGGGATTTTAGATTGCTCCTTTACTGGGTTGCCAGAAGGTACTTTTCCTGAAATTCTTGGTAAAATTTAGTCTTTCATTTTTTTAATTTCCTTTTTTTCATTGGTTCCATAGGAGAAATATTGTGGAGTGAGTGTACATGAAACGAACATGCAATTTATATACGCATCCAGGTACGAAATGCAATTGATCTGTCAAAAAGAGCAAAAATGTACTGGGATAACACATTTCCATCTCTGTCAGTTTTAGTCTGCATAGTAAAAAAACAGAGTTTAGCTTGGTATTGGCTGTCTAAAATCGGCGTGAGACTGGGGCCAGAAAACTAGTCTGTATATTTATGGACAGGAATTTGGGGAGAAATACAAAATCGTACCTGGCAACTATGACTCAATCTAGCATCGCGGCATCGTCCGAAGTGCGATCCTGTTTACGCTTTACAAAATGTACCTACCGCTTATTTCCAAAACTTTTCAACTAAAAAATTCAACTGTAAAGTAATCAAATTTTAAGAAATACCTACTTTATTGTTACAAATGATTGGTCATAATAGTGCATACATAATTATTTCCAATAACTTAATTATAATATATTTCTAAGGAATGATAAACCATTTGCTGTAACGGAACGTAATAAAATTTTTTGTGATAACTAGTGCTGTGCATACACATGATTGATGCATACATCAATCCATTCAACGCTAAAATAAATAAATATCGATGATATTCATAGCCTTGGTTTGGTAGGTGCATTGTTGAAGAAATTGAAATACAAACATGAACATCTGCAGTTCGCGCGAAACGTAACAGCCACGCGCTATCCGTACTTATCTGATAATATATAATATATAGTACAACGGGTAGGCCAATACAGCAGAGTTGGATGGAACTCTACTCGGCTCCGTTCGGGTTCCGGGACAAAAGTATACGTACAAGGACAACCAATTATTTTTTTAGTTTTAGTGAAATTACTGTATTTAGAGTCGAATGTTGCTACGAATTTTCTATGAGCGAACGGTTTTTTTGAGTGATATTGAATCAAGTTCGTCAGGGTACAAAGTTAGGAACTCATCTGTGCAATTTGTTGTTTACGTCGCGTAGTGTTAATCAAGCGGCAGTGTTTTAAATGTTCTAATGTTAAGTGATGAGTTTAGAGGATAAAGTCCAATGTGGATTGATAAATAGTGACTCCATTGGTAATGTATTGGCCTTAAAGTTATGGGAACTCGTGATAAACACTTGGAATTAAGAGTCAAATGTAACTCTTGTGGTCATTGATTGAATTAAGTATAAAAAGTTAAGCTTGGTAAATACATACCTACCAATTTAACTTACTTTTCTTGCTACTTTTAACTTCTACTACCTATGATAATATTATTTTTAAAAAGTGATAGTCTGTAATTTAAAATTTAATAGTATTTTTCCAATAAAATGTATGCTATGCTATGATGATAAATTTTCATTTGAATAATGCTTTTATCGATAAATTGCCAGAGAAGCTGGATAGCAAAATAAACAACTCTACTCGTACTTTTTCAAACAACTTTTTTTCATTCTGTCTGAATTTCTGACTGACTTGTTCTGATCGTTGTTTAGGTATTATATGCAATTTGATTGACTTTCCTATATTTTGTTGATTTTTTTGATAGTTTTGTTTGAGATGAAGTGAGGAGCTGGGTGTTCACAATGGACTTTGGAAGGACAAACAAATCGAGCTTTTTAATGTGTTACTCTTTTACTATGTACAGAACAATAAACTTTGCTTTTCAATTACAGAAAGACCTATGAAACAAAAAATGGATTACACAGTGTTTACTCTTTTGAATGTACCATGTGTGGAATGCTCTGGAAGCGAGCTAGTGAAAAGGATGGTCACATAAATAAAGCCCTAGTTTGGGGTGCTGTGACAAGTGGCAGCTACTATGCACAAGTAGCCCAGATGACTGCGCTTATGGATATACCAACTTTATCACCGAATAAGTTTCACTCAATTGAAAAAGAATTGGGATCTGTGTGGCAACAACACTTGACAGAGGAGATAATAAAAGCTGGAGCCGAAGAAAGAGCCATTGCCATTGTAAAGGGACACATGTCCCCTGATGGGGTGCTATATATCACTGTCTGAAAAGATCATATGGGCATAACTTTAACTCATCTTCTGGGATGGTAAGTTTAACTTTGTTATAATCACTTGTTTGTTATACATTTATCATTGTTATTTAATTTTTGCAAGTAAAACTTTAATCCCACTGAAAATGTGTCTCAGACATAAGGACGGTACAAAGTCCAATAAGGGTAACTCCGTGTGTACCCGTATTATTACTTTAAAAAAATTTCTTACCAATTCGGGAGTTCAAAGTAATAATAGAATGTGTTATAAAACACACACCCCTTTATTACAAAACATGGTCTAAAGTTAGGCTGGTAGTCTAAAGCTAGGTGGTTTAAAATGGATGCTGTCACTTTCATTTGAAAGCTATATAAAAGTGACAGCGTCATTTTTAAACCTTGTAGACCATTTTTGTAATAAAGGGGACAGATGTTTGGTAACAATATTTAATAACAAATTGAAATAATATAAATTTATTGTTACAAACATTCTTACATTATTTATTTCTTTTTACAGATACTTCAGTCCACTTGGGATAGAATGCATAGCATTCAAGCATGGTGATTTTCAAGAAACACTCAAAGTTACTTTAGAAGCATTTATTGTATATAAATTGATGTAAATATTTTTTATTAATTATTAAAAATTGACTTGATACTACCTCCTACCTACCTACACCAACTAATTTGTACACCTCGTCATACAGTTAACTAGTTTTGGAATATTTACTTTTGTTTGTAACATATGACGGGAACTTCACGAATGATCATGCTCCCCAAATGTCCCTGAGGTTGTGGTGCTATGTGGTTGATCATAACATTCACTCTGCTATAGTTGAGTGAAGTGATGGCTGAAACATATGTCATACTTGAACAGGTGCCACCTTTGGGGACTGGTCTGCTTCGGTTTAAATCATATTTAGCTTATTATTTTGTGTTGCATTATTAGCTGTTTGACTTGGTATAAGGTATACTTTGTATATAATGTGTAATAAAACATTGTATAAAAATATGGCGTTTAAAGAGTAACTGGTGAGTTTCTTGCTGGACCTTCTCGTCCAGAAACAACTTTCCGATCCGGTGGTAGAATCGCATTATTTGTATTTATATTTTAATATATTTTATGTATCGGCATATTTATGTAATCACATGTAAATTATAACTAATGAAATGGTTTTAAAGGATTCAAATATAGATTTTATTATATTGATTGTTTTTTAATTAACATTCCTAAGGACTTATACCACTCCACTTCTTCTGCACGAACCTACCTACATGAAGTTATTAGAAGTCGCACACCTACGCACACCTAGCCTACTCTATTAGGTCTACAGACGCTATGTGGCAAAAAATCGTCCCGAAACGAAGTGAGGGCGGACCGTTAGTTGCATAATAAACCGCACTTCAATTTCGAAGTCCAGTGTGTGTTAAGTTATCTACTAGATTACCATCGCTACCTATCCGTAGTCCATTCGATAGATCTGAAGAAGAAATTCACATATTCCGTAATTCCTATCCACATCATATTTTTAGTGTTAAGCGCGCCATCTATTGCCAGCGAGGAATAACAGCTATCCGATAAAAAACATGCTTCAGCTTTGCATGTGTGTGTGGGGACGATACGTACGTACACAAGTTGATATTAATTTAGCAACGATGCAGGAATATAACGATTCTGGTTTAGTTGTTAATTGTTGAAATACATCAAAAAATCGCAGTTATTACGTAGATGTCGCGAATCACTCTACACTTAAAATTACTGTCCTGTAGAAGCCGTAATTATTTATTTTCTCGATTCACTGACAACAGAGCCATCTCTTAGCAATCGTTTAGCAGGATTGCGTGAGCTTCCACCTTAAGTTACGTTGTTTTATTTAATAATCAATCGTAGCCCGTTCATAACATTCAGTACAGAGTCAAACATTGGTCCTTCGAGCCGGACTTTTTTTGCGAACCGGGGTTTGCTCGTGACCTATGACATAAAAAAAATATTTTTCTTAGATCCTCCTCCTGTAGCCTACATAATTCTCCTTTAATCAAGTTGGTTTGTTTATCAGGAGCGAGCGGTGCGCTAGCAGCGGACCCGTGGGCGGCGGCGCCCGTGCCCGCACCGCGGTCCTCCTCGCCGTGGTCCCCGCCGCACCAGCCGCACCAGCCGCACCAGCCGCACCAGCAGCCCCCGCGCCACACGCCCAACCCCTTCCTGTCCTAGCGCCGCCCGTGCAGGTACACACCGCCTGACCGCGGCCGTCACGTCACTCCCGCCGCACCAGCCGCACCAGCCGCACCAGCAGCCCCCGCGCCACACGCCCAACCCCTTCCTGTCCTAGCGCCGCCCGTGCAGGTACACACCGCCTGACCGCGGCCGTCACGTCACTCCCGCCGCACCAGCCGCACCAGCCGCACCAGCCGCACCAGCAGCCCCCGCGCCACACGCCCAACCCCTTCCTGTCCTAGCGCCGCCCGTGCAGGTACACACCGCCTGACCGCGGCCGTCACGTCACTCCCGCCGCACCAGCCGCACCAGCCGCACCAGCCGCACCAGCAGCCCCCGCGCCACACGCCCAACCCCTTCCTGTCCTAGCGCCGCCCGTGCAGGTACACACCGCCTGACCGCGGCCGTCACGTCACTCCCGCCGCACCAGCCGCACCAGCCGCACCAGCAGCCCCCGCGCCACACGCCCAACCCCTTCCTGTCCTAGCGCCGCCCGTGCAGGTACACACCGCCTGACCGCGGCCGTCACGTCACTCCCGCCGCACCAGACGCACCAGCCGCACCAGCAGCCCCCGCGCCACACGCCCAACCCCTTCCTGTCCTAGCGCCGCCCGTGCAGGTACACACCGCCTGACCGCGGCCGTCACGTCACTCCCGCCGCACAAGCCGCACCAAGGCCCCTTGGTTTACTCCGTGTGAGCGTACGAATCAGCCTGCCAAGTTGTTGCATTGCAATAACTCCCATTGCGTGGGTTTCACTTGCGAACTCGCACGTGCATGTTGGACGGTAGTTCGTATCCGAGTTCATCATCATCATCATCATCAGCCCATTTAAGTCCCCACTGCTGGGGCACGGGCCTCCCTCAATCACATGAGGGGTAATTGCCATACTCACCACGCTTGGCAGACGGGTTGGCGAGGGTTTTGATATAAATGCCAGAGTTTTCCTTCTCTGGGTGCTGATGATCATGCCAGCAGCTTTACCTTAGTCGCCTTTTACGACACCTCAGTAAGAGTAAGGGTGACCTATTCTACTCTGCCGGGGACCACACGGCACGGTATCCGAGTTACTTCAACATTTTTTGTTTTAACTCGCTAAGAAGGTAATACTGAAGGTAGCTAAAAAAGTAGGTACTGTAACGATGCAGAACTCCTTCGGTGCTTGCTGTCGGTTGAATGTCAGTCATTTAGAAGAAAGTTTATACTTTTGAATGTGGACTCCTGACGGCAGTTTCAAGAGAGTGTAGAGAGGTTTCTTGTAGAGGGCCACCGCCGCGGCCGACGTAGTTGATAACCAGGAATTGAACGCGCACAGTCGACGCACAATGATGAAATAGTGAACCCCCGCACGTACGCGTAACTATACATATATTGTATATTTTGTGGGTTACGCGAAAATAAAAACACGTCGTACACGTATCGCGTGTGAAAAATTCGCTAGATAGCGTACTATAGGACTGAGGTCCATATACAATGTGATTGGTTATTTTTAAACGTGATCTGTCAAAATGACAATTTGGCAAACTAAACGTTGAACCTCAGTCGCCATCTAGCGGATTTTTCACGCGATAGCCCCCATTAAATCGCAATTCTTACTGTACAACTGTACCACGTTTATAATCGGCATAATTCGTCTACGCAGAAGAGAAAGTTAAATCTGATTGCTGACAATTGCGCAAGCAGTTGAAATACAGGCTTTATTGCGATACGGTAAGATTAAATAACAATAAATTCAGAGAGGAATGCTATCTCTCTCTTAACCGCACTCGCACCGAATATGGCGCTGAAGCATCAACCAATAAGAAATTGAAATTTTGCGCGTAAATGGAGCGTTGTGATTGGTTAAGATTTTGATGCAGTTTTCGAAAATAAGACTTCTGCGAAGGTACATTGGTGTAACTTATAAAATTGGTTATAAAAGTGGCTTACTTTCGTCATTTTATAAAGCTCGATTTTTTCTATATTTTCTTCGTAATAATAACTATAGAAATTCGATTCACACATTGACAGGAAATTAATATTTATTTTCCTCTGCCAAACATCTAAACTTTAGTAATTATGGAAAAAAATCTACGCATATATTTTTTGGTTGCCCGCATAGTTTCGCTATCGGGGTGAACAATCAACGTTCGCGAGTTAAAATTCTAACTGAAATTTAAAAAATGTTATTTGTTTCAGGGATGAAACTAGAGGGTGTACAGATTCCGCCGCGAGCACGCCGCACCCAGGAGTCCAGGTCACCCACACACTACTCTGACTCCCGACCCAACCACATACTAGTTTACTATAACGCGATACGTTTCCTAAATATCACAAAAAATGTTGCTTTCAAATCGAAACAAGTTCCAAACGTTCGTAAATTTGAAATCATATCGTGTCGTATCGCGTCATGAGTAAGTAGCCATACGTGCGTCCCACTCGCAAACCTCACCTTTAGACTTTCACGACTCCACTTTGTCGCTAAAATAAACGATAAAGTTTATATTAAAAAATAAAGCAAAGCAATTGACAAGACCCAGGCGATTTTGCGAAAATTACACCTAAATACACCACCTAAGGTTCAATTTTCTCTATCGCCCCTTCGTGGGAACGGCCATCTTGTTTCGTGACGTCACATGGCCGAACGCGTCTCGTGCGCCGTTGTTTGAATTCGTAGCTAAATCAAAGTAAAGGTACTTCCACACTGTCGTTAACATATTTAGGAACATTTTCAAACTTAATATTGGTTTTACAAAAATATAGAGGCCAAGGCTCAAAAGTCGCTGCGCTAAGCTAGTTAGATGTCTGGTCCGTGCTTCTAAAATCGTGGAAAAAAAGCGTTCAGGGCAGGTATAAAAATATTTAAAAGCAGTGTGGAACCATGGCCGCGTTCCGAGATACGCTCTGAGCGCTTTCAGCGCGCTAACAGTCGTTCCGTTTTGACGTGAGCGCGTCCATAAACGATTTCTTGACGTCATGCATGACGTCATTATCGGCGCCATCTTGCAATTACAGTGCTCAGGCTCAGAGGCAATATTACTGTAAGCGCTGTCAAAAGTGACATTTCAAAAATAGTATTGTTTGTTGTGTTGTTACCTCTAATAAATAATTTAATATTTGGCGAACTATCCGTTTGAAAAACGTCATAATCGCTGTTAGCGCGCCAACAGATTCGAAATGATATATTGCTATCAACGCTGTAAGTACGAAAACTAAATCGGAACGGCTGTTGGCGTTTTGAGTGCTGCCAGCGCTCAGAGCGTATCTCGGAACGCGGCCCACAACACAAAAACGGGCACTAAAGAATCCAATAGTTGCATTTTTGGAGTTTTATTAGATATGATAAAACTTTCTAGTCTTCGCGTTGGTATCTCTGATTTGCCTTCGAGTGTAAGAGTCAACCAAATCCTTGTGCGTCTGCGGTATTTATTTAGGATCTTTTTCTTGCTATGTGGAATTGCTTTTATTTTAGTAGCAATGACACGCTAGCCGCCCTCATTTGACGCTCACGGGCCAGGGGGAACTATTGTGTGTGAAAAACCCGTTAGATATCATACTGTAATACTGTGGTACATTTAGAAAGTGATTAGTTATTTAAGTCATGTTAAGATGACAATTTCATAAATAAGCTAAACAATGTACAGACCGACCAAGATCAGAAGGCACTTCAGTGACATTGAGAGGGGGTGACAATGTCGCAATAAGGTTACCAGAAATATAAGAATATCTATAAATTGAGTTTGAGTTTCAGAGTTAGCAATAAGTATAGATCAGATGATTTTTTTTTCAGCATATTTATTGAACTAACTTTCTATAAAAGACTTTGTATATTAATTATACATATTTTGACTTTCTTCAATTCATCAAAAATGTTTCATCAAAATGGATGTTTAAGTAGAAATATTTGGAGGAAAGTCTGGCTACACTGATGACATTCGGTGAAATATTTAATCTGTTTTTCATTATTTTATTATATTACCACTTTTGCCGAGTGCCAAATGATCGTGATCGGAAAATAGTTGCACCATAGTCCTACTGTCCGCCATCTAGCGGGTGTTTACGCGCAATAGCCCGAATTGAAATGTATGGTAGTGACCCGCGTGGCAGGAAGCACGTTTTTAGTATTCCAAGTTCCTTTGGGTACGTTTAACGAGTTTGTATTGACACTGTAAAAATTACTGACAGTTTTTAATACGAATATAGCCCGTTTTTTATATGACAACTTTTACGCAGCTTATATTCAATTACTTTTTGTCACAATCTGCAATTGCTGGGTCGTGTCTGAACTCTAGTTTGGTATTGAGTGTTTTCAACGCGTAATGGTCGATCGAGTTTTAATTAAAATAGTGACTTATGCATTTTTAATAGTTAATTGACTTCAAAAAACTGGTCTCCCCGCACTTGACCCATCATACATAACTCACAAAAATATACACAATGTTTTTTTTGTTTGAAAAAAAAAGAGGTATTAAATTACAAATAAATAATATTATTTTCATAATACAAATCGGATTCATGTAAATAGACGTTGGAACCGCTCACCTTAATAGGGATCGAGTCATATTTTAGACATCCATTAATTAAAAAATGATTTATCTAAAACATTTTGTTATGTCTGTATTCTTCAATTATTTTATAAATGCCTTTTCGTGTGGTGAGTGGGATATCATGAAAGCAGTATATAACGTAGGGCCAGCGGCGGGGACGGCTCCCCCCGCTGTACCTACCTGGTGGTAGGTTAACAAATTAAAGTATAATAAGCAGGGAGCGAAACATTGGTGCCGCTGACGTCACTGACGTTATGTAAATAACGATGCGGTAATAATAAATATGGTAAGGGGTTACTCGATATATACCGTTTTTTTATCGTTCAAATTATTTTGATTGAATTAAGTCCATTTAACATGTTAGATCAACAAAATAAGTGAAAAAAAAAATCTGCTGTTCCATACAAAATAGAATATCCATGCGGCAATAATGTATGGAACAGCTGTTTTTTTTTTTCGCATATTTTGTTGATCTAACATGCATAATTTACAGTGGCGGACAGGTCAAGCTATACAAAACTGTCAAATTTCCTCAATCGATTTTGGACTCAATGTGTAACAATATAAGGTTTATAATCGAATGAAGAAATTTTTGTATAGCTTGATGTGTCCGCCACTGTACTTTATCCACGATACCTATTATAGGGTTTTCGGGATGTCAACGATAAGAAAATAACGGTGTATATAATAAAAAATAAAATAAATTTGACGTGGAAGTTTGTTTTTTGTACAGGCCGTGTCAACTCATTTGTCCATATGAATAAAATGAAAGAGGTTAGTAAATTGTTAGAGAATATCTATAATTTAGATTAGACACTCTGTATGTAGCTTGACGTCACACGTCGGTGAACGGCACCAGAGTTTCGCGCCCTGATAAGAAGACAGTTAGTGGTACAGTATACAAAGTAATGTATAATGAAGGTTTTTACATAGACTGGATAAGCTGTGACGTTCGTGTAATATTAATAGTGCGCTGATTTCCACTGGGTTCAGACAGGTGCCGCTTACATACATGTTGGGTAAGGTAATATACGCTTAGATTGGTCATGCATGATATTATAATTATTACTGTTTTCCGATACTCTTCCGGTGGTATTGCATTTTAGAAAAGATATTTTTTGATTGACAACATTTCATTTTAGTATACTTACTTAAGTACCTATATTTACGTCATATGAAAGAAAACGAAAAATTAAGAGACTCGTTTTTTTATATTTCTGAGTTTTTTTTTTTAATTACTACAATCACAATGAGAAAATCTCAAACTACCTTAGTTGTGTCGTGACGTCATTCTTTCGTCAAAAAACATCGTATATTATTCGAGACCTGGAGTGGTATTGGAAATATTGTAATTAAAGTTAGTAGGTTATTTTGAAATGTCTGAAAGTGAAATTACTGTAATGGAGAGCGGAACTTTAAAATACAATATCCTTTTTTTTAATAGGTCAGAAGAGAGTCAAGGGTTAGATTTTTCCGTCAGTCAGCACATGGTACAGTACAGATATGATTGATCACTAATTATAAACATAAGTGCTTGTAGCAGTATCTGAATTTTAGTCATGAATGAATTTATATAATATTCGAGCCGGTATCAAATTATACTAAGTTAAAATAAAATAAATTATTTGTAAATATAATGCGATTCTTAAGTCTGATTACTAAATAAATGAAATTACTACATTTATTATAAATAATAAATAAACTAGCTACAATAAAATTGATAGCGTTTACGCACACGTCTGAACTCCAGTGGAATTAGAATGTAGCAATAGAATAGTAGTGACCCAACAACAATAGGCTTTATACTAGCGATTAGATCACACAAGTGTACCAACTACCAATATGGCAGTCAGTAGCAAGACATGTGACGTTTTGACGAGGATCGTTCAGAGAGAAACTTAAAGTTGCCAACACTAGGTGAGCTGGGTGCGAGCCGAGCCAAAATTCGTGTAATGTGGACTGACTTACGACTTTTTCGACGAACGGGATTGTTGTAGGGTCGTTGTACATCCACATTTGTCAGTTGACACCCGAGCAGAGCGGCCCGGCTTGCGCCCAGCTCTTCTAGTATATACTCTTTAGGTTGCCATAACAGTGCTTCGATCTAAAATTATGGTTGCTCGCGCGTGGATACTGTGAACACATGCCCCGAGCCCCCGATCGATATTGATCTGGGATGTGAAGCAACTGGCTGGTCTGACTATTTAACACTGGCAATACCATCCATTTGAACCGTTTCCTCTAGTTAAAATACCTTCAAGTAAAACTGTAGCGATCGCTAGAGATAAAGCCTCAATATTTAGGGCCATTCATGATTGAAAACAAAATTAATATATATTAATGAAAATTAACTGTGAATCTAGAAAGTAAAGCTAATCGCTGCTATTTTTAACTAATTATTAATGATAATATTAATGTTGATCGGGGCCCTAAATAGTTAAATGGGTGTGAACTTTTTGTAAGGTACTAACGGATTTTCATAGTGCAATAAAGTTTTATTCCGCCATAATATTCAATAAATAATTCTACCATGCTCTAAAATATGGCATACATACTAAATTTATATAATATATTTTAATGATACACAAAATTAAAATAAGCAGTTTATTAATAGATACCGAATTGGTGTCCGCGGTTATAAAGCTACACCTTTGCGTATAATTACAAAATAGACAAAGCATCTATAATTTAGAGCATAACCTGTAAGTGCAAGCGAAAGCGCTGTATTCACTGCTCTGCTCTTACATTTGAAGAGCCCAAACGCATATTAATTTTTTCATTTTAACTCATACACAGTTTAGTCACGAAATGTTCAATGATTTTCGTTTAGAAATATCTTGATTGCACTATGAGTCCGACATAACGTCCATAGTCGGCGGCTACGGTGTAAGGTCAAAAGTTGTTCAACGTGCCTTAGATACCAGTTTTGTATATGATAATGTGTGTCGCCCTCCACGCCTCCGACCGCTCGCTTGATGACCCAACCGTTGCCAGGACAGTCGGCAAAATAACCTACTATGCGCATTTCATTATTATGTCACACTTTATATTCATAATTTAGATTGTATCTAAATCCTTAAAGCGCTTTATATATTTAATTATCTATAATTTAGTAGTAAGATTCTTTTACATTTGGTAGGAATTATATATCAAATCTGGCAACACCTACAAGATTGTCAATTCCAGCGGTCGGAAATAAAATTGTAATAATTATTGTATTTGTTTCACAATACGCTAACACTTGAATCATATCGATAAATTGTCTAAAGTTCCTCGTTCAGTCAGTCAATACATTGTGTAAAAGGGGATATTGTGAAATTAGCGAATTTTACTAGATATTGCACTGCAATATATCGATATTATATGAGTGCTTTCAGTTAATGCTAGAATGGTGAACTTGCCTTTGGTATTTTCAAGTAAATTTATCACAATGTGATACTAGAATATTGATAAAGGAATTCTAACTTTATTTATAGTAAAAATTGGCCAGCTCCTACAACAATCTTATATTTGAGTGATTTTTCGAGATGTGACTTTCATGTCTGTCCTAAAATATTTTATTACTACGAAGTCGACATCAGGATCTTAAAATACACTTTTATATTCTTTATAGAAGAGTCCTTTTTGCTTGGAATATTTTAAGATTCTGATTACATATTCAGAGTAATATTCGATTTTAGGATGGCCACGAATGAACGATGTCGAAGAATCCCTAATTTTGACGTATATAATGAGTAAGTATATATTTTTGTGATGGACTATCGCAAATCAAAGGCAAGTTTACGGGAACATAAATGTTGATTCACCGCGTCCAGTCCCATCCCTGCGCTTATCGTGTGTGTGTTTGTTGCGTACAAAATATTCCATTTTTTATATGTGTATGTTATTGAAATAATTTTACAGTCCTCATTATTGACGTAGTATTGATCGAGTTAAGGTAAATTATATACGTTTAGTTCGTCAGCCGTCGGTGTTGCCAGTCGCGGCAATTGACATGCCCATTAATTTTATATCACACTTAATATCACAAAACAATGACATTTATTCATACCTATAATACATTTCCTACTATTTAGAAAATATTGTCCTGCACTGGCAACACTGGGGCTTTGTTTTTTTTTTCGCTTTAATTTTATTAACTAGCAGGTTCAAATGGTTATTGATTTGTTTATCAGTTATGTAGATAAATTATTTTTAATATATTAATTTTTGACCAATAAAATGCATCGATGCTAATTTGTGTCACTAGCTAGGGAGAAACTGTAAAGATTAATGTAACTATTTAATTAAAATATATAAGTTTTTCAATACATGCTATGTGTTTTATTGTTTTACTAACCTCATCCGTATAAGACAAACTTTCTTGTAGAAACACACGCTATTCATTAATGCATACCTACTCTTACATTATAAATATACTAATAAAATAAAACAAGCCATTTACAATATGATTATAATTTATTTATTAATAGTTTACAAAGACATTATCGTACAAATATTAATTTCCAGGATCGGCAATATTGCAGTACAAATATTAATAAACATTTCATTTTGTTCATCATAGAAAACTTACGAGATACGCCTCCGTACGTCGCGTAAGTACGGAACCAGATAAACGTCGAAAACCGCTTATATACAAGATAATACGCACCAGTTACAAAATAACGTTACCTCACTTGTAAAAATCGTAAAAAATCTCAAAATTCCATGTCTCATGTAAAGCATGGAGCGGACGATGGGAGCGACTGTCTCGGAAGCTTAACCTACCATGTTACTTACAATAACTTAACTAGGCCCGCCGCCCGGCGCGCCCCGACGAGCGCCTGGTATTGCGACAACCCCTGTATCAACTTAAATTAATTACGGTACAATGAATTTACTGTTAATTTATAAGCAGATTTGTAGGCTTCAGTCTCATGGTGTGATTATCGTGTCACTAACCTACGTTCGGAATACAAGTACTGAGTTGGTAAAAATCATATAAAACCATCAATCGACTAGACTCTACAATATCCAATAAATATTTTCGAAAAATTCCAATAATGTCCCCCGATACTAATATAATTTTTATATCGATACCGTAAATCTAAAATAAATAATTTCAAGCATTACGAGTGACGGTCACATATAATAAAAAAATAAATTCGAAAAAGCAATAGTGACGGCAGATCTACCAATAATAAGAAAATAATCTATGATTATAATTATAAAGAAGCGATATTTCCATAATGATCACATTCGCACTACACTCGCGCGCATTCACCTAACCGTACTAAATGCAAGTCGGGTGACGTCCAGTTGACACCCTTGTGAAGTATTTTTTTTCTGCTGAAATGTACGACGACAATGCTCGAACATTGTCTTACATTCCCGTTTTATAAATATATAAATCCATTCGCAGCGGATTCCATCAGAATCAGCTGTTTGGGTCGTTCGGACGCCGACATCTTGTCGACAGGGAAATTCAAAATGGCGTCAACTGAAAACGCTCCAACACATTTTCAATCGACATTAAGTCCCTCGCCATCTAGCAGAAACGGATAAACTATTGGAAGAGTATTGGGGTAGGGATCCGCCGAAACAGCTGAGGGATCCCGAGAGGCACTGGTCTGTATTAACTGGACTAAACTGGTGACAAAATTACAACCATTCGGTCTTCGTGAGCCTTGCATATACAATACAAATTGATATTTAAAACTCGAAGCCTAAATGCCTGCGGGTGCGTCAAGAATCTGCTCCAAATAATATATCTGGAGAAATTCAGGATGCAAAATAAACTTCGAGCCTAAAACATCTTGCTAACTATATGTCCATAAAATGCCAGCAGTCTTGTAGTTAGTACAGGCCAGTGCTGTGTTGGGGCTTAGTACTCCCACTGCGTGGCTGTGCTGAGGTCGGCGCCAGCGAGGCGGAAGTTCCCGTTCTTGGCGGCGGCGAGGTACTCGCGGCCGACGGCGGCGCGGATGGCCAGGCGCGTGGGCTCGCGCAGCTCCAGGTGGAAGCCCTGCGGCGTGTCCGAGTCGCAGGAGACGCTCTCGCTGTCCGCGTGCCAGTATTTGCCGTTTTGTCCTGGAAAGATGAGATATTATAGCACATATACGAACAGGACATACGTGGACTAATTCCTGAATCAACGTCCAAGGGTATGACGGCTTCAAAGGGGCGGGTTTGCACAGAACCGAGAAGGATAGGTCAAAGATAATGAATCTATTCATAGGTATAGTTGGACAATGGACAACATTTCAAATTTTTAACAAGTCCATATTGTTTTTTTATATGAAAGTAGACATAAAATGAACAGACCCATATTTTTTCTTTTTTCAAAATTTGTCCATTTTCATGCATAAAATAATTATTGAAATTCTTTTTATTCTAAATAGACGTAAGCGCCAAATGACGTCATCGGACGGCTGAATACAGCGATATTCCTTTGCTTATCATTGTTTTAATAAAAAAAAGGTACTACTGTCAAAGGTAAATAATACTAGTGTCAACATTGTCAACGTCATTCATACATTCAACGTTGACAAGTTGTCTTTTTTTTTGACAGTTACATGTCATGGGTTTGGCATTTCGTAAATTTAAAACTATAATGTGCTAAGCAAAGAAATATTTTACATTCTGCCGTCCGATGACGTCATCTTACGTTTTTTAGTTTTTAATTTTTTTCTCAGTAAATAAGCAATATAAAAAATGAATAAATATATATTCGAGCAGCGGAAAAGTAAACAAAGAATTGGTATTTTTTGTTTCAGAGCTTAGCAATTTTGAAATGTTGTCCATTGGACATGCAGAAGTAACCGTGGTCCTACTATTGGTAATCTGCTTATTGTATGTAAGTATGTTATTGGTCGAGGATTAGGTGGACCGTGCGCTTCGATCTTATCCATTAACCCACACTCATTTGATCCGGTTGCTCGTCTGCCACCTATCACATAAAAAGAAATATTGTCGGTTGCTTAGTTAGTACTAAGCATTTACCCTTTAGGGCCGATTCGACCAATCTTTATTAGTGGAAAAAAATATGGTCATAACGTCAATTTGTATAGAATGACAGCGCTATACCAAAGATTTAGCACCGAGTTCACCAAGTTTTCCTACAACGGTAATCGCACTTTAACTGTCCTTTAACAGCTGAGTGACGGTTATTCATGTTTAGCACAAAAAGCAGCGGTTACTACTGCTTTACTGGACGTTTACGGTAACTGAACCGACGAAGGTAGTACAACGCCTCTTAACCGAGGATGTTTTGTTTTAAATGGAAGAAGGCAAAGAGCAGTGTGCCCATACAACCATCGTCTGTAAATCGACACCCTGAATCGAATTAAAATTGGTCAATAACCTAGAGATGCATCGAAATAGTCATTCATAACTCTACCAATATATAAAGTGGCTAATTTTACAGATTGCGGTAACGCTTATAGGTAATCCCAAAACACGAAACGCCTGCGCGATGTAATCGACACCTAGCGCCATCTACCGGTATTAAGTGGAACTAATCTCCCGGACACTTTTTATTAATATAATGGAAGAAGTTCACAGGTACCTTTGAAGTAAACAGCTCCCTTAGGCCCGCGGATGACTTGAATGGTTTCGTAGTTGGCCTTGTTGCACTCGAGTCGCACGCCCTTGGGACCGACGAAACCTTGCTCGCACTTCAGCACCAGAATTGGCCTGGAAGAATTAAATTATCATTTATCTCCGCTTTACATGTGGGTGTTATCTATGTATTATAAGTAGGTGGAGGTAGGCTGAATGTGACAGGGCCACGCTTCGGCATAAATGGGCCGGCTCGACCGGACTGATACCACGGCTTTACAGAAAACCGGCGTGAAGCAGCACTGTGCTGTGTGACTGAGGATACCGGAGGCCCAATCCGGGGAAAAGCGGGGTTTAAAGATTAACAGCACACTTGTGACTCCACTGTCACGAGTGCCCTTGGGCGGCGGCAATCGCTCGCCATCAGGTGATCCCTCTGCTCGTCAGCCACTTATGACTTAAAAGAAATCTCCTTACCTGTTGATGAGATAGAAGTAGTATTTGCAGTTGTCGTCAATGGCATCGGCGTTGGCGTACAGGTGCCCGGAGCGCTTCGTCATCAGGTACTTCCCGTTGTTGGCGCGGAACGCCACGGCGCCGTCGCCCTGCCACTCCAGCTCGAACAGCGCGTTTGAAGACCTGGACACAGTCACATGGTTAAAATGAGGTTTTATTGATTACATTGACTGCCTCGGTGGTAAGTGCGACGGCTGCGCAAGAACTTGTACCTAAGTTTTAGGTAAGAAATTCTTAGTGTCAGCCCGGAGTCTGGAAGTTGGCGGTATTGTACTCCCGTGCCTCGGAAAGCACGTTAAGCCGTTGGTCCTTCTCCGGTCGTGTTACGCTTGTGTCCCATCGGAATATGATGGTAAGGGAATAGGCAGTACACTTGTGATTGCTCACACACTTGAGCACTATAATATATCCTACGTACGTGGCTGATCGTTGAGATTAGCCGCCGTAGCCGTAATCGGTTGGAGGTTATTATTATAGTAAACGCTGGCCCACTCTTAAAGCAGGCAGGACGAGAAGCCATCTAGGCTTCTTGTCCTTATCTTAGCGTGTATTTAATTCCCAGTTGCGATAAAAGCTGTCGTTCCGGAGCCCGGGGTACTCTTGGACCATGATCCTGGATTCGGGAGGCCTGGTAATTACAATGAAGCGACTTCGCAGCCTTTACACAGGGGAACACGACTAACTGTATCACGGTTTTGCGTTCAGAATCATTATCCACAATTTTGAGAAACTATAATGTATCAATAAGGGGATTAACAGCAGCCGTGGTCAGTCCGCTCGTGACCACGGCTGCTGTAACGTAGCCGAAACGCCGAGCCAAATATGTGAGTAGGTACACAATGTTGTTTCACATAATAAATATCGTGTTAATCCCCGTATTTGATACATTATAGTTATGATGCAACGCGAAATTCTAAAAAACTATTTTGAGAAACTATTCGAAACGTGCAGGTTTCCTCGCGGCTTGTAAATGGCTTCTTGTACGTGTAACTGATGCTTGAAAAATATCTAAATAGTGTTGAGGACGGAATATGAGGCGCCCACCTAGCGTCCGTGGCAGCGGCACTATATGAATAATAAGGGACTCACCTAGGGTGTTTTCTGGAAAAATAAAAAAGTTGTGCTCTGAAACAGTGTGTTTCAATTCTGCCCGTCCCCTTTTTTTACCTATCACCGTGACACTTGAAATGATACTTCATAAAAATATGAATATCAAAAGAAAAATAGGGTGCTTTTATAATATAAATTCTTTAATATAAAAGTTCAGCTCAACAGTGCGTTTTAATGATGCATCTAGGTGATTCAATCCTCAACAAATAGACTATGTAAATGCGTGTCGATTTGAAAATCTACGTTTTTTTTCATAGAAGGTACATAAGTATAAGGAAGATTATTTTCTCAAAAAAAATCCCTAAAAATATTTTTGACTAAGGAACGATTCGACCAATCGTAATCCGATATTAAATCTATGGTATAGTGCTGTCATTCTTAACAAATCTGATGTTATACTCGTACTTTAGATTTATCCAGATTATTCAAATCGGGCCTAAATAGCATACTTACAGCTCATCTAAATACATGTTCAACTAAGGCCGGATTCGACCAATCTTTATACGTGGAAAAATCTATAGTATAACGTCAATATAGAATGAACGCGCTATAACATAGATTTAGTATCGGTATATGATTGATCCAATCAGACCTAATTATCGCATAGGGAATTGGTCAGATGAAAGGATGTTTTAGTCCCTCCAGTCAAGCTAGTCACTAAAGCCCACTAGCAGTTCTGCATGGTGCATATTCACCGCCCATGACCTAATCGAATTCCAGCTGTAAGGTCCCTCACTAGATGATGTCGTAGGCTATACGAGTGACTCACTTGTTGTCACCGCTGGCCTGGATGCCGCCGCCGGTCTCCAGGGTCCAGTAGCGGTCCTGCATGGTGCGGATGTACCAGCGCCGCGTGGCCCAGTCGAACTCCAGCTGGAAGGTCTCGTGCGAGGAGATTTCATCCTGGTTCGCGGTCACGTCCACTCCTGGAACCAATAAGTTTAAATTTAATATCAATATGTTCAGACAACGTGGTACCCTTTTTTAGGATTCATAAGTTTCTAGGCATAAGAAGGGAACAGTTAATCTAAAAATGAACCTCATTCATAATTCATTTGATAATTTAAAATGATGAAAAATGGAACTTCTCTCGACATCGCGGCAACTAGGAAGACTGGACAGCAACTACCTACTAGAATAGGTGTCGTGCAGGTGTATACAACAAAGGCGATTTGAGCTATTGGCGTAACGTACAAGACGGTACTGGTAATATCTGTGTAGTTAAAAAAGTTAAGGGTCTTAGGGGTGGAGCACTGTAACACGCCGGGTTTTTCATAAACCTATCTCAGGCGCCCGTAGACGTGTGTAACTCTTTACTGAAACGACTTAGTGATCCGACTCAGCCAAATGATACACTGTTCCGAATCTCTAATGTTCGCTCCGAATGTATCATTCGACTCAAATTGATCGCGCGTCCGAGGGAGCCGAATTATCCGAATTAACGGAATGATCCGAATGAGCTAAATGGTCCTAGTGAGCCGAATAAGCGGAATGATCCGAATGGGCTGAATGATCCGAATGAGCGGAATGATTCAAGTGAGCTGAATGAATTCAGTGCGAAAGAGTAAGCTGTGGGCTGTCCGGGGTGAATAGGAAACCATGGAAAGACTGTATTACGCGGGGAAAAGAGATAGGTATATTACATAACACAGCAAGAGGGGATCGATTATTCATTCGTAACAAAATAAATTAATCACGGATTTATCTGAGAGTTGTTCCAGATGCAAATGTTCCAATCTTTTGAATGATACATTTTTGCTTAGTTCAGGCGCCAGTCTCTCTCTTAAGAAGCATCTTCGTAATTTTCAGTCATTTGGTATTATGAAATTTTATTCTGTTGCGTTGATTGAGAGAAAATAAAGACTTTTTTATTCCGAGCCGTGAGCTAAATTAATTGAAGATATATTAATGATACAGTTCAAAATGATACATTCACTTTCATAATATTTTGCGCATGTTTAATCTTAGACTCGCAAGTTAGCTTTACCTGACTGTTACTGTACCGCACGTCCACAAGAACACGAACGGTTTCTGCGGATGTAGGCTCCATTAGCGTCCATCTATCTAGTTTATGAGCGGCCGCCCGCAGCCGCCCGGGATTTAACCAATGTAAGGGAAACTATGAGACGTGGAGCCAAGAAGAGGTTACACTATCGAGTTGTAGTGTATAAGTACCTTATGTATAACCAACCTATATTATCATGTGTTTAAGGTGAAGGGTAGGGCACACTTGCGACGCCAATCGATTTTAATATTTTAGCTACTAAACCGGATCTATTTTAAACAATTTCGGGGTAACAACCTCTTTATTGAATAATCATGCACAAATGTTGGGTCCGTTTTTGTACGCCGAAAATTGATTCACGTCAAAAGTGGCCGCTTTTGGCGTGAATCAATTTTTCGCGTACGCGTTGGACCCAACATTTGTGCAATTTGTTTTAATAATAGGTCTTTACCTGTGAAAGTGGCGTTTTTTTTTTCTAGATACAATAAGATGTAACTCCTATAATAAACAAAAAATCACCATACGTTTTTTTTTTCAAGGCTATTTTCTAAGGTTTATATTAAAAAGAAATCAGATATTTTTGTATTTGTGTTGCAAAAAACATCTTGAAAATGGTCCTTTTTTACTCGGCAGAATTGACGTTTTTATCAACAACAACTTATTAATTAAAAAAAATTTTTTTTTTAAAAAAACTATCCTACACGTTCCTAAGCGTTGTCCATTAAAGTACAGTTTAATAGTTAGTTTTCAAATTAAAAAAAGGTAGTATGGAAAATGGTTATTCCCGGTTGAGTCTAAAGCTGTCGCTTTGGAGTCCAGAGGGTCAATTATCGTGCATTCGACAATTTAAATCGGATGGCTAGACATCATTAGTCGATACCCCATCCCTAGTGGCGTCTGTCACTCGAGCTGTCAGATTCATTGTAGATTTTCGCGCGTACTGATTGTTAATTAATTTATCGCTATTATAATTTTAATACTACTCAGAATGCGTTTCATTCTTAATAATACAAATCTCTAATTCGACCGTCCGACCTTCGCGATCCTCCAGACCAACTCAATCATGATCACACATTTCAGAGACTATTACGTGTAAGTTTCCTGACGATGGTTTCCCTCTCCGCCGAGCTGATGGTAGAAATATGCACAAAGATTTGAAATATCCAGTGCATACTCGTATTCGAACTTCTTTAATAAGGCGCATATTCTTATGCATTGACCTACCATCACCATCATCACTCTTGGAACTAAGTGCTATTGTACTTAATCCCTACCGAGGTCCTTTTTTTGTGACCACTATAATCTGAACATCTTTAAGGCAAGAGTGAACAGGCATCTTCTAGGCAATCGCGTATCATCCTAGACTTCATCTAGGCTTTCCATAGGTGCAATGGGGTAAAACGTTAAGCTATAGTCCAAAAAAAAACTATGTACCTATTCAACACAAGCCAAGCCACTAGACATCATTCATTTAATTGGTTTTCAACCTTATCTTATCTGCACAAAGTTCAGAATCTGTACCCTTACCATGAGTTTGAAAAACTGTTCTCGCTATCAAAAACTTTCGTTATGTCCCTTTCATTGTGGTGCATGTGAAAGAGACAGAGCAATAGTTTTGGATAGCGAGGATAGTATTTCAAACTCATGGTAAGGTCTCTGGTGGTCCCGTATGGTAACGTGCCTGGTTAAACGTTAAAACCTAGATAGTGGGATGGCAATGAGTTCCACTCGCCCGTTCGCAAACCACGCATCATCTAATTGATATTACTGTCATGACCAGTGTTCTGCTAGTTGGTACAGTTAGCCAGCAGATGCTATCTGTTCCGCATCATCGGCGAGGGTTCCACAGCACAAATTGCCCTGGTTTTTGCTGCAGCGTGCATAATTGGCTGCTTCACTGGACTGACTCCAGCCAGTCTTGAATAATGTGTTACTTGTGTTACGTTGCGCATTTTTTTTTACATTGTAGAGGACAAACAAGCAGATGGCACACCTTATGGTAAGTGATCACTGCCGCTCATGGATATTAACATCCGTGCTATGCCGTGCTATGGCTAGTCTCTGTAATGATGTGACTTTTACATCAAATTCCAGTCGTTTGATAAAATCGGATAGACCCGTACTTTGAATATGTTGGTACCACTAGCGAAACCCGCGAACATTGTCAGAACAAAATTGTTTCCAGGGATATTTAGGTGTCGGTCTACATTTTTATTAGAATGTTTTATAGAAACTGCCGTTTCACCGTGTGGTCCCCGGCAGAGTAGAATAGGCCACCCTCACTCTTACCGAGGTGTCGTAAAAGGCGACTAAGGTAAAGCTGCTGGCATTATCATCAGCACCCAGAGAAGAAAAAACTCTGCATTTATATCAAAAACCTCGCCAACCCGTCTGCCAAGCGTGGTGAGTATGGCAATTACCCCTCATGTGATTGAGGGAGGCCCGTGCCCAAGCAGTGGGGACTTAAATGGGCTGATGATGATGATGATAGAAACTGTAAAATATTATACGTTATATTTTACAGTTTCAGGTAGCGTAATTGTACGTACACCTTTAGTGCTTTCACAAAAAATACACATTAATTAAAAATTTATTTTACGACAACTTTACTCGTAAACCAAACACGCCTAATTAACGAGCTCACTTAACTCTAGTCATTAAACATTCCAATGCATTAGAATAGTGTGTTCCACTTCGGAAAATCACCACCAAACATCTGGAAATCAGTTGTCAGCTAATTGTCTAATAAAATTTTATTAGTTCGCGAGATGCATGCGAGACGCCGGCGCAGGCATCCGTGGCGTAGAAAACGGTAGAAATCGACTGTTCACAATGGGCGTTTTTTGTGCACGCGCATAGCATAGCTGCGCGGGCGCCGACGGTGAATACTGACTGACGAATCGGATGTAGCCCTTGATCATAGAGTAGTGCGGCATAATTATTTCCCGACGGCAAAGTTCGGAACTAATTGAGCGATGGTAGATCAGTGCATAAGAACGGGAAGGTTGAATCCGAGCTTTGTGCGTATTTCTACCAGCTCGACGGTTAGGGAAATCCGTAAGGAAATCTATGTATTTCGGAAATTATTCTCAATATTATAGTCATGATCCAGTAGGTCTGATTCCCCTGTCCAGGGTTGCGAAGTTCTGACGGCAGTGGCATCTTTGTAATTACCATAAAAATGTGTTCAATGACAAAAATTACAGGAACAGTACATTGACTCCATTAAACTTCACTACGTTAAAGGTACACTCGGCTAAAATTAATTATATTAAAACTCTCGGAATTTAGCTACTGCCAGATAATATATAATTGCAACTGCATTATTTATACCGTCATTAAAAGCAGTCCACTATCTCAATTAAATTTAAATTCTCAATTTAGGGTTACCCCGTCTGCCGCCACAGCAAACTTAAACGTTTTTGTCCATTGGTGTAACCAGCTGAAAATGCTGGGTAAGTACACTATAATAGAAGTAAGTCATATAGAATGCTGCTCCTTTCCAGTCCTCGAGTGTCTCATTATTTAACTCACCCAAATACAACGGCACAGGCCACAGATCATAATACGTAGGGTTGTTGAAATTGTCGTCGACTAGAATCTTTCCAGCCGGCTTGATCCCCTGGCTCTGCGGCGGTATCTTACTATATTCAGCGGACTTTACCACACCTATCACGAGAAGTACTCCGAGGAACTGAACAGTTCAGAGCAAGTAGATAAAACGATCTACTTGCTGAGTATGCGATCTACTTGCGGAGTAGATCAAACGATCTACTGGCTGTAGCGGAATTCTTAAAACATGCAAACAATATTGTTCCAGCCTCATCATACAGATGGATTTTGCCATTCGCCAACTAAGTAAATTCTTTATCTTCAACTTAATGGACTTTCTACGATTAGATAGATTTGAAAGAAAAAGAAAATAAAAATATTTATTTCGACACATTTATAAATATTTATATGGACACATTTAAAGGGACGTGGGACGGTTTGCCTGCAGCAATATTTCCTGACTCCTATGACTTAGGGACGTTCGGACGAGAGTACTTTTTCCGCCAGCAACGCATCAGCCTCACATCTGATCATCGCCAAACCAACTGGATCATGGTTCCAAAATGGGTATCCACACTTTTAAAACATGCAGGTTTCATCGCGCTATTGCTAGAACCTGCAATCTATATTTAAATGCCGAATGGCCCCCAACCCTGGCCACGGAAAATTTAACAAGGCACCGTTAGTAGATAAACCAAATTTATTATAACTAAATTGTATTGTTGCGCAGGCGCGTCGACGCGATTACAATTGTAAATCCGATCTTAATGAGCAATTAATAAAAGCCGCTTTTTCTTGCCAGCCATGCTTAGCGACCGGAAATAATAAAGGGGATGCCTAACTCCAAATATCAGACTTTGCTGCCACACACAATTATATATACATAATAACTCAATTAATTTATTAGAAAGGTTAAAAAAAATCAGGATTTATTTTGACTGGTAATCGAGGGACCTGCCACCAGTCCAGAGCCCCTTCCTACCGTTTAGGCATACGGAATGAATCTTGCAGACGCTCACCATGTACTTACTGTTAAGAGCTCTTTCTCCTGAGCGTTTCTTCACTCCATATAACAAAGGAAGTAATCCATGGATCTCTTGAATACAAAAATATCGGTGAAAGAATGACTCCTTTAAGATGAAAACTTTCCGAAATATTACAAGTTTAGTAACTGGCAGAGGGGACCTACAGAGGGAGGGACATACGGCTGGAAGTAAGGAGGGACCGAGGACCAGAGGAGGATGTGGCTTAATTTAAAGTAACGAACGAAAATATACCTGTCGCATCCAAACAAAGGAAACACAGCGCGTGTGAAAGAGAGTCTAGTCTACCTAAATGAGGCTCTCTAAGGAATTATTTATGCGTGAATTCACACGCTTGTATGTCTACATTACATAAGCCAAAAGTATCGTGTGGTAGCTCCTCTAGACAGTCGTGACTGCCAACCAGATCTACATTTCCAGGTCGTGACGTCAACGGCCGATAACTGCCAGGCAATGGCGGATAGGCTAGGCGGTCTGGAAACATGGCCGATACTCACGTTTGCTATTAGGAAAACGATTGGATGGTATCTTATGTTTGTTTTTGTGGGAAGGGGAGGTGAACTAACAAGATCATCTTATGGTAGAGATATGATTATTTTGTAGGAGGAATCATTAATATTCGTACAAACAAATAAACACGAATAGGGATCGCCGGCTACGTACACATACCACATGCACGCGTACAAAGATTTGGGGTGATACAGAGATATATTCGAACGAACGAACGGAACGTGTGCGGGAGTGACACGCTACGATATACTGCCTTGCGTGTAGGTCAACGAACTCTTCGATATCAATGTAAGCTAGAGCCGACCACGAACTTCGGTAGCGTAACATTTGACATTCATAAATGTTCAGTATGGACCATAGACACGCACTGCGCGTTTTTTACTTAGTTCCATACATTTTTCATTTTGAATTCTTCCGAATCAAAGAGCTGATTCGTCGGGTTATTTCAAAGATTGGGGCCAAATTCAACAACTTTAAAACAACAGTAATCATCACACTTTAACCGTACATTTTAAACACAGATTAGTATTGTTCTGCCTCGATGGCGCAGTGGTTAGTGGGTCGCACTTTAAAGCGGCTGCACTTGGGGCCCCGAGTTCGATCCTTGTTAAGAAATTCTCAGTGTCAGCCTAAGTCTGGAAGTTGGCGGTCCTGTACCCCCGTGCCTTGGAAAGCACGTTAAACCGTTGGTCCTGTGCCCAATCTCTCTCCGGCTGTACGGGGGTAATCGCAATATGGGGGTAAGGGAATAGAGAGTGTACTTGTGTTTGCACACACACTTGAGCACTATAATACTTCCTGCGTATGTGACTGATCGATGATCGTTGAGATTGGCCGCCATAACCGTAATCGGTTGAAGGATATTATTATTTATTATAAGTATTGTTAAAGTGTGATTGTATTTTAAAAAGGTGGTGAACTCGGCACTTAATGTGGTTTACCTAATCACACAAGGAAGCAGAAGGAGGAAGGACGGATCAATGTAACAGCTGCGATCACCATCGAGGTGACATAGTCTTCCGGTCGAGACAGCGAAAGGTAATTGCAGTGTTATAGGCGAAAGCATCATGTGCATTTCCTAGTGCATTACTCGTCAAAATTGCAGACTTGTTTGATAAACCATAGGAGAGCTTTTAAATCCTAATCATGAAGCTACACTACAAATTGAGTGAGAATCGATTGTGGAATATATTAGACATATTTTTCACATTGATGTGTGGTGTCTTATCAGGCGCTATCGTAGCCTCAAATCTTGATTATTGTTTGTGGGTTTTGTCCCCTGTGATTTAATCCCCAATTAATTTTAGCTCCAAATCGTTTGGGCCAATCAAAAGCATTATAACATTGAGACGGAACAGGACAAATACTCTGTTGGGAGTGAAGTAACGCACGGGGGAAAGAGCTCTTAGCAAGTTCAGTATGCCGTGATGGTAGGAAAGACATGGGCGGGATTAGCCCTAAATACATAGAAATTGCGATTATCTAACTAGAAAAAACAAAGTGGTAGGAAGAATTATGGTCCTCTGTAAGACATAGGAAGTAAATAAGTTTCAAAAGGTGTTTCGATAATTCATTCAATCCACCAATCAGAGAATTCGGCACATCACAAGCACAAAGGCGATTGTTTAATTTCGTATTATCGGTCCCAGCGCATGCGCACCGCATTGTGCGGTTCTAAGAAGGTGCTGCGCTGACGTGCGCCCGCGCCAGTTAAGGTATCGAGCGTTGACCTGCATCCTAGGTGTATGGAAGGTCACGAACTGACCAGAGACTATTTCTTGTTTCCCCCTAGAGCAACGTAGATATCTTTACGCGTATATTATTTCGTTTGGTTGATTTTGTTTACATCCTGATCATTTAGGTAGAGTACCTACCCAACTAATAATGTTCCCGTTTTGCTTCTTTTCACAATTCGGTATTTAAATACGATTGCTTTTCTCCAGTCACAATATACATACCATGTATGTCAGCGTGAATAATTATCTAATCGTCAAATAATAAATGTCAAAAATCTTTCGATTTTTTTCGTTTAGCACCCACTTTTCGTTCATAACCCTCCCTTTTTAACCCCCGACGCAAAAACGACGGGGTGTTATTATAAGTTTGACGTGTCTGTGTGTGTGTGTGTGTGTATGTGTGTGTCTGTCTATGGCATCGTAGCTCCCGAACAAATGAACCGTTTTTGATTTTGTTTTTTTTGTTTGAAAGATGAATAAAGAGGGAGTGTTCTTAGCTATGTTGGATAAAAATCGATCCAAGGTGGCCGCCGTCACACAGATTTGGATTTTATGTTTTAACACAACTCCCACAATATGGGTTTCAAATAAAAGGGCTTGAGTAGCAGAATATAGTAATTGTGAAAAATTTCAAATCCAAGATGGCCGCCGTCAGAAAATGACGAATGACCTATTTGTTGTTCCAACTGCCTCAATATAGGTATCAAATGAAAGAGCTTTAATTGTGTCGGGGGTTTTTTAAATTTTCAATTTAATTGGCTTTGCTGTAGTGGCTTTTGGCCAGCAGGATTTGTGCGGTAACGGTCGACCAGATTCGCCGGCCGATACGAGCAACGCTGAAGGTGCTATTTCACAGAATATGCCGGGTACACACGATTGGCAAATAGCATAGAAATAATTCCAAACATTTTTTACGTGCCTTAAATGAACCACTCTTAACTAAGCAGTTCCTTAAATTTAAAGATAACAGAACACCAACCAAATACCTGGTAGGTATTTTATGGAACCCCACTCCTTTTGTAGATCTCGCGGCATCCGAGAATCCCTTGTTTAACTGACAAATTCGAGGGCAAGATAATATATCTATTAATTAAAGACATATTTACAATTTTTATTAGGTTAACTGATAACTATGTCAATATTTAACCTTACAAACTGACGTTAATTTGGTACTTCCAAGAAGGTTTCTATTTGTTTTAAGTAAACGACGCTCGTTTTCCCCCGTGTTTATAGTAACGCTTGCGTATGTACCTATAGGTAAAACCGCAGGCACATCTTATAGCAAGTGAAGTGGTTGCGTTGCGGTGGATGCCGAGTCACGTCTACCTCCTTCAGGCTGCGGCTTGTCGACAGATTTGCAAGCCTGCAATTTGATGCAACAAAATGAAACCATTTTCTTTTATTACTATGTTTTGTACTACTGCCGGAAAAGATGAAAAGGAAAGATTTTCTAAAATTCTAAAAGAGATCTTGCTGTAATTATATGGTGAATTGCCATTTTTTGGAAAGAGACAGGTGTTACGGTCCCTAATATGTCATTAATGGGTAGTTTTAGTGACCAAACCACTTATTGAAACGGATTAATCTGGTCCTTAGCGACCTGTCCTTGCCCTGCCCCTTAGGGCATTAAAACTATATAGATAGATTTGAGAGGATTCTCATTCCGTGTGGTCCCCGGCAAAGTAGAATAGGCCACCCTCATTCTTACCGAGGTGTCGTAAAAGGCGACTAAGGTAAAGCTGCTGGTATGATCATCAGCACCCAGAGAAGGAAAACTCTGCATTTATATCAAAACGACTCGCCAACTCGTCTGCCAAGCGTGGTGAGTATGGCAATTACCCCTCATGTGATTGAGGGAGGCCCGTACCCCAGCAGTGGGGACTTAAATGGGCTGATGATGATGATGATGATGATGTATCCTCTCGTCTTACTAAATGGTTAACTTTTCCCAATTTCTAGTGGTTATTAATAATTCTCGTCGTTTGATCATGATCTAGGATTTGGAAGTTCCGGAATTACGTACCTACATTGATGCCATAACGTCTGACCTCGCAATAGGTCATAGGAGTTAGACCAACTGCATCATGGTTGCTTTTCTCAATTGTTTTGAGTCTTACCTATCCAGTTTTAGAAACTATCGGAAACAACGTTATTCTCATTGACTTATATTCTAATTCGATGGTTTTCCTCAGCCACCAATAATTATTTAATTATTTTTTAGAATAGCCAACAGCTTTAAATGAAAAAAAATAACAAATATCAAAGAGCTATTGACAAGCTACCACATGTAGAAGCTAATGTTGACTCTTAGTGAATCACAATATTGAGGGCTTAAGATGCCAAGTAATATTATTATATACATAACTTCGACTTCTATAAACTACGGGTAGAAATATGCTTATTGAAAAATTCTGAAATAAGCATTCAAGCCTGCGCCCTTTAAACAACATGTTAGAGTGAAAGACTGACCGGATGGCGCAATTGGTAGTGACCCTGCCTCTTACGCCAAAGGTCGTGGGTTCGATCCCCACCCTGGACAAACATTCGTGCGATGAACACTTGTGTTTGTTCAGTGTCTGGGTGTAATATATGTATTTAAGTATATATTTGTGTTCCTCTGTTGTCTGATATCTGTAACACAAGTACGGAATCAGGTCAACCTATGAGATGTTGTGGAAAAAAAAAACACTTGTTGGGCTATTTACTAACAATTACCATATTTAGTAGACATTACGCAAGTAAATATATTTTGATGAGGCTATCTAAGTACCAATAACATAAGTGTGTCATAATGGTTTCATACGATACAAAAATATTATTACGATGTGTGGATCTCCAGATTTCAGACTACGCTACGGCTGTATAATAATCAGTGTTTTTCTGCTCAGTAATCCGACATATCTCATTACCAGTAAGTAATTGTCGTGTTAAGACGGAGGAAATTAATACAGTCGATATGTAATTTCCGCTCCATTGTTGCTTTTAATTGTACAGCATTTCCTTGATTATTTACACCCACTTACACACACGAATAGAGTTCTGTAAATACACTACTATGACACCATGCTATTTGAAACGCCTCGGAAAGGTACGGCTGAAAATAAAGACTTTTCTGCGAGAAAATAGGGCGTAATTAAAAAAAAAAGACCCTGCAAGCAAGGTGCTTCAGAACACGGTAGTGGTATAGTACTACCTCCGAGTACGTTTGCATATTGGCTTGAAGACAGTGTGGCTACACTTAGCTTAGCAGTTTCGAAGCAAAATCTATCACTTTTTTCGTAAATCCTAATTTGTACATTTTAGCACCTTGCACCACTTTAACATCATGGATCATGATTTCCAAAGCACACGTCTTACTTTTGGAAACAACACTTCAAATTCTAAAAGGTTTCTAAATATATTTAAAGAGAATCTCTTTTCTGTATGATTTCTGTCTAGTGACTTTTTTTTTTAGCCTCATATGGGTCAACATCACTGTTTTTGAAAATTCTTAACTATCTAGCACCTTTTACCATTAGATCGACTGGTGAAGAGAGCATACATGGGCAGTGAGTTATTACTGCTACGTAGTTCTAAGTACATGGAACGACCAAATTGGCGGCGCCCGGTTGGACGACCTAGGTATCGCTGGAGGGACGAGGTGACATAGGACCTGCTTGGGCTGCAGATCGACGATTGGTCGGTCGTGGCCCAGAACAGAGAAGAATGGCGACTTGTTGTGTCGGAGGCCAAGATCCTATACGGGTCGCTGAGCCATCAGAGTAAGGAAGTATCTAGCCATCTTTTCACATGGCGCTCAGACCCAATTCGCGATATTTAGTTGGCATCACTAGTAGATATAGATCTACTGATAGGAATGAGCAGCTAGTGATGATAGCATCAGTAGCTGCTCGTTCCTTGCAACGTGGACGGATTTAGTTTAATTAGTCAGGAGCGCAAAAATCGGCTAAGCAAAAAATCAGAGAGAAGAATCTCAAGTAACGAACTAACCTTGCTTGACAGAGACGTATTTCTCGTTAAGAGCGGCCACGAAGGCAGCCTGCGGCAAGCTGTCCTCCAGCGAGAACAGCTCGTCCCTCGTGACGGCCGTGGAGCGGGTCTTCAGCACGGCCTTGGAGCCGATGGGCGCGAGGTACGCGCCGCTGCCGTCGCGCAGCGCCAGGGCTCCGGCGTGGTACTCCGCGCTGAACAGGCAGACGGCCGTGCAGGTGTCGAGGAGCTGGAAAGAACTGATTGGTTAGAGTACGTCATCATATTTGTGCGTCGTTTCCGAACCCAGGGTATTAGCCAGGCTTGGATCATTATCCAGGATTTAATAAGAAATATAATGAAGCATAAACGCCCTGTTATTTATCTCGGGTTCCTGGGTTCGACACCCGAGTCGAGCAAAAAGTATGTTTCGGATTTTTCGATCATTGCTCGGGTTTGTGATCACCAATCCGCATTACTCAAGCGTGGTGATTGAGCCTATTCCCTCCATAGTAGCGATAACTTGATTTCTATGATAGAGGCCTTTGCCCTGCAGTGGGACAGTTACAGATAGGCTTTACTACTTTTATAATGAATCAACTACCGTCTGACCTGTCCTTAGCAGAGGAACCAGATTGATACTAACCAGAATACATCATCAATTCAGCGACGCATTCAACCGACCGTTTGACCGTGGGAGAGGCACGCTACGGAATGAATGGGCTAACTCAACCGGAGTGATATCACGGCCGCACAGAAAACCGGCGTGAAGCAGCACTGAGCTGTGTGTGATTAAAGGTACCGGAGACTCAATCCGGGGGGTTGGCTTTGCACTTATGACTCCACATGTGTCGCGGGTGTCAATGGGCGGCGATAATCACTTACCATCAGGTGATCCGTCTGCTCGTCTGCTACCTATCACATAGTACGCTTGAATAATGATCGTCCAATCTGGTAATTACAAAGAAGTGACCTTCGATTGAAGCGACACACGTCTGATTCGCTACACTTAGAAGGATACCAGATGGATAATGGCTACACGTTCAATTTAGAAAAGTACGTTTTATACATTGCTCTGACCGACCGATTGGCGGGATTGGAACCTTCCGCGCTTAGGTGCATCACGTTAGCACCATCGAGGTCCTAACGACGATTAACGATTTGTTGGTGTTGTGTACAGTCCGATCGCGGTTATTTGGCAAGTGGCAAAAGTCACTGCTTTGAAAACTTAAATTCCTGTTTTGACATTTTTGCATAGAAAATACGTTATACAACGCCCCCCATCAATTTCACTGAAGTGCCTTCTGATCGTGGTCGCATTGTACAAGCTTATTGATGTTTTTTATATTAGTTTTTTATATAAATAAAGGCTAGCCTAATTGATAAGATAAACAGCAAATTATAAGTCTTACATTTTCTTTTCCCCGCGCACTTCGCTGGTATCCGCTCCATCACAGCCATGTCTTGTTCCCACGCTCACTCAATATTCATACAGATCGAAGTGAAATAATAACACCGTGATATACTCCGCGGGCCCATTGTTTGCTAAACACTACGAGGTGTGGCAGGGTTGGCAGTATCATTGGAATGCCAAAGAAACGGATTATTATCATTTCCCAGTTCGAAGTCCCCACTTGTCCACCGCTGGTGGACAAGTGGGGACTGGGGAAATGGGAAGCCCCAAAAACACAGATTCTGTGCCCAGAAACTAGCTTGGGCAAATCATCTGCATACGTTCTACAACGTGGTGATTACTTCGCACCAGATGACTCACTTGTTCTTTAGCTAACCTTTTGTATAACAACGTTACCACCCGATTATATCAATCTCACACTTGCTGGTTGTGATGACTATTTGATGATTTCCCTCAGAAATAAGAATTTTGTAGCCTATGTCAATCAGAGATAATGTAGCATTCTAAATAATAGTAGAAGAATTTTTCAAATCGGTCCAGTGTTTTTTTTTTCATTTATTATATACCTACATCGACACAAACCATAGAAATCCTGTTGATCATATTAGTATAGGCTGGTCGTTCAGGGGAGGTTAGAGGGAACCAGATCACGAAGCAGATCACCGAGGCGCTGGACTGATCAAGTGAAGTCCGCAATAAGAAACCCCGTGCCAGACTGTGAACAGGGGGAGGTGGCAAGAGATCGTGAGGAAAGGTGTGTCCGTCTCTAACACCAACAAGGACGCCTCAACGTGACCACGACCGCTCTGGCAAGAACGTAGCGACTGAGAAGAAGATAGGGGACTGTATTGACTCTACGTCAAAATCTTACTAAGTTCAAATAGATGGCAGCAGTTGGCAACACCATCGATGCGCACGTTCTCTATATGTAGATTAAATATTTCGCTATTGTTAGTTACACAGCCCTAGTCGCTTGCACACCAGCAATTTGCGACAGAACACCACGCTGCGTCTGCGCGCGTCGACACGTTCGGAAAGTGTTGACGCCTGCGCGCACGCAACGATCGGGCGTCTTCATCTCTGACAGACGCATGTGATGTGACTTAAACTCTCTAAATAACTTTGTACCCAACACAGCCCGAGTGTACTCAGAGGGACTAACTGAACTGTGTATCCCTCCCGGATGTCACGCCAGCTAACATCAACAAACTTTTCCAGGTGCGTTTGCAGGTGTGCAACAGTACTTACAGTAGCTCCAGGGTGAAGGGCATGTCCTCTCCCCAGAGCAATCTGACGTCACCACACGGGTACATCACAATGTAGATAGAAGAATCCCTAACCACTATAGAAATAGAAGAATCTCTATCGTACCTTTCCAGGTGCGCTCAGGTACTTGTTGTTGCAGGTGTGCAGCGCGTACTTGCCGCCCTCGTCAGCTCGGAACTCCAGCGTGAAGAGCGTGTCCTCGCCCCAGGGCACGTTGGCGTCCACGTGGATCTCGTCCAGCGACTCCGACAGGTGCGCGAAGCGCTTGCGCCCGATGGAGCGGAGGTTCACCTGGGGATAGAAGATGCTGTTATTTTTTTGCTTACGCGGGTTTTCATATTCTTTTTTTTATTGTTTAGTTACATAGCACAGACTCTAGGTCCGTGCCTTTGTTTGCTAGTAGTTACAGAGTTTGTTTGCTTGCATATAGTTATCTTTCTCCGCGCACAAAAAATACTTTTCTTAAGTACATTAATTAACTTACTTGTTTTCTTGTTAAGGTGACGAGTAGGGCACACTAGCAACGCCAATTAATTTTAATTTATAGCCCCTAAACCGGATCTATTTTAAACAATTTCGGGATAACAATCTCTCGGCAAACACTTAGGTATACTATTTATTCAATAACCATGTACAAATATTAGGCCACTTTTTGTACGCGAAAAATTGATTCACGCCAAAAGTGGCCGCTTTTGCGTGAATCATTGTAATCCCGAAATTGTTTCAAATAGATCCGCTTTAGGAGCTAATAATTAAAATCGATTGGTGTCGCTAGTGTGCCCTACCTGTCACCTTAACTTAAAAACACCGCCGGCGGTGCTATTCAGCTCAGTATCACTGCGACTAGTTTGATCTTTTGTGATCGCCGCTGTGCTAAATAATATATTATAGCAGTACCAAACCCTGTACTATTAATTGGGTGACTTACTTAGTTTGCAATTGGTATGTCATAATTATCACCACCAAACTTATGTAATCATTTCTTCCTGTAAGTAAGATTAACTTGGTAATTGCTAAAAGTGCCAGCCACTTTTAGCAATTATCCAATGGAGCTTATTGTTACTTTTAGGAAAAAAATATTAGATAGGTGGGTGGCAAAAATTGCTAATCATTCCCTTAAAGTATTTGTCTCCTATTCGCCACAATCAATATAAATCACTTGGCGGTCGTAGTATCGTCGCGGTGTCGCCTTAAGAAAAAATATTGAGACTTATTTTAACACGCATAAAGACTATCTATAATTAAATTAATGAACATTCGCTTAATTTGGTAGGTAGGATATCACACGAGCTAAAGTTTTGAAGAAGAGTTAAAAATACCGATGTTGCCGGTAATTCGGGTTGACTCGGGAACTCTTGCCGGTGCAATGAATTCCAGAATACTTGTTGACTGGAAACAAATCTTTCTGCGCCTCGCATTCCGACTGAGCCTCGCTTCAAATATAACAACGTTGAATGCAAATCGCAAGCGCAGGGCCGGCTTCACAAAGACGAGGCGTGAATATGTTAATCGGGATTTGGTTTTATTTGCCTAGCGCCATCACGACATATGTATATTTGCATGGGAAGCACTAGAACTATATATATAAGTGACTCGCTTGCTCTTTTGCGTCCCTTCCTCATAAAAAAATATGTATATCATAGTCTTGTCATCACGTACATCGACCAGACCCGAAATTAAGTAGCTAGCGTAATAGAATAGCCAAATTGGTCGATCAATGGTAGAATAGATGCGTCTATAGACTGTTCTTTTTGATATTCCATAACTTTAAGTGGTAAATTAGTTAGAACGGAACATAGGGTGAAATATTTAAAAAATCGCCTTCCCATACAAATTAAATTCTATGAGAAAATTGATAATATTTAAATAAATAATTACAACATCACATACATTGATCTGACTCCGAGATAAGTAGCTCAAGCACCTGTGTTACGGATATCAGAATCAACAGTGGGGATTAAGCTTTTAAGTTATGGGATATCAAAAAGGATTATGTTGTATTGAATGCTATATAATCAATATATCGAACTGCGTATGCAAATCGATGCCATTAATCGATCCTTAGTCGACGTTTTAGGAAAGGTCAATCAATTGAAGAGCTGCTATTGTCGTCTACTTCGGTCAACATCGATCGTTTGGTACCTAACACCCTAAGGCCGGCTCTGTGATAACTCGTCGGTATCCAGTCCAGTTATTTCGATAGCAGGTGAATTCTTGCGTCTGCCGGTGCATCGCAACTTCGCCAATGACTACGTTATTCAAACAAACATAACATTTTTTTTATGTGATAGGTGGCAGACGAGCAGATCACCTGATGGTAAGCGATTGCCGCCGCCCATGGACACCAGTGGAGTCACAAGTGCGCTGCCAACCTTTAAGCCTCCTTTCCCCCGGATTGGGCTTCCGGTACCCTCACTCAAGCAGCGAAACACAGCACAGTGCTGCTTCACGCCGGTTTACTGTGAGGCCGTCTTATGACTCCGGTCGAGCCGTCCCATACATGCCGAAGCGTGGCTTTCCCACAGTACTGCCTCAGTTGCGCAGTAGCTCGCACTTTAAAGCGTTCGATCCCCGGGTCGGGCTAAAATTTGTACCTAAGCTTTTCTGTTTAGAAATTCTCAGTGACAGTCCGAAGTCTGGAAATGGTGATCTTGCATGGCTAACTAGCCTTCGCCTCCAAAAAACAAACAAAACGAAACCTAACTAACGGCCCAGCAGTGAAACAATCGTGTGCCTGTTGCGCACGCGCACCCGACGGAATCAATTTGCCGCCAGCGACGAGTGACGGCTGTCACGAAGCGCCGGCGATGAAATCAAGATACGGCCGGAATGTAAGCAGTTTCTCCAGACACGGGAGCACTGGAATATTTTTTAAGTGATGGGTAGCAGACAATATATTGTGGAAGAGGCACGCTTCAGTATAAATGAGTAGTTTTCTAGGACCTATTTTTTTAGCTTCCGTCTGTCCGTCTGTCCGTCTGTCACAGCCGATTTACTCGGAAACTATAAGTACTACAGTGATGAAATTTGATGGGAATATGTGTTGTATGAACCGCTACAAAAATATGACACTAAATAGTAAAAAAAAGAATTGGGGGTGGGGCCCCCCATACATGTAACTGAGGGATGAAATTTTTTTTTTCGATGTACATACCCGTGTGGGGTATCAATGGAAAGGTCTTTTAAAATGATATAAAGTTTTCTAAAAAACATTTTTCTTAAAGTGAACGGTTTTTGAGATATCAGCTCTCAAAGTCGTAAAAAGTATGTCCCCCCCCCTCTATTTTTATAACTACGGGGTATAAAATTCTAAAAAAAATAGAGGTGATGCATGCTAATTAACTCTTTCAACGATTTTTGGTTTGATCAAAGTATCTCTTATAGTTTTTGAGATAGGTTGATTTAACTGTAATTTTGGACTTTGCTGCTACGGAACCCTTTGTGCGCGAGCCCGACTCGCACTTGGCCGGTTTTTAGCTTGTAACAGGGTTATCCTAGTTCAGGCAAAATGTCAAATATAAGTACTAACATGATTATGACCATAAGTTTGTAATAGATTTAAAATATTTGCAATAAATATTTAATTAATGGCTTAGGTATATCCTTAAATGTATACAAAGTGTTTGGTAATGGGTATAACATAGCGAAAGGTGCGTGTACAGTCCGTGTATGTAAACGCTATGTTAGTGTCAAAAACTGGAATTTGTGAAATTTATTATTTCCGATCTCTCCCATACAAAAGTGAAAATTATTTTTTCACAAAACAAAAATTGACAACCCTGATTATCAATGAAATGACTCCTCCCACTAAAATCGCTAAAAAAAGAGGGGCCTGTTGTTACCCTGGTACTTTTTATGGGACAATCTGGCGCCGACCGCGTACGCGCAGTACGAAACCTAAGCGATAGAAAACTAACTCATTTTTGTATAATTATTGAAAATAAAATTGTTCTAGGAACATTAAATTCTGCAAAAAAAAGATTTATTTTAATTTAATTAATTAATTTAACGGGCCGGCTCGAACACGACCTCACAGAAAACCGGCGGGTAAGTTGAGCAGACATATCACCTGATGGTAAGCAAGCCAATTGGACACACGCAACACCAGTGGAGTTATAAGTGCACTGACAACCTTTCCCCCCGAATAGGCCTCCGGCATCCACACACTGGACGATAAACAGCGCTTCACATTGTTTGTTTTGCGGCCGTGGTATTACTCCGGTCGAGTCCGGCCATTCATGCTGACGAATGACTCTTCCACTTGGAAATTAGGACTTGAACGTCGGTCTATTGCATGGGATAATTAGACCACGATCTGTTGAAAGAAATGGAAAACTAAACAAATTGGGCCCTTGAGTTGAGGTGTTAGTGGACTGGGTAACTGGTTCTATGGAGGGACTACGGCACCTGCCCGATCAATGATAGAATCTCTCACCTGTGGCCTGGCAGCCAAGTGCACGTGCCACAGCTCGGCGTCCCCGGGCACCTTGGCTGTGCAGCACAACTTGTCAGAACTGGAGCCCAGGAAGTAGCCGCGCTCCACGTTCTTGAGCGCCCAGCGGCCGCTGTTGTCTTCTGATACACTGCAACAACAGATGGAATTATTCACTAGTCTATACAGCAGTGGGGTGTTAATGGGTTCTTAACTTGCCATTCTACTAATTAACTGATTACCATCAGGCGGAGTGATGGCATCTGATGTGATATTGAGCAATTCAATGTGACAACAAAAGCATGCGGTGTGTATTTGTGTTGTATCTGGATGGTCGGCGGCCAAACCAATATTTCTTCAAATGATCCCTCATCTCAAAAAGATTAAATTTTAAAATTCGTTTATTTCGGACTAATTAAAATCTATATTGCATAATCCTTAGTGGTAAAGGTTCAGCCTTAGAGAAGTCAAGTTATTTAAGATTTTAAGTTTCAAGTATTTAAGATTAGACAGTAGAGCTATCTTGATATCGAGTCACCCAATGAACCGCCCAGGGACTAAATTGCATTTTTTTTTGTTTTCACTCTTCAAAACACTCGTTAACCCATCGAGTATTACTTGATGGTATGGGGAAAGAAATAAACATCTGTGAACACTAAATATTGAGTCAAAATTTTATGTTCTCATTTTAAGAAATCAAAACCTATATAAGTCATGTTTAGACAGCTTCTTCTTCTTGAGTCCTATCTTCTATAGAAGATTGGCGATCAAAATGGCGACATGAGCCCTTGACACAGTTGCACTCACTAGAGAACAGGTGTTTTTAAGCAACTATGCGCTAGTGGTACAATAGTGCCACTAGCGCATAGTTTTAGGCCGAGCAAAATGTTCCTCTCCTTACTCTTTCCTGGACTTTTCTTCCCTTTTTACCCTGTATTATTTATAATTTGCATGCAACAGGTTGTTGAGGAGAACGAAAAGTAGTTACCTAAATATGATTTTGACGCATGGCAACTTGCTTTTCGCTCTCTTCCGTTTCCGCGGTCTGTTCCGTCCGTCCATAGTTTTGTGCTCATATTTTATATTTTTAGGATGTTGGATAGGGAGGAATGGAGAGACTTGGGGGAGGCCTTTGCCCAGCAGTGGGACTCTGCAGACTAAATAAAAAAAAATGTTTATATTTGTATTACTGAAATGTTCGACCTAATAAAATATAGTCCACTTGAAGAAGGCCTTTTCTTTGACCCCAAATACTTTCAGTCATGCATTATTTATATGTAAAAGATTCCAGTTTCCTTCTTTTGATTACGACGATAGTCGAAGTTATTAAACTGTTATATGTCGTTGAAAAGATCGATACGCATCGATGAATTAGATGTCGGGATACATATTTTTATCATAACGCAGACGACAGACAAACTTACATGCACAGTATGCATACACAAGATATTTATGAGTAATGACAGTTAAGTACATATTTCTTACAAACGGCCGGTGATGACGTATCATTATAGTAATAACGCAGTGCTTCTATGGCATCGCATGGGAACTCGAGAGGCGGATGCGACTGCAATCGCAAGTCACTTTGTTTAAATCTTTAATATGTTTACAGGTCTATTCTGAAACGTCTACCGCAATTATTTGCAGTGGGTTATTCACATTGTGTTAGACAACATTTCCAAGTAAGGCCCAATTCAACCAATCTTTATCCGAGAATAAATCTCGTACCTAATAAATCAATGGTAGGTATACCATACGACTTCGTAGCTGTTATACCATAGATTTATTCTTGAATAAAGCTTCAAACGGGCCAATCTAAGGCCACCAATCTAAGGTTATTTTATTAAGTATTTGAAAGAAATGGAGTGGTCCTTGCGTCTCATTGCCACTGCGACCAGTAGTTGATCTATTGTGGCAGCCCCAGAACCTTTTACAGCACCTCATGTAGCTCCAGCTCCAGGATACCTAAACCCAAGAATGGATCTGATGGCGGAGCTTTTGATCTCGGCTTCTGCAGCGCTATGCACTCGCCGAGGACGTGGATAATCGTTTCCTCGTCCTCGCGACAGAACCTGCAGATTTTGGTATCTGAAAGGCCTATGTTGTGCAGGTGTTTGTTTAATTTGCAGTGCCCTGTGAGGGTCCGAGTGAGTGCCCTAACATGTCCTCTACTCAGTTTTATTATTTCTACAGCTCGTTTCTCGTCAAACGCCTGTATGTATTTTTACACCCAGTCCAATTGTAATGTATTTTTGACACCCAGATTCGTATTGTTCTGCGTGATCTCCAAATTTAAACACTTTTCAAGAACTAGCTTATAAAAGCGAAACGCTTGTTTACAAACACACCCTTCAAGTCGACAGGCAACAAGCAATCAAGGAACTTATCAGCTTTCAATCATCTGCTTTTTTGAGCTACAATTAAATAATAGGGGGATGATATGGGTTCTTGTTTCGCAAGATATTCATGGAAGTCATATTAGCAACTTAAAGGCTAGCAGACCAATTCCGATCCATGATAATGAAAAGCACAATAACTATTAATGCATGTCATGTAAGTACAATTACAGATCTTAAAATATAAAAGAAATAAGTAACTACAGTATCCTCAAAATAAAAAGAAATCCATACTACATAATATATCGAAAATTGGAGGATATGAGAGCCAATTCTCCTGAACTTCGACATTGAAATCCTGAAATCGAATTTAGAGATTTCATACATTCGTACGTACAAATCTCTAATTCGACTTCAAAGTCGTTTTATGTGATTTATATTTTATTTATGTGACAGGTGGCCGACGAGCGGACCGATCACCTGATGATAAGCGATTGCCCACCAAAAATACTAATTGCACATCAAACTATGATTTTGATGTGCAATGAGTATTTTTTGGTGTGCAAAAAGGTTAGGTTAGGTTATCAATTTATTAGCTAATGTCTGACCGGAATAGCTTGGCGCTCCCCAGCTATTCCCGTCGCCCCCTCAATAAGGGGGCAAGCCCGGCCTGCCATGTAGGTGGGTATCCGCCCGGGGGAAGTCGTGGTAGTCTAAGGCTTTACCGGATACCCATAACCTTTCCCCAATTGGGCGACGAGGGAACGCCGCTGTGTTTTTTAGTCGGTATGTTTCTGAGCGCATACCTAGAGGAGAGCCCGACATAACCCCTGATGGCCCCCGCTATCTCGGGTATGCATAAGGCAAGCATTTTTCACAGCGACAAAAAAAAAGGTTATCAATTTATTAATTTTGAGGGAATGTGAATTACAACTCTTTCTTTAATAGCAAAATCTGCAAACACAAAACAAACGAGCAAGCGAGTCACCTGATGGAAAGTGATCACCGCCGCCCATGAACATCCGCGAAATCAGATAGATTAGACTTATGTGTAAACTGTTACTTTTGTTTCTTTGCAATGCAGTTAAAAGAGATCATTTCATTTGCAGTTATCCACGTCTGTATGATTTATGATGAATGCGGCGCAATCAACATTGCACCGGGTAATTATAACGTCACGTGAGATGGAGATAATGTTCTCAACTAACTTTATGGGACGTCGACTAGAAACTAACAACCCCGCTCATTCTCGCTAGCGCCGGGGAATTAAAGCTTCTTCAAATACCGTTATTTGCTTCTATTACTTTCCACATGTATAAAGAGAATAGTACGACAAATTCCAGGACATAGAATTAATTTAATTTCATAACCAACTCTGTAAGAAGAGACGTTTACAAGCACACTGAATAAACACAAGTTTATGTCACACAATATCGAATCTACAACTTCTGGCGTCGATAAGACGTAGAGTGACCAAATATGACATCGTTTGCTCGTCTGCCACCTCATCATAATCAGCCCATTTAAGTCCCCACTGCTGGAGCACGGGCCTCCTTCAATCACATGAGGGGTAATTGCCATACTCACCACGCTTGGCAGACGGGTTGGCGAGGGTTTTGAAATGCAGAGTTTTCCTTCTCTGGGTGCTAATGATCATGCCAGCAGCTTTACCATAGTCGCTTTTTACGACACCTCGGTAAGAGTGAGGGTGGCCTAGTCTACTCTGCCGGGGACCACACGGCTTACAACACGTCTGCCACCTATCACCATAGTAAAAAAGCCACTGTCCGGCATCCACTATAGTGTCCCATCGGAATGTCGTTAGTACCCCCACTAACTAAGCTAAATGTTGGGATTAGGTATAGCACTCGGAGGACGTAATCAGTGAAGTGAAGCAGTGATAAGTATGTCTTTTTTTTTAATGGCTAGTAGTGTTGTAATAAGTATGTCATACAACTTATATTGCATACCATCAGGTGATCTGTCAACTCGTCTGCCCCCTATCTCATTAAAAAAAATGACTTCAGACTCTCATGTTATAGTCCGCTGAAACGTAAAATTATTCTTCGTTTTATTAATTATAGTTAATACTGTTTTATTGCAGATAACCAGAATAATGATGACAATATACCTACATTTCGAGTTGAAAGCCACGTCTTCTGCTGACTCATTTAAAAGCGAAGCTGACTAAGCAGTTCTCAAAATAAAGTCAACCTCTCCTCAGAATTGAAAGTTGCGTCTACGCATTGAGTGTCGGTGATATTGAGACGGGAGATCCGACTTTCCAAAGCATTCATATTCATTTTATGCGTTTCCATTCAATATTGCTTGAATAGAAACAATTTTATTGCTGAAAGTAGCATTTTTTTTTACTGTAGATAGGTAAGCGTTTGACCATATTTCACCTGATGGTAAGTGATAATATGGTCTAAGATGTAGCACGATTACCTAGAAGATACCTATTCACTCGCGCTTTGAAAACCCCCAAATTGTAGCCTCTAGGGAACACCTCCTCCGGCAGCTTATTGGCATATTTAATTTAACTATAGTGACCTTACTAGTACCTCACGCTCTAACCTCCTTATTATAAAACGCGATCTAAAGTTATTTACTGTACTAAAGTTCATGCGATCCTGTACCCACATGCAATGTTAAAAGGGGTTGGCACGAACTTTCTTCTAGGACGATCTTTAGTTCGCAATTTGTAATAAGGGGGTAAGGGTTGTGTATTCGATTCCTAACCTGAAAAAGTAGACGACAGTTGTGTTTAATAATTGTGAGTTGTTTGTTACTGGGTGTTCTAATTTTTTAAAGTAGGTAGGTATATATTTTTGGTGTCTTATTTATAGTCATAACAAGGGACTAAAATAGGTAGGTCTATGTAAGTATGTGATACTGTTTTATATTTTCTTTTTATTATAGACTGTGTCTTCGGGCTGACAATGAGAGTATTATTAAAGTAAAAATCTAAACAATCTATGCGCCTAATAATGCAGTCTCAATATTATGATATTTAATGCTGTCATAGGTTTTAAAATAATTCTAATAAGAGGAAAACAACGTCATTAATTAAACACTTAAGTACGTGCTAATACAAGCACCCAAGTATGCAATAGTACTTATATCAAGGAACGCGTATTCAGAGCTGATGGAAAAGCAAACAAAAGGCTGTCCCCCACACGTGGTTAATTGAGCCGTCGGGGGACTTAGGTTCGGGTCTCGAGATGAATAGTGACGACCGCCGTCAGACAGGAAACCAAAAAACAATCAAAGACTATATTGAAGGCTTTTCATGACGTATTTCTAATAATACACTGCCTACTTTGTGTCGGGACAAAGAGACGTTTACTATGGATGGAATAGATACTTCTTTAACCACACGTGACCCTGCCATCATGCATGCGCCAGGTCATGTTCATCAGGTCGTGGTTCGATTCCCACTAAGGTATTAATTAATGTTCTGTGTAGACATAAACTGCATAAAGATTTTGTTAATTGATTTTAGTATGTAAATATTAAACACTCTGTACGTTGATTATATCTTAGTTGGTTATTACTTCTCCCTTAGAAAGTCATAAGAAAATTATAATGGCAAATCATTAGAAATTCCGAGAATGAATAGCAAAAAACACTTGTTCCATGAGAATGCTCCCTGCATTATTCTGAGCATAATTTTATAACCCCACAATCAGAAGGCCGTCAAACACTTTATGCAGCATAACATTGCCAAGCAGCCATTAAAACGGGCCAGACATCCACGTAGAGTTATCTATAACTTACATGCCAATTTCTAAATTGAGCATCTATGGCATTAGGTTAGCGTCTATATTTGCATGAAAAATGTACATTAGTGGTTTTGGTTTCGCACCCCTCTTGTAACTGCACTTGTTCGAACAACTTGTCGTATAGGATCAATAATTTTGGGGTTCCATTGTAAAGGTTAACGATGTAGGTATTGAAAATTTCGAAGTAATTACACAACTAGGTATTCGTGCTTTAGTACTAATTAATCAAAGTGATTATTTAATAAATATTATGTAAATTACATTTGCTACTTTAGTTCATCACTGTCACCCATTTTAATTAGTAGTAGATTATTATGTCATCTACGTATAAAAATATATTAACAAATCATTTTCATAAAATATAAAATCAGAAATGTTTTCATGCCAGCTTTTTAATAAATCCATTTACAAAAAAGATCCGGTAAAAATAACTAAGAATTTTCCGATTGTTATCGACACAGCAGAATAAGTTACGATCATTTTAATTTGCTATAAACAGCTCTGTATCTCCAGGGTGGAACACTGAAGTCGTTATTTTTGCCAAATGCAGTAATGATTCAGGGGTGAGTCAGGTCGCTTTCTTCGCATTTATTTATTTATTGGAGAAATGCTGTGAGTCACTTCGCCGACTATTCTGCTCTGGCGATAGTACTGCCAAAACAAATTGACTAACTTCTAGAGCACACGTAATGCAATTGTCTGGATACTTTGCTAACTACATACAGTTTTCAGTTATGTCAGATGGTGATGATGATGGACGGGCCATTAAAACGATCATAAACAGATTGTTTTTATCCGGGATCATTCCGAGGATGGATTCATCATCATCATCATCATCATCAGCCCATTTAAGTCCCCACTGCTGGGGCACGGGCCTCCCTCAATCACATGAGGGGTAATTGCCATACTCACCACGCTTGGCAGACGGGTTGGCGAGGGTTTGATATAAATGCAGAGTTTTCCTTCTCTGGGTGCTGATGATCATGCCAGTAGCTTTACCTTAGTCACCTTTTACGACACCTCGGTAAGAGTGAGGATGGATTAAAGAATAAAAATTAAGCTAAATTCATCACAACTAAATAAAATAGCGGCGCTGCTGCACCGACGAGTCTTAATACTTATCCTGTTTCTTGTTAACTGATCTGTGATGTAAAATAACCACAAAAGTGTGACTGTTAGATGGTCTACTTAACGCAAAAGGGTGTTAAAGGCATTAGTGAGCGTAATTAGGTAATCGCTTTAGGTATTATAGTAAGCCCTTAATTAGCCAACTGGACATTTCATTGTTTTTATTTTTGTAACGTTACGTATTACCGTTTAGTATACCTAAGTATATTTTGTACACAGTGTGTTAATGACTAGCCAAAAAATACTCATGATACATGTAACAACAGCTGTTTCGTTTTCTCGAGTTCTTCTTAAGGTGACGGGTAGGGCACACTAGCGACGCCAATCGATTTAATTTTTAGCCTACTCAACCGGATCTGTTTTGAATAAATTCAGGGTTACAACCTCTCGGCAAACACTTGTACTATTTATTAAATAACCATGAAAAAATGTTGGGTCCAACGCGTACGCGAAAAATTGATTCACACCAAAAGTGGCCGCTTTTGGCGGTAAACCTAAATTCGAGTGCAAAAGCAGACCAAACAGCTATCTATAAGTATTAAATAAATAGTATAGGTTTTTGCCGAGAGGTTGTAAGCCCGACATTGTTTAAAATAGATCCGGTTTAGTAGCTAAAAATTAAAATCGATTGGCGTTGCTAGTGTACCCTACCCGTCACCTTAATCGGGAGATACCAAATCAGCTGTTCAATGCCTACTAGCAAATAAGGTTATCTATCTACATACTTTAATTTTGTATTGCTAACTGGTTTTCATTTCCGTTATCTGGAAGTGTTTGGCTATGCCACCGTAGCTTTCTACACTATTTTGCTGAATGCACTTTGTGAAATATAAAAAGGATTTTTTTGATCCCATCTAAATATCAAAGATTACAAGATGGTACTTAGCTAATAAATAAATATAATAAATAAATATCTCACAAATTCACATACATTGATCTGACTCTGAGATAGGTAGCTCAAGCACAAATATATATATTATATTACTTTTTTTTGTAAATAAATACTTATATCTTATATAATACCCAGACCAATACAAACAGACATGTTCATGCATACAAATGTTTGTACTGTGCGGGGATCGAACCCGCAACCCTTGGACCAAAGGCAGCGTTCACTACCACTGTTCCAAACGGATCGTCTAAGGGTAACATGCTAATAATAACATCCTGTAAATGATGTTACTTGATGATGTCAAGTGATGATGTTGGTGGGACGCGAAGAAAACGGCGACAATGATGAAGATGATGGGCTTTATTGATAACTATTGACAAAAGTACTGGCTCGAAATTGGTATGGCCAGTATAGAGAAAATCAGCAGCTAGGTAGTCTAGGTACGGAAAGAGCAGTTCAGATTGAGTAGACCGCTCTAGAGCTAGAGTAACTCGAATTGCCTGCCTTACAAAAGTTTACTGCGACCCTTATAAGTCCGGAAAATCGAAACGCTGGTGCGAATTAATGTACTCCCAGCGACATCTATTGGAGCATGTAGTAGGATGTGACGGGAGTCACACAGGGTTCGATATTGGTACGACGTTATATAAGTTAAATGGTTTGTTACAAGCCTTAGTTTTAAAAGTTAAAAGAAGCGATTGAAGATACACACCACGAAATATCCATAAATAAAAAAGCGCGTACACGCCGTGTTTTAAAACCACACTTCCGGTGAGTCATAGGGTGCATGAGCGGATTAGTGTTTAGTATGCGCTCGCGCGTGTCTCGCAAAAAACGAGCTCCAGACCGCAAGCAAGGCGAGCCTTGGGATCGCTCGAGGTGAATGTACCTGATCTAGTATTCTGATCTCGTGAATCTTTGAATTTCAAAACTAATTAACGACAGTGTTTACCTGATTTGGAATTTGCTGCCTGGTTCCTTCTCTTCAGATTCGCACGTGACATTCCCGAACGAGTCCACGGCGAGGTATTTGTCCAGGTGCGATCGCAGGTAGATCATACCTGTACACAAAAATCAAAACACACTTATCAAACAAGGAGTACTTCTCTATAAAGGAACACACAGAATCTGCACTACACTAAACTTATATGTCTTCATATTTTTAATCATTTGACCCTGTGTACTATATAATACAATGTACTCTGTGACCCTGTGCTTTAATAAGGATCAGTCAACTATCAGTTATCCAGTTTATCTACAATCGATGCAATTTAATGCTCCAGATAAGATTACCGACTGGTTGTTAATCTTCTTTATTAATCTAGATTAATAGCGATTATCGACTCACTCTGAAGAGTAGTTAAGTTACTGGGATGATAAACATCAAGTCAATTACCAATTAACTGTGGAACGTGTAAAAAGTTAACGGACTAACCAAATAAATGAATGTGTGTCAAATACACACACGATCTCAGTCAGTCTAGTTGAAATATCTTGAGTGCATTAACTTTTTTTTTGTTTTTTTTGGTCAATAAGCCAACGCTTGACCACAATCGCATCTGATGGAAAGCGACGATGAGGTCTAGGATGATACGCGTTTGCCTAAAAGATGCCTGTTCACTCTTGCCTTAAAGATGCCCAGATTATAGTGGTCAGGAAAAACAGATCTCGGCAGAGAGTTCCATTCCTTAGCCGTCCGCATTATAAATGTGGAAGCAAATCGCTTACCTATCACTATAGGTACCTATTAAAGTATAAATTCTAAGCAAAGCAAAATAATTATAACATTGGTAATTACAAAAACGTGCAAAGCCAAATTTAAATTCAATTGTTTACGCATTTTTGCAATTTACACAATCGTTTTTACACATGATACCGGAAAACTTGTAAACAACTGTACGTAAACTGTGTATCTGGCAAATAAATACTTTTTTTTACAAGCGATAAAAATTTAAAGCATTTGAATTGAAACAATCAACTTTCATTATGGGACTATGGGTATTGCAATTTGTATACTAATCGATCGAATAATTCAATAAAAACTCTCATTCCATCAATTCTCATTCTCTCAATCCCTTTGTCAATTATAATTTTGCATTATGTGGATGCATCTATGCCTGCGAAATTGTTCAAGAAAACACAAGCTTGCCTACAACTTGTGTCACCTTCTCGGCCTTTATCAATATGTAATTCTTAAACCGAGATATCCTTTGTAAAGAATTGTAACATTCAACAAACAACCTAAACATACAACCTCAAAAAATCACTGCATGCTTTAAACCTACTCGTATTAGTCAATAATGCGTGTGTAAATAACACTTGAAGCTGCCCCACACGAAAAAAGTCAGCAGCTGTCAACTGACACCAGAAATAAACACCTGAGTAGCACGGCAGTATTGATCGAGGCTCGGGGGACCAAATGCGAGGACCTGTGAGGGTTCAACCCTCTGTTAGGACGGAGTGGAGGGTGGAAACGCAGAAATTGCTAAATTTAAAACCTATTATTCGTTTATCGTTTTAAATTGTAAAGTTTAGGAGTCTCCTCCTCCAAGCTCTCTGTAATGAGCATGTTTAGATTCAAGAAAGCATTAGGATACCAACCTACAGGACATAGCTTGCTACATTCATAAGTCTTCATTTTGCCTTTCCTACCATAGTTAAAAAACCAGTTAATTATTGGTATTCTTCTATTCAGATAGCAAATTAAAACATCAAAGAGCTATTGTCAAAAGGAGCTAAGTTCCAGTTGGCTTTTTCGTTACCAAACTTTTTACGTACAAGCCATGTTACGTACAGTCAACAGCCAAAGTTGATGCACACTTATCGCAGCTAGTGACTCTTATGCTCTTCGGAATAAGAACTGCGAACTACGAAATATGTGCAGTTACTTCTGCTGTTGACTGAACATCCGATCAATTTAAGTACATGTTAGGAGTTTTTCTGCAATTTAATGATCAATGTGTCAAGTTGCAAAACTAAATTTTAATAGGAACATTAAAAATTATATTTATTTTTTTTAAAATTAGAAGAAAATTATAAATATTCTTGTCAGAAGGATCGTCAACGCACAACAACATATCTATGTTGTTTAAAAAAAAAAGAAAAAAATATAGATCCATTACTACTCCTATTAGAAACGGGCGGTTTGCCAGTCAGTGAGGATAAGGAAGTCAGAGCGAATAATAATGATAAGTAAAACATGAAAAAAAGGCAACATAAAACACAAACAGCTGATAATGTTAAATATTAAAAAAGTGATATTGAAAGAAGTTTTTTTACCAACACGAAAACATTCAAGTTATTAAAATACATGCTATAATGTAATAGTTTATACTCACTGTTATTTTCTGGGTAAAAGAGATCCAGGTAAGCCCAACAATGAAAAGTGTTAAATGAAAAATATTATTAGTGTTAATAATCTAAAAATAATTTTATTCACATGCATACGAGGTATACCGAATTCTAAGCTTGAAATTCCCAGTAAATAAATGGATTCATTAATTCATGCGTGGCTCTCCCACGGTCACGGATTAGGCACTCGGGGTTTGATTGGGTGCGGTTAGGTTAATTTGATTGGATAATTCTAAGTTTTCCTCGAGTAAACATAGGTTTACTACATTTATGAGTATTATCCATATGACAGGTAAATTCTTCTTCATTAAAAGAATAAATGAACAACCATACAGATAAAGATAAAGATAAAAAAATCTTCATTCAATTTACTACCTGTGCGGATAAAGAATGGGATCAGAAATGGCGGCACATCTATTCACTCTATATATATTTGCGTCTATACTCGCACTCGTGCGAGTGCGAGTATAGACGCAAATAGTGTGCGAGCGAGAAGTGAATAGATGTGCCGCCCGGGTAGTAAATTGAATGAAGATTTTTTTATCTTTATCTTTATCTGTATGGTTGTTCATTTATTCTTTTAGGTTTAGGTTCATTTTTCCGCACAGGTTGTAGGTCCACACAGAACAATTATGAATGTCAAAATAGGTACATAATATCTACCGCTGGTTCGGAATGTCGATTTCTACTGAGAATAATAATAATAATTCTCACAACATCTCATACATTGACCTGATTCCGTACTAAGTAGTTTAAGCACTTGTGTTACAGATATCAGACAACAGAGGAACACAAATATATACTTAAATACATATATTACACCCAGACACTGAACAAACACAAGTGTTCATCGCACGAATGTTTGTCCACGGTGGGGATCGAACCCACGACCTTTGGCGTAAGAGGCAGGGTCACTACCAATTGCGCCATCCGGTCAGTCAGAATGTTGCTCAGAATGATTGGTAGAACAAGTGGTTAAAGGGATGTAAATGTTCACAGATACACCCTGTATGTATGTATGGTTGTTCATCTGTTCCCTCATAACTTCTATACTCAATACTCAATATCTTTATTGCATCTATAGGTTACATAATTAGTTGGTTCATAACAAATGTAGGTATCACTATACAGCGTGTTTATTTGATACGGGCGATTACTATCGGACCTAGGGAACCTGTTTACATACATTTCTTTAGGAAATTAAGGTACTTTTTATTTCATACAAAATAATTGAGCACGCAATGTATTGCATCCACTGGTAGTTAACGTTAATAACATCAATTAACGTAGACATAAGTATCTAAACGTCATACGAGTGTCATGACACTCATGTCACTTGTCATGTCAAACAAAGTTGGACGGCATACATTGCTGCTGGGTTGCACTTTAGAAAAATTATTACACCTAATTAACCACAAAATTTAATGAAATGATTATCTTATACGATTCGTAGGATCAGATATTATAGCTGGATTAATTATTCGCCCGTATAAAATACACACGCTGTAGACCCGGGAGGGCACTGCAATATGGGAGAGGACGCTCATTACTAAATTAGGATTAACTTTAAATAATATACCTAAATGACGCCCTGTTGGTCTAGTGGTTTAAGTACCGGGCCGTGATCTCGGGGTCCTGGGTTCGATTCCCGGGTCGATCGAAAAGTATGTTTCGAATTTTTCGAACATAGCTCGGGTTTGTGATCAAAAATCCGCATTTGGCAAGCGTGGTGATTAAGCCTAATCCCATCATAGTAGCGATGACTTGATTTCTATGATGGAGGCCTTTGCCCTGCAGTGGGACAGTTTATAGGCTGATAGTTTTTTTTTTTTAATATACCTAAATATAACTATAGTGAAATATAAAATGAAGTATGTAATTCTATATATACTATATATTCTTTATGTATTATTAGTATTTTCCTGTAAATATATTCTTAACTAGTTATCATATTTGAACGTCGTTAGAAGCGTCTTGATTGTCTTCTGGTTACGGCGATACGGCATAATAATTTCAGCAGAGACATTTTTCTTAAGTAAACAGTACACTTAAAAATTTCATCTCGTGTTCAGGCGGGACTTGAACCCACACCTTCCATAAACCGGGTGGACGTTTTACCAATTAGACCACTGAACGCGTTACTACGCCGACGAAATTTGTAAGTGCTTGATTCGATATGAGCTGTCGATAGTCTCATCAATATTGTAGGTATATTTACAATAAGATTGTAACCTGTAGTGTATGCCATAATAAATAAACAAATAAATGAATATCCAGTGGAAATATTATTACAAATATATGACCCCAGTTATGATGAGACTGCTAAATCAATAGTTGATATTTTTTATAGCAATCTTTTGCAAATTATTCTTAAGTAAATAACACACTTAAAAATTTCATCTCGTGTTCAGGCGGGACCCGATATACACCTTCCAATTTACTTAAGAATATAAAATTGCTTAATACATTTATTTATTGCAAAAGATTGCTATATAATATATCAACTATTGACAATTTTCTAGTTTCGTACTTTTCAGAGCGTGTTTTTTGGTAGTCGGGTTTTCGTTTTTTTTTTGCTGAAGCGCATCGCAACTGCCCCTACCCAGACTACGAGTACATGTCGATCACGATCACTCTGCCAAGAGTGTACCGGATAGGAAGGAGAATGCCTTATTGTAATCAAATCAAAAGCCTATTTGTATGTTGATGAGAAGCCTCAATCCGGAAGAAAAGACCCCGGAAGAAAGGCATGGTTGGGGATCCCCCATCCCTTCATCCGAAGGGGAGCTAATTACTTGCCTATATTGATTTGTAATTTGATTTTGACCCATTATGTTTTAATAAACAGGATTCCTACATAATAGTTGGCTTTTGTATAAATAGTCAGCTTTTGATTAAAAAAAAAGTAGAACTAGACTTTCTGTCGGAGTTTCAAAACGTAAAGTATCAGCCTACATGTATACTGTCCCACTGCAGGGCAAAGGCTTCCATCATTAGAAGTCAAGTCATCGCTACTATGATGGGATTAGGCTTAATCACCACGCTTGCCTAATGAGGATTGGTGATCACAAACCCGAGCTATGTTCGAAAAATTCGAAACAAACTTTTTGGCCGGGAATCGAACCAAGGACCCCTAGATCAGGCCCCGGGTAATCCACCAGATCAACAGTTACAAAAACGGAAGTTAATATCCTCCAACCGATTACGGCTACGGCTGTCGATTGTAACGATCAGCTACATACGCAGGATATATTATGCTTAGTGCTCAAGTGTGTGCGCCAACACAAGTGCACTCTCTACTCCGATGGAACACTAGCGTGACACGACCTAAAAGGGATCGGGTGCAAAACCAATGGCTTAACTTGTTGTCCGAGGCACGGGGGGACAAGGCCGCCAACTTCCAGAATCTGAGCAAACACTAAGAAACTCTTACCGAAAACAAGTACCTACAACCTGTGCGGATAAAGAATGGGATCAGAAATGGCGGCGCATCTATTCACTTCTCGCTCGCACTCGTGGGGTGCGAGTATAGACGCAAATAGTGTGCGAGCGAGAAGTGAATAGATGCGCCGCCATTTCTGATCCCATTCTTTATCCGCATAGGTAGTACATTTTTTTGGCCCGACCCGGGGAAAAATGGAAGATAAAATAAGTAGTACCTACAAGGACTTGACGAAGTGTGACATGGGCACCCCTCTCCCTTTATCGTGCGATATGATTTATGATGGGTGACTTTTAACCCCTAGCCTAATAACTCATGGATAAATCCTCATTCTAGCGTGTCATTCACAGTTATGTTCGTATATCTATGTCACTTGGAGTCTTGGACCATGATCTGGGAGGATTGAGAACTGACATTTGGGAAATATGCTAACTATAACGAAGATACCTTCGCAACCCAGATAGTGGAATCAGACCAGCTAGATCGTGGTTACAGTTCCGAAACAAACTGAAAAGTGCAGGATTCCTGACGATATTATCCCTCACTGCCGAGCACGAATGCACATCGATTTAAAAAATCCAGAGGTGCATGCTCGGATTCGAACCTACAACCTTTCGTTTGGAAGCGTTAGCCACTGAGCTGCCATAGCCCCTAACTTAAGGTTAAATCATAACAATAATACCCCAGTTAATATACGAGTACATGGTATTAGCGCAAGCAAGCAGCCAACAAAGACTTGAAGGACGAATTTGTTAGCTTTAAGTAACGGATGTAGTTTGAACGTTAAGATAAGAAAGCTGATGATAACACATTATGCACGTAGACTGTACTTTACCTCCCACAAAGTTAACAGTAGAACTCGTTACGATAAGGGGTTGTTCATTAATCACGTGAGGCTTGAAAGGGGGGGGGGAGGGGTTTGATAAAAATCAAGAAAATAACACAAGGGGGGGGGGGGGGGTGTAAGATATCCGCTGTATTTTTTTATTCGTCCAACGTTTTTCGTATGATTACACTCTTCGTTTATTATTAATATTATTTTTATTGCAATCAAAAAGCACTTGCACCCTAGTGTAGAAATTTTTATCATGGTCCTTAATTTCAGAATTTAAAAAAATTATAGTTTATACCTGTATTTAGGTAGTAAAATATACGTGATCTTGGGAAAGGGGGGGGGGGGGGTTAGTCTTAAACCTCACTACGTATCACCAAGGGGGAGGGGGGGCTTAAAAAATGCTAAAAAAAGATGACGTGATTAATGGACGGCCCCTAAGGGTGCGTTCCACAGAGGTAGAGCTGCGCGAAGTTGAGCGGAGATTTGTAAAAATTGACCAATCTTATTATTAAAAATACACATCACATCTAATTTGAGCAATGTGATTGGTCAATTTTTGTAAGTCTCCGCTCTACTTTGCACAGCTCCGCTTCTGTGGAAACGCAGCCTTACCGTTAAACAAGCATTATCATTATTTCATTTTCTATGGTTTACGCACATTACTTGCGGCCATACATTAAATCCTACTTTAAGTTATTAGTGGAGGCGAAACTAAAAGGTCAGGTGAAACTAAAATCACTTGTACCTGAATAATTTACAATTTTAGAGAAAGGTGAACGGTAAAGTTGGATATTAAGGGGTCCAGCTTTACCAAAGGGTGGAAGGAATAGGCCAAGCCGCAGAGCCGAGGAAGGGACGGGAAAGGCTCGCATTTAGAAACAAATGTCAGTGACTATGTCAGGGATAGGGAAACTATCTTTCGCGTGCCATCTCTCTAATGAAATTAATAGGGGCCAACAGTGGCGTAGCGAGGGTGTCACCAGGGGCGAAGAGCCACCCCTCCCAGGGTGAAGATTTGGCCGCCTTCTTTCGTTTGCCGCTCGGGGCCGTCGATAGTCGCCGGGCGGATTTTAACGCTTCACGGGCCGTACTTTCCCCATCCCTGGACTAGGTGGATGGGATGGGAAGAGACCCAGAGGTCCTAGTCTAAATGGATGGTCATACCAAAAAGTTTGACACTAGATACCAAGCTAGTTATGATGCCCTACACAATAGCGACCGTGGGAGAGCCACGCTTCGGCATGAATGGACCGGCTCGACCGGAGTGATACCACGGTTTCACAGAAAACCGGCGTGAAGCAGCAGTGCTGTGTTTCGCTGCGTGAGTGAGGGTACCGGAGGGTCAATCCAGGGGAAAGGGGGGTTTAAAGGTTGGCAGCGCACTTGTGACTCCACTGGTGTCGCGTCTGCGCATCTGCCACCTATTATATGTATAAAAAGAAAAAAGATAAATATAGATGAAAGACTTATCATAAAGGATCAATTGGACATTGTATGGAGACTAGTTGCCCGCCCTAACTTCGTTTCTGGACTAATTTTGCCATTAGTTTCAAGCATCACTAACAGATGGCGTTGGGTGTCGATTGCATCGCGAAAGTGTTTCGTCTTTTCTAGCGTTGTCGTGTTCTACAGGATTTACCTTTTTATATATAGGTAGAATATATAAAGATGATGTTGCATGAGAACGTCATCACAAACTCACTGTCATTAGCGTTCCCCGAGGCCGGCTCTAAGGTCCATATCTGTTTCTTTTTTAGGCTGGTCCCGTTGGCATTGATCTTGAAGCCGAAGGTCTCCGCCGTGAGGTACCGGTACCGCGAGTTGATGAGCCCGATGGTCCACCAGCCCTTCTGCTGGTTTTGCGTGATGATGTCCCCGCCCGACCCGTTCATGTCCCCGTTGCTGTGACCGTTCAGACCGTTCATGGTGACCTGGGGACAAGGGAGATGGTAGGTTTAAATCATGGTGTGTTATAGATTGTAACTGCCAGTATCGAGGCAAATAAAAGCGTAGGGATTTCAAAACAAAATCACTCTATGGGACGATGAAATCAGACATTAATAAATAAATGACCTACTTTAAGATATAAAAGATAATGGTTTTTAGTAACTGTAATTTAAGCTAAGGAAGAGTGATTTTATCTGACACAGGTGCTGTGTCAGATAAAATCACTCTTCCTTAGCTTAAATTGTAATTGTACTTAATAGAGAAAGTCTACACTTGTAAAAGATTTGGTTTTTGAATAAACATTTATCATTATTCATTATCATTATTCATTATTTTAATGAATTTTGTAACGATACTCGAACTCCTTTGTTGCTGGCTGTTGCTGGCTGGTTTATTGTCAGAAGAAAATATATGCTTTTGAATATGGACTCCTGAGGGGAGCATCAAGTAACCACAAGTAACCATAACAATATATGGTTACGCGGGGGTTCGCTATTTTACTGTGCGCTGACTGTGCGCGGCTAATTTCTGATTAAAAATTCGTCGTCCGCGGCGGCAGCCCTCTGTAAGTAACCCGTAGTATCTTCTACTTAGTTTGTGAAGTAACCTCTCTAAGCCCTCTTGACACTCCCCTCAGGTGTCCATATTGAAAAGCATACATTTTCTTCTAAATTACTGACATTAAATCGACAGCCAGCAACGAAGGAGTTCACCATCGTTACAATATACATAATAAAAAATGACCTGGGCAAGACACTTCGTCTAAAAGTAAAGTAAAGAAAAGGATCAGTCTATAAACTGTCCTACTGCAAGTCAAAGGCCTCTATCATAGAAATCAATGTTGCTACTTTGATGGGATTAGGCTTAATCACCACGCTTGCCAAATGCGGATTGGTGATCACAAACCCGAGCTATATTCGAAAAATTCGAAACATACTTTTCGCTTGACCCGGGAATCGAACCCAGGACCCCGACGTCACAGCCCACCAAACCAACCACTAGACCAACAGGGCGTTCATCTAGTCACACACAATTTATATTCCCTGCGAATTAAGCAAAAGGCGTCTTTAAACCATAGAATTCGAATGTACAGTCAGAATCAAAAGTAGCTGAACATTTTAGACATTTGTCACACTAACCATTGCGCAGTTTTAATAAGTGTTTGACTTACTCAAGCTGCGCAAAACTTAATGTTGACATGACAAAGTTCTATAATGTTCAGCTACTTCTGATTCTAACTGTACAAGAAGAACTATGTCATTAGATAGGCGATACCAAAAACTGAACCTAAGTCTATGCTTTCAACACATCCCACCTTATCATAAATCGCGATCTAAAGTAATTACCATACTAAAGCTCATGTCATCCCGTTCCAACACCCATCGTTTAAAGGAGCTGGTACGAATCTTATTCCGGGACTATTCTTAGTCCGCGATTTGTAATAAAGGGGGACCATGTTATGGTAAAAATGCTCAGAATTTGAACATAAACGTTATGGATTTTGAATTTGTTTAATTAAGAATACAATTTTAAAATATGCATTTTGACATTCAATATAATTCACAATTTCATCAATTTTTATTCACCTGTATTCCATTAGTGTGTATAGTGTACCATTTATGTTTGATTTGATTAATTACTAACATTAGGGTCACTGCTACTAATAATTTCGATATGGTTTATGCCCGAAATAAATTATTTTTATTTTCTGGTCATTTGCAATCAACCTACATTTCGCTTGCAGAAATAAAAGATGACAAGCGTTGAATAGATTTGCAAGCCATTAGTTTCTGCAAAAACATCGTCCAAGTAAAGAAAGCCACAATTGAAATGCTGACAACCGTGAGCTCCGCAAAGACAATACTACAGTTGATTTGTCAAAACTTTCAAACGATGACCGATGCACAATGAATACGTTACAATCCATTCATCTCCGGTTCGCTTATTTTCTGAGGCACTCGGCGAAATTTTCCCAACACAAAAGCCGTAGAAAAAAAGAGTTTCTCATTTAACATTCTTTGTATTACCTAGTAGTGGAAACTAATTAGGCTAGTGAGTTACTTATATTTAATAAGTCTGAATGTATTAGTATTTATTAAGGTGTTTGTTTCCTCAATAAAGAAAATAAAATGAATAAATTAACCTAGACATCATTTGGTGGATACTAGAATTCCGTACAAATAATTAGTAAAACAAAGGAGTCATTACATTCCTGGCCAGACTTGATGCTTCTTGTAATGTGCGTGACCATAAAAGTGGTCATAATCAAATTAAATTCTTAAATTATGTAGGTACTTTTGAGTAAGATTTGAGCCTTTCAGTATGAATTAAGATTCTTAAAAAAACTCTACTTACATTTGTGGAATTATGAAAAGACAGTAACGTTTTCAGACGTAAGTACGGTTATTTGTAGACCTAGCAAAATCGTATCTTTGAAAAGATTGGAACATTTCAAAAAGATATTCGGAAGTGTATCATCTGGCTGAGCCGGATCACTGAGCCGTTTCAGTAAACAGTTACACATCTAGTAGTAGTCTAGTTATTAAGCACGTGACAAAATTTGGATCTAATGCTGAAATTATGCCATTGAAAAAATGTTGTACAATGATTCTGATGGTGGTCGCACTGTAGTTTGTGGGAGTTGAAAGATTCCTTAAGCTTGTTTTTCTTTAACCTCCGGTTTTTGTAGCAATTTTCTTCCTATTTATGGTTAATTCTTCCAACGGTCAGTCCGAGTAATTACAGCAGACTTGGCCGTATAAGCTGTAATGAGGCTATTACTGCTGCCGCCAATAAATCGACGTCGAGAACCTTACTTGGTAAATACGCAAATTGAAGGTATCCAAACAGTCGTGGGTTTGATAGTAGCTATTTGCATGCGAATGTGAGACTGCTGTCTTAAAGTCGATATTAGGTGTCTGCTGGCGGCAAAGATAGGAACCTACGGATTTTTACAGACACCTTAGGGACGAAGTCTAACTGCCACACTCAGTCGTTGATTAACTTAGTTGGCTACTTAAGAAAAAATATTGACACTTATTTTGATACGCATAAAGACTACCGATACTGAAGTTAATGAACATTAGCTTAAATGACATCTCTGAGTGCGGCCGTACATTACCTAAACATAACTTTAGGATACCAGAATCATTAATTCAGAGTTCTATTGTAAGTACGAATTCTGTGTGAGCTACGTCATAGGTACATCGGCCTTCTCCTATTACGAATACGTTATTACGTTCCTATACCCAAAGGTTGTACAGAAGAAATCGCTACAAGCGTTTGTTAGTGTTGTATCATACTTGTATTTTATTTTTGTGCATCATGTGTAGATATATATTCTTTATATCTAGGTATCTAACTCGACGGGAACCAGTCAAAATATATTTAAAAACAAACTGAGAAAGTACTTTCTTGATTTGGTTTAGAAGTATATAACTTCATATGTTAAGACTCAACCGATCCTGCAGACTAACCGTGTTAAAAGTTTCGCAGGATAAGTGTAATTTGTGAACGAAAAGTTTAATAATAAAAATAAATAAAATAATAAATAATCCTTACGCGTCCACTTGTTCTGCTTATTTTTCGAGTTGCCAATATATCGCTCAGCCTAGCTCGTACAAATTCTGCATTTATAAATAAATCTCATTGAAAGTAGACCCCATGTGAGGTCACAGAGTTCGTCGTAGGTCGTTGTCTAGACAAACTCGTTAGTTACTGGCGGACGAAACTGTGATAGGGATCTGTAGCATTTTGAGCTTTCAGCCGAAAGTAATAAAGTCGTGCTAGTGTAGCTAAACGACTGATATACATTCAGCAGTTTACTAGCGTTTTACTATGCACTTACTGGTTGAGATTGGTCTGTCGACTAAGCCCCGCTGCTTCCGTAAGATAAAAGATTACGGGAATTGAAGACGTAAAGTGGTCGTTATTCCCGGATATTTACCGGGCTTTACAAGGCGTTTATAATTTGATACCTACTAAATTCTTTCTCAAGTTGGAATTCACAACTAAATGAATACAAATGATTAATGTACACGGGGCAAAACGCATCTACGGGGGAAAGTATCAGAATTTCGATCGGGAGGAAGGGTTTGGTTCAAATTATCCATTGATTGGCAAATGTAAACCTCGCAATTTGACCCGGATACTGTGTGTGTTTTGCCGCCCTTTTCAAACAAGAGTACGCTCTTCTCTTTGAGGTCCCTAAGTCGTAGCCGTAGGGAAACACTCCTGCAGGCAAACCGTTCCACAGAACTGAGGTACGTGGTAGAAAGTTCTGCGAGAAACGTATCGTAAGTATCCACAATTTTGAGAAACTATGAGTTTTACAAATGATCTTTTCCCTCACTCGAATCAAGACCCCCCGCAATATATGTAGATAGATAGATATAATATAGAAGGCGCAATCTTATCCGCTGAGCTACAAATATTTTTTCTACAAAGTAAAGATGGTAATTCAGCGGCATCGGTTTGTGTAATACTAGTTAGGCCTATTATACTGGACACAATGCTGAGCAGGACGTCACGCTCCGCCGCCAAGGCCTGCGCTGCGCCTGCGCTGGGTCAAAGCCTCATGTCATTGTGGCCCTAACATCCGTCCATCTCCAGGAATGACGTCACGTCGTTGGTATACATATGTATACATGTAGTTTGTAAGCACTGTTGCTGTAGGGGAAACAAGATCCTATCTCTATGTAGGTTAAACAAACTTGACAAAAATATATGCTGTTCCATACACAATAAAAAAACCGACGAATTAAGAACCTCTTCTGTTTTTAAAAAATTATCTGTTTCGTAAAAATGTATTTTTTTCATGATTTAGCAGTTTCCGAGTAGCTCATCATTTTACATTTATGATGTGGCATGGTATCTTTGGCTCACAGATCACCTGGTTTGATTGTACTTATTTTATCTCCACACATTATAAATTTATCATTGTTGTAACGATATAAATAGCATGGACTATGTCTTAAATCATTTTTTTATGTGATAAGGGCAGACGAACAGTCGTCGCGCATGGACACCCGCGACACCAGTGGAGTCACAAGTGCGCTGCCAACCTTCAAACCCATTTTCCCACGGATTGGGCCTCCGGTACCCTCACTCACGCAGCGAAACACAGTCGAGCCGGCCCATTCATGCCGAAGTGTGGCTTTCCCACGGTCACATGTAAGCTCATTGATTCCTTTATACATCACAGAGGTCACTGCACGCTTTTAGGACTTAACTTATGTCGGTTCAACGACCTTTGATCTTTACGTTTAATACAAAAAGGTCACACCTTAAATGTAAATGAATGACTATAGGGACTATCTAAACTATATAGGGACTATCTAAACTGTAACATTCTATAGGTACGGACAGCCACACGTCAATAAGTAAAGAAATCTGCCCAATTTCTTCAATACTTCTCAACATCACATACATTGATCTGACTCCGAGATAGGTAGCTCAAGCACCTGTGTTACGGATATCAGAATCAACAGTAGGATTAAAAATATGTATATACATATAATACTTTTCTTTTGTGAATACATACTTACAATACATAGAAAACACCCAGGTCAATACAGACAGACATGTTCATGCACACAAATGTTTGTACTGTGCCGGGATCGAATCCGCAACTACCACTTTTCCAAACGGGTCTCAAATATTAGAATTGATTATTTAACGTCTATCAATAGTTTCTTCTAGGTTATTTATTTATTAGGTCTGCCAACATTGTTACATTACAGCATGTGTGTTAAAAATTCATTAATATCTAAAGATTACAATGTAACAACAATTACAGGCAAACACAGCATTAGTACGTAAATGACAATTAATTCCGGACCGGACCGTTCATGTACAGTCAACTCTAAAAATATGTATACACTTTAGGACGTTGTCACAATATTAATATAGAAAAGTAGACCTCTACTTTCTTATAGGTAAGTATTGTGACAAGGTCCTAAAGTGTATACATATTTTTGGAGTTGATTGTACAATCAACAGCACGTCTAGGCATCGTTAACAATCTAATTTCTAATTTGATATTGATTCATATGTACTTATTTGACAGTAGGTCTGAATAACCCACCATCATTAATCGATGTACGTCATCTTATCGATTCTACCATCGAAAACGAAAGCTTAGTCTGGCAACAAAAGTCACAAAATAACTTTTGTTACAACTTTCTTGTCACAACTCAATTCGGCCTCCCCTTATCTTTTGCTCCACAAATTCAACGAACTGTAAAATCAACAATGATCCAGCATAGGAGCCATCTATCTCTGCTCATTTGTTGTGTCATACCAGCGATTGAGCTATTATCTCATCTATTGGAGCATGGTCTCCACATGACAACGCGAGGAGCGTCTAGGCCGCCTGTGACGTCATAATGGGACTAGGCGCGCTCAGAGGGACAGGATATAATTATGGCTTTTTCAAGTACACTTACATTGCATGCACCATTTGCTTTGACGCTAGGATTAATGGGCCCGTACAAATTGCTCGTAATATTTGCAAGCCGAATAGGTATGGATAGTATGTAAGGAGATTCAATTTTATATATTAGTGACTGCTCATGGATACAATTTACAGTGTATTACGTTTAATGTTCCCGGATACAATTTACAGAATATTACGGAATTTCCTCAAGGATAGAAGTAATGTAACACATGAACAATTTGTGGGTTGATTTGGTTGTGTTGTGTTGTATATTTTGCATATATCTACTGAACACATATATTTGACTGCCTAGGTGGCACAGTGGTTAGTGGGTCGCACTTTAAAGCGAGGCTGTGCAAGAGGTCCCGACTTCGATCCCCGGGTCGGGTCAAAAATTTGTACCTAAGTTTTCGGTGAGAAATTCTAGCCCGGAGTCTGGAAGCTGGCGGTCTTGTACCCCGTGCCTCGAAAAGCATGTTCAGCCGTTGGTCCTGCTCCTAATCACTCTCCGGTCGTGTCATGCTGGTGTCCCATCGGATTATAAGTGTACGGGAATAGAAAGTGCACTTGTGTTTGCGCACACACTTGAGCACTATAATTAATATCCTGCGCACGTGGCTGATCGTTGAGATTGGCCGCCTGTAGTCGCAATCGGTTGGAGGATATTATGTATTTAACTATTTAACAAATTAAATATTGCCAATGTGATTTTGTTTTTCGAAATTCTTTTTGGAACAGTACTAATCTCATTTTGATTAATTTTTAGGATACTGTAAATATGTGGTTTATTTTTTTAATGCTACTTGAACTTGGTATAAAGTGTAATATATAAGTCATCATTTGAAGTAATTTTAAGAAATACGCAGTACCTTCTTAGATATTTACAAGCAAGCAAATGAGCACATTTTTTTAAAAATTAAAAACATACAAAAAGTGAGACAACACAGACAATAGCTAAAAGTAGCCTTTGGAAAGTTTCAAGTGAAAGGCAAGATAATAAATACCAATAAAACATAAACCATTTACTACCCCTTATAATGTGTCCCAAAAGATACAAAGTACTTAATAAATTCTCTATATAGTTATGTCTCAATATACTTCAGTCAGTTTATTTATGTCACTATAAAAAAGCGCTCGTGTAAATATTTTGAATTATACATTCGACTTTATTTTTGTTTATACTGTATAAAAATGTGGCGATCAAGCTTTGAACATACCTACCTACTTCAAAATTTGAGTTGTAAACTCGGATGCCATCTAATTCTATGGTTGTAAAAGAGATAGGAAAGTAAATTCTAACAGGCCGGTATCTTTCGATAAATATTCCGTTGTAGCTTCTTTTAAATAGTGATTTCGTCATTTCTTCTTCTTGCAATTTCTTGTGTGTCCGTCTACGAACCATTTTGCTGAAATCAGTATTGTTATAACTCCCTTAGGTTACTTAGAATCATCTGTTTACGTTTTTAACCGACTTCAAAAAGAAGGAGATTCTCAATTCGACATGTATATATTCTTGAAATATAAATCGAATAATTGTACTTTTAACACTTAAGATAGACTTGTCTATTGTAAGAGAAACTCAAATAAGATTGAATATAGGCGCAATTGTGAACTAAATGATAATGATTATGGAACTGAGGATGTTGCCTATCGCTGTGCTACAAGCACTAACGTTAATTATAGCACTATGTATAAACTAGTCATTGTATATAATTGCGAAATAATAGAAGGAAACCAAATTACTAATTTGCATAAACTCGTTCCTCCAAGTTTGCATTTGGCCTTCACTTGGGTATTTACTTAGATATATGTAAAAAAGTAAAGTATCAGCTCATAAACTGTCCCACTGCAGGGCAAAGGCCTCCATCATAGAAATGAAGTTATCGCTACCTATGATGGGATTAGGCTTAATCACCACGCTTGCCAAATGCGGATTGGTGATGACAAACCCGAGCCTAGTCCTAGATATTCGAAACATTTTAGCTCGACCTGGGAATCGAACCCAGGACCCCGAGATCACGAGGTTCGGTACTTAAACCACTATACCAACAGGGCGTTATATATGTAATAGATATATTATGTAAATATAAAAAAAACACAACATCGCATACACTGATCTGACTCCGAGATAGGTAGCTCAAGCACTTCGCTCATCTAGGACTACAAAGACTGTCAAAAATTGCAACCATGGGTTAATGATGCCAAAATGTTCCAAAATGGTCAATACAGGTGCTACAAAGTCATTTTTATTATTCAACAAATGTGCGTAAGGTGGCTCCAATGTCTTTGTTACAATGGTAAAAAAATAGACTCGCCCTGAGTTCAACAACGCCATAACGGTCAGTTATGCGGGACATCCCGAAACTATGCTGGAAGAAGGAACACAAGGACACCACCAGTGATTTATGTGCATTTAATTATTGTTAATAATTCAATATTATCTTTTACTGTATGTAATAAATAAGTACTTACGGCAAATTAAGTGTTTTAACCTAACAAAACTAACTACCATTTTAATGCCACAACTTGCAAATTAAAACATTTTCAATGCAACAATGAAACAAATGTATATAAATCACTATTGTGTTTTTTTCAATACTTACCCTTGAGATTCACATTTTGTTATAATATCCTCTAGTTATACAATCAAACATCCAAATGACCTAGTTGCAGTTACAAATAATATAAAACGAAATAAAATCAAACCAAAAAGAACTGTAAAAAAAAGTTTAAAACGCTGTCCTGTAAAATATGCAAAATGACATTTACGTCTTTGTAGTACTAGATGAGCGACTTGTGTTATGAATATTAGAACCAACAACTGAATATTACAAGTACTCAGCATGTTATTTCCAGTTGCATACGAAGCGGCATCTTTGGAGCCCGGGGTACGCCTGGACCCAGCGCGAGCGATGATAGCTTAGTGGATAAGAATGCGCCCTCCATACGGGGGGTCGTGGTTCGAATCCAAGCATTCACCCCTTTATTTTTTAAATCTATGTGCACATTTCCTCCATTAGCTCGACTGTGAGAGAAAATCGTGAGGAAACATGCACGTCTCGGATAGTTTCTCAAAATTATGAATACCTACAATATTTTAGATAATGATTCTAACCATGTAACCGCGATCCAGTTCCCAGACCTTCCCCTGGCGAAGGTCAGGGCGGCAGTCACTTCAGTGTAATTACTAGACTTTCCCGAATCCTGTATCATAGTCCTAGCGTGTCCCGGGCTTCGAAGCGACAGCTTTGGACTGTAACTGGGAATTACATGTTGAAATGAAGTTAGAATCTAGATTTTGTGAATTTACCTAACATAGCGATTGTCAAAGCTAAACTAGTCTTCAGAAAATAAACTACAGTTAGAGTTAATCAGATGATTAATGACTTCATGCGAGTAAAGAGACATAAATAAAGTTTAACGCGCCACTAGAAACTGTAGTGAGGCGTTACCACAACCGCACACCCGACACCCGATAGCGATGTTACTTGTATGTTATGCGCCTCTTGTGAATCATCTCGGGTAAGTTGCCTTAAAGGAATCTCGGGCCAGATAAATACTAATAATAAAAAATAAATTAAAGATAAAAAATAATTAAAAAAACGGTTAATTTATGTGGTACACGCAGTAGAGTAGATAATGGTTGATATTGAAAAGATATCAGCGACTATAAATAACTAAATTGGAAACGAATCCTTAATGGTATTTGTACATAGATACATATAGCTTTCCGCGCAAGTCGGTTTAATTTGCTTGAAAAAAGAAAGATACTAAAATAAAGATTTTAAAATAGTAAAGAGTGGGTTAAAAGCGATATCTATGTTTTGACATCAGTTAATAAAGATCCACTAGATCTTCATCAGACTAACAAACCAGAGCAATATCATAAAAGTAATCATGCAATCTTCATTACTGTAATTATTTTCATATTTGGGATGTCAGTCAGTTTTGATAATTAACTATCGTTACTCCCAGTTAGAGTTCTAGGTCATAACAAAGCTATATGGCGGCGTGGAGTAATGGCTGAAGTGATGCATCATCTGTCACTGTACCGTAGTCACTAACGGGTCTATTTTCAAGCATCGTAGAAAGCTGAGAATTACGTGCGAAACAAACAACCAGAGCTACTCAGTCAAGGCTGAGAACTAGTTTCCTTAAATTTAAGGCATATAAACAGTAAAATATAAATAGCCTCAAAACTATTAATGACATCCTGCGAAGTGACCTCGTCCCGCAATAAGCACGATAATGTTGATGATGATAATCCCCAAACTACAGGGAAATAAGACCGACTAGACTGTTACAATTTAAGAATTATTATCTCAAGCATTGTGAGTATCCACAGTTTGACAAACTATCTGAAACGTGCAGGTTTGTGCAACGCAGAGTTGATGGTAGTAATGTGCGTACATTGATTTGAAAAATCCAGAGATTTACAAAGATGAAACCAGAAATCACACTGCCATAGATCACAGATGTCATAAGTAAAACAATTAAAATAAAATAAAATAAACAATTTCATATTATAATACTCCATGTACCTACAGGACTTTCAAGATCATTATGGCTCTCACCAACTTTGACTCACAGGGAATTCATTATTAGAAATTTCTTATACCTCTATTAGTAATGAAGATAAATGAGGCTAGGCTCAGAATTAATAGTCGTTTGCAGTCTAGGATAGGCGTAGTGCCGTTAGTCCCGCGCTACGAAGACTGATGATCACAGTAATCCATGCTATTATATACAAGAAACATAGGACCCAATATTTAATTGCGCATTGGCATTTGTTATCTGCAATATTACGGAATGAGCTTTTGTAGAAATAATAAGTTGAAATTAAACAAATTTCAAGATTCAATGTTCACTGTGTGTTGAAAAATTTTCAACTATTATTTTTTTTCCCCCTCAAGGAAGAAATCACTGCTTGTTGTTGATATAAAAAATATCTATGTATCTGTCTATCTACACAGCCAATACTGAAAAAGAAACCAGAAGAAGAACATCGGCCCTAAGAGTCGTCCGCGATGCGTCAACTCCTGTGTTGGTCCTTGTTATCACAGCTGAGTCAATGGTTTTATAATTAGGTCGGCATCGCGGGGCCCTTGACCTTAACAGGCATTATTCTCTTCTTTTGTCAGTTTTATCATCATTCACTTTGCGTGAAGCCGAAGAATATCAGTTCCAAAGGATCCACAGTGATGCGTCAACTTCTGGACTTAATCCATCGTGGTTATCTTCTCTAAGGCTTTATTATAATTAGCCCGATATTGTAAGGTCTATGACCTTAGCACCTGTTATGTTAAGAATTACTAAGATTACCTACTCTTTCATACTTCTGTCGGTGTTATCATCATTCAAGTTGAAGCAGAAAGCATTCCAGAAGAAGAACAAGCCCTAAGAATCGTCTTTGACGCGTCAACTCTTGTGCATGTCGTCGTTATCACCGCTGAGTCAAGGGCTTTATAATTAGCTCAGTATCGCGGTCCCCGACCGCCTCCTCGTAAATCAGCAGCGATAAATAAACAACGGCTGTGGCGAGCCAGAACCAGTCCGGGTATGCAGGGCTGTTTCTTGTTATTTTTTGCATGCACATATTCATTACATTTTATAGGACTTTCCCCTAATCTTCTATTGGATTTAGAATCATAATAATTAAATAAAATATTACTCCACTCTTTTACAACATTCAAAACCTAAAAGCTGAGTAAGCAGATATTCGATGAAAATTATTGTAATTTTAAAAAAGAAGTAGTAAAGAGAAACAAAATTAAATATCTACTTAATTAATTCGATTCCTTAACACTGACATGTTCTTAACAGAAGTCCTTAAATAAAAGCAGATTTAAAAACAATGTAGAAATCTATAAAAATTCTGTTGGGATGGACTAATTTGTCCATGCTGGTAGTTGTTATTTTATCAAGGATCATATTGTTATCCTTTAAAACTATTAATAGAAAGATAATTCTAGGAATCATACATTTGGCAACCCTAATGTACTCTTCGAAGTAGGTGGTGGTGGTGAGGTGGAGAATGTTTACAGCGCTTTGTTGACTTCGAAAGTAAATAATTCCTACAAGGAGGAGCAACGAACGGAATTTATAACTTTTCTTTTAAGAATAATAATAAAGAAACCATTTATTCAGTGTTACAAAACATACAAAAGACGGTACATTCAAGTAATAAAAAGGTAAATATTTTAGTTGTTAGTATTCAAACGCAGGATAGGCCGTGTGGTCCCCGGCAGAGTAGAATAGGCCACCCTCACTCTTACCGAGGTGTCGTAAAAGGCGACTAAGGTAAAGCTGCTGGCATGATCATCAGCACCCAGAGAAGGAAAACTCTGCATTTATATCAAAACCCTCGCCAACCCGTCTGCCAAGCGTGGTGAGTATGGCAATTACCCCTCATGTGATTGAGGGAGGCCCGTGCCCCAGCAGTGGGGACTTAAATGGGCCGGTGATGATGATGATGATGAAACGCAGGATTCTTTTACATATTTTTCCACGAGTGGCCATTGCAGTTACTATATCATGACTTAATCATTTATTTTCTTAATTCTTAATACAAAAGATATTTAGACGTTCCTATGACTACGAGTTTGTTTTGGAATTTTATACAATTAACAAAGATGATTCGTACAGTCAAGCATTACATACAACTTTCTGATGAATAACTTCAATAAGCAGTCCATTTACAGCGACATCTCCATTACATTTTAATAAGCGATGCAAGCAATCAACATCATTGAGAACAAATGCAGCGACGAGTGTATCTGTGCAGTGAATCTCGCCGCATCTCAAACATGCATTGTGATTTCGCGATGTACGGGTTGTGTGGCCGAGGACCGGTCTCTGCAGTTTGTTAGTAAACTCCCGGACCGGTTGGACGGGCTCAAACGCAACGGTATCGCTGCCCAGCTTTGGGACCTCGGCCTTGAGATGTGACGGAATGGGACTGAGATTGATTGGTACATCAACTGTCGGATAATTGTCCCGTTTAAAAAGCGAATTCGGACATTTCAATCGGGATTCTTCAATGCTGGTTTGTATCTTATTATTGTACTTTTTTCTCAAATGAAACTCTGTCTTATTTAAAACGAGTAAAGACTGAGATTCTTGCTGGTGTTTTCTCAGTAAACATCGACATTTTGAAGTAGCTGTAGATTATTTTTGTCAATCATATCATAAGTGTTCTTTAAGGACTTAAGTTAGGCATAAATAATGTTTCTAATATCTGTAGTGAAATACATGACTCTCACTTGTAGTAGCGAAGAACACACAAAGTACTTTTCGTACTTAAAATTATGACTTAAGTATTTTTTAAAAGTACTATAATGAATAACATCAATGTTCCTGATTGGTCGATACGACTTCTAATGGTAAAACGAAAGGCCAATTCTACAATAAACGGAAGATCCACAACAGTTTTCTAGTCTTAGTTAACGCTTCAAATGAATCAGTTAGAAGCTTTCTCAGAATTGGCGATAAGATAAGGCCGGGACGCTGTTGTGCCGGTCTCCGGCCATCGGTTTGTGGGTAAACATCGTTATCAGACGGATAGTTTTCGGACAGCTGTTGGGAGAACTTCCTCGGACACTTTGCGACATCGATAAGGTATAGCAATTCAATTTAGCGACATCGATAAGCAAATCAATTAGTCTTAGAAAATTGTATCAGATTTATTTTGGTTACATCTACTAACATCGATGCGGATACTTTTTTATGTAAGACCAAACGCTCTTATCTTATAGAAATCTGTATTAAGCCAATCGCCAACGTGATGGAAAGAGGTCACCTCCGCCCATAGACACCTACAACACCCGACGCATCATAAATGCGAAGCTTTTTTCTTGAACCAGGTCGTATCTATTCGGGAATACAACCGATGGGGCTGCTTCCACCGTTTTCACATATTTCCAGTTTATGAAAAAGTAGACATAACACTATTTTCTATCACGAATCTCAGCATGAAGTAGTATTGTTTTCCACGGAAATCAATCTTACTTAGCAACTGATTCATATCACTCACTGATGTAAAACCGGTTAACGGTACGAGGCATGTGCCTCTTCGACGCATTGAGTAAGGTCCAGAAGATTTATGACCGCAATATATAAATGTAAGTGTTTATGTCATGGCTGAAATGGGATTTTATTTTAACCATCTTTTATGTCTATCGATTTTTTCTTTCTTAGCTGGGTATAATATTTTGCATAGTTTCAATCAAACCATGATTTAAGAGAAAATACATGTGAAAGTTCCTTTGATATTTAAGAGAAAAGTGCATCCCTTGCAATGCGGGGCTTGCGGGGACCAGTACGTAAGCTGTACGACATCATCCAATCAAACAGAAATAATCATCAAATATTTTGTAATGCACAGGTAAATACTTATTTTAGGGTTCTTCAGAAGTTTCTTTATTTTCTGATTCTATTGCTGTCCATTCCTTGCACTTTCAAATGTACTACGTTTCTCCTCAATACCTGTCCTGTTACATCGTTCCTTTCGGGGTTACAACCTCTCGGAAAACACTTATACTATTTATTAAATAACCATGCACAAATTTGCCCTACCCGTCACTTTAACATACACTTTATCTTCTTCATTTAAACTTGAATCAGTAGCTCGTCTTTTCCTATCCCCATTGTATATAGGGATGCAAGCCCGGAGGTATAATAACTAAAACACAATTGACCCCCCTCATAGCCCATATGGGGGTACATAGGCATTATGGGTATCTGGCAGAGCCTACGACTACCCACGATCCCCGAGCAGATGCCTGACGGCGATGCTACACTTGCTTGATCTGCCCATCTTAACGAGGGGGCGACCGCACAAACCATACCTACAAGAAGCCTAAAACTAATGTAAAATTTTAAATAAAAAGCTGAAGTTAAAGAGTACACCAAAAAAAATAAAAACCGCTACCGCTCAGAAATAAGAACGAGTAATTTCTGTAAAAGGTGCTCGATGTTATAAACCGAACATCATTTGGTACGTTCAGTAATAAAATTGCAACAGTTATTTTCACAGTTTGTAGACGCTGCGCCGGCGCCGCAAACAAATACTTGGTTAACTTCGGCTGGTCCCGTTCACGTTGGTCACGGTTTGTCTGCGATTTTAATCGTCTCATCTTTTTTAATAGCGCTCAAATGTTAGCACAGGAAACAGCTTCATCATCGTCCCAAGATTTATGCCAAACTTAGATTCGATTTGATAAAAGATATTCTTTATTGCTTTTACAGAAGTTGTCATTAACCTCTCATAACTGTGCAGACTCAATGCAGGCGATCTTATCGCTATTCATAATAATAGGTGTGGCTTTCTTATTAATAGCGATAGGGTGTGTGGCTATATTAGTGGTCGGATTTTTAGTTTTATCATCCATCATCTATATGGGGATGCTTATGGGATGATGCATTATTAACATTTCACTTATTTCAAATATAAAATTTGTGAAAGATATACTTCCATATTACAGTTTTTATAAGTACCTAAACCGCAAGAAAAACGCTCAACGGTACCCACATTACTACGTCGTACCTACATGTACTTAGCAGTCCTCGTAATCTAAAGGTGTATACAAACAGAACACGGTTTAGGGAATATGTTATTGGATACACTAAAAAAAATATTATTTGGTTAGTCATGTTTTCATTAAATTCTTGCCCTAATTTGAACGCTTGAGGGGAACGAAAGATCTCCTGTCCGCTAGTCTACCATATGGCTTTCCCATATCTTGCGGTAAAACTATTACACTGGGGGCTGTCTGTCTGTTTCTCGAGGTTAAGTATTTACAGAGATAGAACACAGCCATCATTAAACAGATATTGCTATATGGAAGGTAAGGTAGGAAACAGATATTGATATAGGGAAGAAATAGTTAAACAAAGACAAATAAAATAAGATAATACATAAACTAGTGACCAAAGAAGAAAAAAAAGGAACCTGTAAGACATTGAGATCTTCAAGAAACGAGCCTATACTTTACTAAAAGGCCGACAACGTATCTCTACTCCCTCTGGTGTGGCTGATGTCTATGGGAGGCGGTGATCTCTTACCATCAGGTGTCTCGCTTGCTCGTTTGCCTCCCTGCTGCATAGACAGATACTCTTTATTGCACGACCACAGATAGGCACGACATACAAAACTTAAAAGCTAGGTATACACAGATACAATGTTCAATTTAGGCGCTCTTATCGCTGGGGGCGATCTCTATCAGACAACCTTCAGGTAAAGGACATTAGATAGAACAGGGACTGATGCGTGATACATGACGGCATTTTAAAAAAGAAGTATGTACAGGTATCCTCACTATGATGTTTTTTTTATGATATAGGTGGCAGACGAGCAGACGGATCACCTGGTGGTAAGCGATTACCGCCGCCCATGGACGCCTGCAACACCAGTGGTGTCACAAGTTTACCTTTTAACCCCCCTTCCCCTGGATTGGGCCTCCGGTACCCTCATTTACGCAGCGAAACACAGCGCATGCACTGCTTCACGCCGGTTTTCTGTGAGGACGTTGTATTACTCCGGTCGAGCCGGTCCATTCATGCCGACGCGTGGCTATCCCTCTGTAAAAATTTTGTGCCTCACATCGTCATGATATGGTTTTTATGTTAGCCTTAAAGTTCTGGTCTGCCATGCTGCGTCTGGCAGAAGCATCCCAAGGCTCCGAGACGCGCGCGTTCACACGGCACGCGAACGCTCCGTTAGTCGGGTTCAACGCACCGGTTCGGAGCCCATTATCTGCGCGAGCGCAACTAGCAGCTTTATGTAGGGCGATGTTTTTACTTTGATAAGTATACAGTCGAATAGCAGGTGATTTTGTGAAGCGGAATTAGGAGAATATGGATCAATTTCATCAACGGTATTTCATTTTGAAAACTTGAAAGTCATGGTATTATGATGAGTAATATTGGTGTCAGACATTTTTAAGTAGAAGATGACTTGTGGCATCTAACACCTACTCATTCTTAGACGATTGAAGAATGAATAACGTTTGTCAAATCTGGGAACACTATTACTGATACAATAACGTTAGTCCGGGTCGTCTCCGATGACCCAGTGCCAAGGCAAATCAAAACAGTTCGTCTTCTCAAAATGGGAATCAAATCGCCACTACACCACTGCTCGAGGTCGTCACCACTTTGATAGTAATAGGTAAGTAAATCAAATCGAAACAACATCATACACACAATATCCTGGTCCCTAACAAAGGTTTTCCTTTGTTCTATGGAAACCAGAAACAACGACGGTACCACAAACACCCAGACCCAACACAAATATTTTTTTCATCAACAAACATTTGTCCTTTTGTCCTAGTGCAGGATTGAACCTGCGACCCTTGCGTCTTAACCGGCGCACAAACCACTACGCTAAACGGGTCGTCAGTAATGATAACTTTTTTTATGTGATAAATGGCGGACGAGTAGACAAATCACCTGATGGTAAGTGATTGCCGCCACCCATGGATACTCGCAACACCAGTGGAGTCACATTTAACCCCCCTTTTAACTGCATTGGGCCTCCGGTACCCTCACTCACGCAGCGAAACACAGGACTGCGCTGCTTCCTGCCGATTTTCTGTGAGCGTGGTAACACTCCGGTCGAGCCGACCCTATACAACCCGAAGCGTGGCCCTTCCACGGTTAAAACTGTACTTAATGAGAATTCAATGAACTAACTGGCAAGAAAATATTTGTATGCATTACATGATGGGACTAATTAGTTGATGCTCCAGAGGGGCAATAAATATTTATGTGCGACAAATAAAAACTGATTTATCACTAGTGATACTGAAAACAAAGAATTTTAAAGAAAGATAACTTTCCGTGGGAACTATAATAACAGCTCAGTTCTCATTCAAATGAATACTGACTCCGACCAAATGTTGGAAATCCGAAGAAGTAGCTTTTATACAGTTTTTTAAAGAAATAAGGAAAACAATAACTTAAAACTTAATTAAGTATATTAATTGCTACAAAAATTGTTTCCACTCAGTATTCATATATGCTAATTTAAAAAAGTGGTGAAGTGCAGTCGGGCCATTTACAATTTACGGTTCCGCAGGTGCCCATGATGACAACGAACAAACAAACGTTTTGTAAGATCGCATTATAATTTAAAACTCACTTCGCTTGTCGGTCTGGAAAAAATACACAATATACTTGGGTACTTACTTATAAACAAAATCCAAACAGTTCGTGTAAAAGACAAATTAAAAATTAAATTTTAGCAGTAAATAAATGTTTTTCCACATTATTGTAATACAGAAATGTGTGTCTTTAATCATCATCCTCCTGCCCTTTTCCTAGGTTATCTGGGGTCGGCGCAGTATGTTTTCCTTTTCCATACGTCCCTGTCATTCGTCATCGAATCATCCACCCCTTTTTCCATCATGTCATTCTTCACACTATCCATCCATATCTTTTTCGGCCATCCTCTGTTCCTCCACCCACTTACATTTAAACATGGTGTCTTTAAAATAAATAAAAAAATGTGCTTTAATTTATGGTTCCAAATTCAAAAATCTTTTTAAAAATGATATAACGGCAGTTGCTGTGTCCTTTCGCAAGATAAGTAAGACTACGAAGCTATGGATAAATCTATAGCTTCGTGAGTAAGACAGATAGGGTTTTCTATAGTGGAACCTCGCAAGTCGCATATAATCTGTACCTTATAATATCCTCCAACCAATTACGGCTACGGCGGCCAATCTCAACGATCAGCCACTTACGCAGCATATATTATAGTGCTCAAGTGTTTGCGCAAACACAAGTGCACTCTCTATTCCCTTACCCTCATATTCCGATGGGACACTACTGTGACACGACCGGAGAGTAATCGGGCGCAGGACCAACGGCTTAACGTGCTTTCCGAGGCACGGGGGTACAAGACCGCCAACTGCCAGACTCCGGGCTGCCACTAAGAATTTCTTACCGAAAACTTAGGTACAAATTTTTGGCCCGACCCGGGGATCGAACCCGGGTCCTCTTGCGCAGCCGTCGCTTTAAAGTGCGACCCACTAACCACTGCGCCACTGAGGCAGTCAAACCTTTTTTATCTTATATTGTTTATTTTAAAGCACCAGGGGAGCAGCAGTTGGAAGTAGAAGTAGGTGCTCTAGTCATCGAGACTACAAAGCTAATTAATAGTCAAACTAAAAAGCTTGTGGTCCCAAACGCCTAGTATTGTTTGTTCTCCACGTTACGGTTTAGCAAACCACCGTAAGGAGATCTAAACAGCAGATTGCGTGCGCGGACGCAGGGCTGCTGACTAGTACTCGAGGGTCGTGAGTTCGTTACTATCACGAGGAGAGAGCCTCACGATTTCTGATAGAATTATTGCAGTTTATTGCAATTGTGTTCACACGGTATTAGGATGAGTTTATGTAAACATTTAAGTATGAGAAAAGAGTAACTATTGTATTTCTGTTTTCTCAGTAGAAATTGATATCACAAACCATTGGTAGATTGAAATAGTCGTGTATCTTCTTGAAGTCATAAAAGAATTCGGAAATTGATAAAAGAATTAATTCAAACATCCGTCAGAAAAGTCTGATTTCCCGAAATAGGTAAATATGAAAAAATATCGCTCCACCTTTAGCGATTTTTCTAATAAGAAATATAATTCTGAATTTGTATGAATGTTGCCTTCAAGTACCTAGCTCTAAGTCTCTTGAAAACAATGAGGTGTTGGAGTAGCTGGAGCGTGACAAACAACTACAGACTTTAGCATACGTAAACCCTTTTAATTACCCGACGACGGCGAAGCAAAAAGGAGGGTTATGATTTTGACTTGTATGTATGTATGGTTGTTCATCTGTTCCCTCATAACCTCTAAACTAGTTATCATATTTGAACAAATGAGGTATCGTTAGAAGCATCTTGATTGTCTTCTGGTTATAGGCTACATGACGTCACATTACATTGACTACAGCACCCGTCTAGGGGACTTAGAGTAAGGAACTAAAAAAAATTCGCTTGGCGGTACCGTTTTTTAGCAATATGTTAAATAAAAATAAAGTTTAAAAACTAAAACCCGACTACCAAAAAAACACGCTCTACCACATTGATTTTATTTTATTATTATAATGAATCTGTTTTGCTACAGTAGGTGGCATACGACCACGGCGATACGGCGTAATAATTTCAGCAAAGACAGATTTCTAGTTTCGTACTTTTTAGAGCGTGTTTTTTTTGGTAGTCGGGTTTTAGTTTTTAAACTTTATTTTTATTTATATTATTTACCAGATCCAGTAAATGAGTACCACCTACCTGTCTGGGAGATCAGAGAAGTTTCGAATTCATCAAAAAATATCAATTATTATTAAAACAGATTAGCAATAAACTTTGCTTTGAATTTGATTACCTTTTGAAATTGTACAATTAAGTTTCTATAATGCCTAGTTTTTTATGTTGTGTTTTTTTTGTGCAATAAAGTATATCTATCTATCTATCTTTAGAAGTTCCTTACTATAAAAATCGTTCTCAAAAAATCTTTAGACATCTTTCAGAAATAACTTTTATCATACTATACAATTTTTGTGTGTACGAAATTTGTTGTGTATGTGTATATCGAAGCAGAAACGCCGATCGGTCTGAATGGGCTCATTAAAATGCGGACAGAGTCCTCAGGATGGGACCAACGCCATGGGATTAATATCGAAGGACACGCGTTCAATAAACACAACAGTTACTTGCAACATACCAGCTAAAGTACGGTGTACCTCATCCTTATTACACTGAATATAGTTTTTATGTGATAGCCTACCATTAGGCTTACCTATTTTAATTGCTTACAATGGCCGCCGCCATTGACACTCGAAAAACCATAGAGGCACAAGTTTGCTGCTAACCGTTAAACCTCCTTTCCCCCCCTCACTCCTTCGGTGGATTACAGCGCAGGTGTTGCTGCCTTAAGTGCTAAACTATCTTTAAGGTTCTACATTTGAATTTTTCCACTGGTAATGGCAGTTGGTACATTAAACGCTCTGTTGGTCTAGTAGTTTAAGTATCGGGCCGTGCCGGTCCTGGTTTCGATTCCCGGGTCGAGCGAAAAGTATGTTTCGAATATAGTTCGGGTTTGTGATCACCAATCTGCATTTGGCAAGCGTAATCCCATTAAGTCTAATGCCATCTTAGTAGCGATGACTTGATGATGGAGGCCTATCAGCCTATAAACTGGTCCTGCAGTGGGATAGTTTAAAGGCTGATACTTTACTGGTAATATTGGAGTTTGAAAGAAAGAAACACGAACTTCTTTTATATTTTTCTTTCTTATAGTGTAAGATAGAGTTCCATAGAGTAAAATCTGTAAATTTTGTGCAATAAAGTGTATCTATCTATCTCACCTCCGCTAACCAAAGTTAAATAAATAAATAATAAATATTTCAAAACTCACATACATTGATCTTACTAGGAGATAGGTAGCTCAAGCACCTGTGTTACGGATATCAGAATCAACAGTGGGATTACAAATATATACATATAATACTTTTCTTTTGTAAATACATACTTATATAAATACTGTTGTATTTATATAAGTTTGTAAATGTATTTAAAATCTGTTATTGGCTTTAAGTAGTATATAAATTTTAAATAGTATGATTTAAGAGCTGTAGAATTTGAAACACAATAAATAAATAAATAATACATAGAAAATACCCAGACCAATACAAACAGACATGTGCATGCACACAAATGTTTGTACTGTGCGGGAATCAAACCCGCAACCCTTGGGCCAAAGGCAGCGTTCACTACCACTGTTTCAAACGGGTCGTCAAATGAGTGTAGGTATTATGAACATTTATTTTAATGCGCCAAGGCGTAAGCTCGTAACTTCTACCAAAATGTGGGGTGTGAATTGTGATAGTGAATGTCCCCGCGTCCCCAGCGCATGGCGGCCGCGCGCAGTGTCAAGGTCGGGGCTGCGCTTGCGCCGCGCGCGCTCTTGCGTTCCTTCACTCCTGTATTTTTAGACTTCCCCGCTGACATATAATAAATTCTTTTACTTTGAAAATATGAAACTTGTGATTTATAAGGAAACACATAAAGCCGGCACATTTCTTACAAAATAATAAGAGAAAGTAATAATTTATCTTGGGAAGCTCTTTTACAATCAGTGACTTCTAATCTGGCTAAAGACCATATTGTTATAGTGTAATTATATAAAATAAATTACCAATAGGTTAGTTAGTCACATCTTTACAATAATGCTATTAAGGTTGATGCTAAATGAATAAAAAAAACTAATTTTATCACGCCAGTCGAACTTGACAGTTTTTATCCAATTTGGGCGACAGCTGCGGCTGCGCACGAGTTTTATATTGGCTGCAAGATTTATTGTGGCGGCTCCGTGGTTAGTCAGCCCCGAATGATTCTTTAAAGCAGAACATTTATGGTACAAGTCGATAATTAAGGCAAAGATGAAAACTTGTTAAACAGTATTTTACCGACGTTAAGAAAGGAGGAGGTTCTATGTTAGACTGTTTATTTGTTTTTGTTTTGTATGTTCACCGATTACTCCGCCAATTATGGACCGATTTGCAGAACTTTTTTCTTTTTTAGGTGACTAAATAAATGACCACGAAGCTAGGGCATTCTATGTATAAAAGATGGCGATGCAGCTGGGGTGAGTTAAGACTCACTTAAAAAAAGGTCTCGGTTCTGAGGTGTGCTAACTAAGGTTAGCATACCTCAGAACCGAGACCTTTTTTTCAAAGTTTTGTCACTGCACTAAAGATAAGATAAAAATCTACCGGACAGTTGTTACTGTCCTACTACTTACTAAACTCTATTAAGTTTAATAGAATTTAGTAAGTTATAACAATTTACCGAGGTGTCGTAAAAGGCGACTAAGGTAAAGCTGCTGGCATGATCATCAGCACCCAGAGAAGGAAAACTCTGCATTTATATCTAAACCCTCGCCAACCCGTCTGCCAAGCGTGGTGAGTATGGCAATTACCCCTCATGTGATTGAGGGAGGCCCGTGCCCCAGCAATGGGGACTTAAATGGGCTGATGATGATGATGATGAAGTTATAACAATCATTGGGGACTTTGAAAATAGGAGTGCAAATAGTCTAATCAATACGACGAAAAGAAAGCTAGTGCTGCGGGCGAGCCATTTCTTACTCAAGTTTCGACTGACCGGATGGCGCCATTGGTAGTGACCCTGCCTCTTACGCCAAAGGTCGTGGGTTCGATCCGCACCCTGGACAAACATTCGTGCGATGAACATTTGTGTTTATCCGGTGTCTGGGTGTAATATATGTATTTAAGTATATATTTGTGTTCCTCTGTTGTCTGATATCTGTAACACAAGTGCTTAAGCTACTTAGTACGGAATCAGGTCAACGTATGAGATGTTGTGAGAATTATTATTTATTTTATTTAAAGTGTAAAACTTGAACTTGAAAAGAAAACATGACAAAGATACAAGTCCCACAACACCGAAGCAAGCTATGCCGACGACCTACGACAACAATACTGGTGTAGGGCCGACAGACGATAGCGACGCGTGTTTGGGTTGTATTGGAAGGGAACGGAAATAGAACTGCTCAGATAACGATGTAGGAATTGAATGGACAGGGACATGACCTTAGAATAATAACAAGACTAGAAACCTAGTCTGTGCCCACTGTTTGACGCAAGTCAAACGGAGCCGTACGGCTCCAGACGCCCGCATCGCTCCGCAGTCGTCATTGTCAATGCTTGTCAAACGCATCTCGCGAAAATTAATTAACCATGACGATTTGTGCGGTCAAATTTTGTCACAATGATTCGGAAAAGCATAAGAAGTGTAATAACATCACTTTTCACAGGTAAGCCTTCAATATTTCATAGTATGTTGTGTTTTATAAGCTAAAAATACAAACGATTTATTAAAATGCTCAGTGTTGCCTGATAATGAAAAAAATATTTTCCCCATTTCAACTTTTGTAAGATTTCATTGCTCCAACTAATTAATTTAATCGGTTGCTACTGATGTTTACAGCGTAAAGTAGTGTCTCTACTGTGTTTCGCTGCGTGAGTGCGGGTACGGGAAGCCCAATCCGGGAATGGAAGGTTTAAAGGTAGCACTTGTGACTCCACCGAGTGTCACTGTCACTGTCACAGAAACTATTTGAAGAAACAGATACAGTGGCAAGGGCATTAAAATTGGAAATGCAAGGCTATAAAACTGTAAAAAATAACATATTAAAAATAAATACGTAATGTACATACGTACAGTTATAAGTACTAAAAATTATTTCAAAGCTGTAATTGACGAAGTTAAAGTAGTTTCAAAGTTGAATCCTTGAAAGTGCGGGAAAAACTATCGGTTTTTTTATCTGTATTTTTACTTGAAACTTTGATTGTAAATATCTCTGTAAGTTTTTGGTATTTTTAGCGATTTAATTTTTTTTATTTATATGTGTTAAAAGTACTGCTATTGTCATCTGCTTGTCCATGAACATAAATTAGCTTGAGTAGAACTGAGAACTTTTATATGTTAATAAATAAATAAGCAAGAATATTATGCAATTTGTTTATTAATTTAATAATAATTTTAAGATTTATGTAAATTGATGTGTTTCTGACAGTGCAATACACGGATCCACATTTTACACGAATTAAAACTCACCCTGATAACCATTAAAATAAGTAGGTAAGCTCTTTATTTATTTATTTCTTATTCATTATTGTATTGTCAAGGCATCATAAATATCAAAACATAACTTGCCAACTAATTTTATAATCACAGTTAGGTAGATACTTGTAAGCGTTGTTCTAGGTTCTATTAAAAACAGTAGTTACTGCAATAACCATTTCCCATGTTTTAGGGAAATATGTTGTGACTGGTAACATTAATTAGCATTTTTATGTTGATACTACGTACGTAGTACCAACTTGAAAAACCAAATTTGTGCTTCAAATTTGAGGTGACAGCAGTAAGGAAACTATCCTTCTAGTCTTGTTATTATTCTATGGACATGACACTGTTGCATTTGTGTGCGCTGCTTTGTTTGGCCACGAGCTGTCACAGTCTTTGACTTTTTAATACAGTACGACCACGATCAGAAGACACTTCGGTGACGTGGACAGAAGGGCGTGTTACAATTTGTTTTTCTTGTCAAATGTCTAAATCACCAGCACTTGAAAGGAAACAGCATTTTGCATTTTGACGGTTGCATACTAGATAGATACCCAAGAAGGTTATAACTTCGTGTAGATACCTACATAGTAATTGACTTACGAGTCTACCTCGTGTTGTCTATGTTATTTTGATTATAGGTGGTGTCCTAACTAAGAAGAAACTCAATGAAAGAGATGCAACCCAAACAGTTCGTGTCTCCCATGAATTTAATATGTTTATTAGGTCGATGATGTCTCCTTAATCACTTGACATTAGCAGAATTAGCGTCATCCTACAAGCCATACCTAAAAAAAAGTAGAAAAATAAAACATATCTTTACATTTGAGGCGACATTTGAGCTAGAGAGTTACCTCATAAGGATTACAGGCTCATGAACATCTCTGAAATTATAGGAGAAATAGCATGTAAAAGAAGCTGTATGCAAATCTCAGACATAATCTTTGGCTACCTACAACACCTACATCTTTAAGTAATACATTTGTGGTCTTGAAACTTACTTCACGTTTCATGTTCATCCATTATGCTTCTCAAAAAGGTTAAATGAAAGATATATTAGACTTCGAAAAGTATCTTATTATTATGCACTCAATTCTGCGAGAAATGTACAAAAATTGACGCAGGTGCATATAACACCTTTCGCTGTTTACAATCTTGGCCTAATGACGTTTTTATATAGGTACAACATCAACAGTAGCAATTTAAACCACACTTGAAAAATAATACGCTGCCATATGTCGCTGCGAGCAGTAAACGAAATGCGAAAAAATGTGCATGACTTTTCGGTTCAAATCATATGTTAAAATTAGCATTTAGTACTGGCAAACACAAAACATGTGTTGCCCTTTATTTTTACCAATTTGAACTTTCAACATTTGGATATTATTTTTGAACAGAATGGCGTCATGTATTTTTAAAAGAACTCTGTTCTTTACTTAATCCATACCACGTAGGTACTTCATGAATAAAGAGAGGAAAAGAGAACTAGTAAAGATTCGATTGCCAATCAATTTAAGAGCCAATATCTGTCTGAGGCTTTTTCAACCAGTCACTAGGCCTATCAGTAGTAGAGTTTGAATCACTTCGCCCCTAGGCTTAGTTTAGTTCGTCATAAACTCAGTCATAACATCTATAAATTAAACGCCTCCCAAAGCCCATCATTGCACGGTGACCCTGCTAAAGCTAATTGATCATAAACATTAACCTTACATTGAAACACACATGAAAACAGGATATAATATATTACATATTTTATGCTCAGAAAAACGTCAGACTAAAGTCAGATGCCATATCCACGGAACCTTCCTACATCTTCCCAGTAGTTTAGACAAATTAATCCGTAGACAAATGCAGCTCGTTAACAGCTGCCGAGATTAGTAATCACCGCTTAGAGACCATTTGGGTAATTTAATGGCTCGGGTTAACTCGACCTGTCAGATTGCTCTGTTTTTAGTTGTAAACGTCTAAATAACAAGGAACTCTGATAAGGGTCTGTCAGAAGAACATAGCAAGAAACGTGTTAAGGTTTTATGAATATTTAAACTTTTTGTTTTAGTAAATCTTTCATTAACGAAGTTGACTAATGTAAGAGCAAGTTGCAAACGATACATTTAGTAAATTTAACTAAGGTTCGTTTAATTATTTGTATGCTTGTGCTGAAAATAACATACGTGAATACTCTTCGTTCGTTCAGGTGGTATTAATATTAATTTAGAAGTGTCATCTTAACTTATTTGTAACAATATTTCCATTGGAGGTTGTAGGTGCTTACCTTCAATAATGATGAGACTTTCGTCAGCTCATGGCCTATCAGGTACTTACGAAAATTTGTAATCTACTGTCTTGTTCGGTAGTTCATTTGGAACAGCATCCACCTGAACGAGCCGGCACGGCACCAGCGAAGAATTTTTAAGTGCGTTATTTCGTTATTGGTAGAATAAACCCAGGAACAGTTTTGATCCATTTCCAAATTCAAAAGTATTTCATATTACTAGCACTACATTCTGAAACGAGACACTTCTCTCAGTCAACCCTCGGAATTTGTACACCGGGTAGAAGTACAGAGCAAGGCTAAATTTAACCGCGAGCCGCGCCAATCAGTGCGTTGCATTCCTCTGCCTTTTTGCACCCTGTAAAAGGTATTCGATGTTCTCTGTCGGCCCGATAAGGCTATCGGGCTCGATCTAGATTGAATTGCTTATACAAGGCTGCTTCAATGTGGTTGCAGATATTAGCTAGCGTATTCCTGGCTATTAGGATGCCACTAAGTGTTTATGAACAAATAGCATACTCGTACCTACATTATTTATTATTTGTACTAATCTCACGAGATAATCTCTTAGACAGATAGATAGATAAATTATAACAGTAACTAGAACTGCAGCTGTGAACGAGATTTGGAAGATTTTTTGAAAATTAAAACGTAGAGAACACGTTTGTCTAAGAGAAATAACCTGAAATTTGTACAGATCATAATTACCTATATAAATAGAACATTAAACGCCATAAAATGAAAGTTCAAAACAATATATAAACGCCATAGTTAAAAGTTAAATATTTTCGAAATATGTACTTTCTTTAAAATATCTGTTCAGTTTATGTTTCAATCTAGAAACAATGAGTATTATACTAAAAGTGAATAACTATACGTATAGAATATACTTAACACTGGTATTATTGATTCAGAGCCATAGTATTATTGGTAAATAACGATCACATTACTCATACAGAAGCAAGTTATAACAAGGATAATAATGCTAAACCGTCAATAACAAAAGCGAGCACGCATACCGAGACGCGACGCGACGCGACTATCACTTGTGTCAACAGTCGACTCGGCCCTAACGACACTCCATTTGTTAATGTAAATGTCGTGTAAACAGACCGGAGTGCCGGACACACATCACAGATCACCCGCATCTGAGTAATGCACTGGTGACGGACATTTTGGAGACATTGTAGGAAGTGAGAGACATGCTAGCAATCTCTTTGCGTGACCACTAAATCGATGAATGGATCAGAAAGACGACTAACATGAAGGACGTGATCTTCGTAATAGCTGAAAAGACTTGGATATATAATGAACCTATAGCATGCATGAACAGGTGTAGGTGAACAGACGATTACCTACTTAAGTGGCGAAGCTGAATGTAGGACCACGGAGTCGTTTATTTATGAGATAGGTGGACGACATCAGCGGCAAAATTGGATAAGAAAGGCAGAAGATCATATAGTGTAAAGAGATCTGAAGTACGCAGAATAGTCGCGTACGATAATGAAGTGTCTGGTACAAGCCTTGAGAAAATACTTGTTGGTTACTAGAAGATCTCAACAGCCAGCAGCCACTGCTTTCTGTTGAGATCTTTTGAAAAAGCCATATAATCATGACAATCATGCCTTGACTTGACAAGAACTCATGAAGAACTTTCTGACATAAAAAGATTTTCAAATCTGGATTGAATGAAAATATAAAACTTTGTTTTCCTGGATTAGAGGTTCCTGTGTTAGGTTAAAAACAAGAGCTGATCATTTCTACAACATGAGCCAAATTTTTTGCTCAACACAAAAAGTTATTGCCCAGGACATAACATTGAGAAACTTACCCGTTAAGTTGGTCCTAAGTTTTGGTGTGCTTTAGTCTGTCCATTTCTGCCAGCATCTCAACAAATGAACACCAGTGAGCAAACAATGGGCGGATGTCTGTCGGACGGCGCCGGTATTGTCTTGTCTATGACATCGTGGCTGTCGTGTTCATACTGGCCACTAAGTGCCACAAACAACACTTTACCTCTTTTTTTACTTCTTTAAGTGGTTTCTTAGGATTGGTTAAGATCTTTGGATGAGGGATCGTTGCCTCCTGGCCTTTAAACGAGGATTTGAGTACCTACAGTAGGCTCGTATAATACGAGGTTCAATTGCAATCTTTCTAAAGCCAAACGTCAAAAAATTATCACATACATATGTCACTTACTTTCTAAGGAGACAGCATGATAGATTTTTGCTTATTCGTTTTTTTTTATAAATTGGGCCAGCAATTTTTCCAATGTGTTTGTTTTACTATTGTGGTGTTTAGGACCTGCGATTTGATACAGGTCTTAACAAAATTCTGTTTAGAAAAGTTTTCACTGATATTCTAAGTTTTGTAGTGTAATTTGTGATAAATATATAAAATGTAAGTCCAGCCCAGCAATTAGGTAACACACGTTTTATGTGTGACTTAAGCATCTTGTACTTCGAAGATATTAGGAACAACTAGGAGAAGATTTCAGAAATTGCTTCCGATAACAAAGTGCTTTTAAATGTTCCAAAATGTAGACATTACGTTTGGTTGAAATGAATACATTAGTCGACACAATGGTCAATGGCAGGACAGGACACAATGGTGGGCCCATGGGAAGCCGCCATGGGAATTGTGTAAACAGCTTCATTATCATATAATAATCTGTAACAAGATCGAGGGAATTGTTTTTTAACGAAAATATGTTGTCGTATCAATTATTTTTAATTTATTATGTATTTGTTACTTTACCCTTATGAATGTGGACTTTGGAGTCGTTAACCTTTTTATGACTGTGTTAGATTTTATGTCTGTCATGGACCTTTAAATGTATTCTGTTTTATAAATCTTTTAACTGTTACCTACATAGACGCAAACTAGTTAAAAAGAACATCTTTATCATCTTAGGAAAGAGTGAACACACATCTTCTATGTAAACGCATATTATCCTAGATCTCGTTACTTTCCATCAGGTGCGATTATTGTCAAGCCTGTAGTAAAAAAAAGATAAGTAGGTATGTAATAGACATACATTTTTTAGAGTTTTATGCTTAAGGTTCAAAATGAAGGGGTATTTCTTAATAGGCAGCATGCTACATCTTCAACCACTTGTGGAATTTTAATCAAGAGAATGATATTCCCGACATCTTCCTACTTTGGCGGTTAACTTTTTTTTATGATACGACAGACAAGTATTCGACCTCAATCTCACCTGAGGTCAAATGCTGATGAGGTCCAAGGTGGGCCGGGCCATGCTTGCCCGTGAAAACCCAATTCAATGTTACTGTAAAGAGACCACGGTTATAATGTTCAGGAAATACATCGGCGGGAAACGAGTTCCACTCCTTGGCTGTTCGCATCAGGAGTTTGCGTAGCGCTTAGTACGGATGGCTGGAACTTCAACCATATAGGGATGGTAACCCAGTCTTCGCCTAGTATATCCTTCGCATATTCTCCAAAGTGTATTATGAGATTATTAGTGTAATTGGGATTGGGACCACATGCACACAGGGTCAAAGGATCAGTATGCTGAAGTGGAGGTAGTAGGCAGGCCATATCCCTAGAATTTTTTTTATGATATAGGTGGCCGGTGATGATCCGACGGATCACCTGATGGTAAGCGATTACCGCCGCCCATGGACACCTGCAACACTAGTGGTGTCACAAGTGCGCTGCTTACTTTATAACCCCTCTTCCTCTGGATTGGACCTCCGGTACTCTCACTCACGCAGCGAAACACAGCGCATGCACTGCTTCTCGCCGGTTTTCTGTGAGGACGTGGTATCACTCCGGTCGAGCCCATTCATGCCGAAGCGTGACTCTCCCACTGTTAATTTAATTAGAGTGTGACAGTTGCTCAGATGCTAAGATAGTGCGCCTTATAAATGGGAGGTTGTAGGTCGAATACGAGCGTATTATTTAGTAATTAATGATTTATGAGATGGGTTCTCAACAACTACTTATGCTAATAAATACTGCTAAAAATGAACTGACACATTATTTGAAAAGTTCCAATTACGCGTGATATACATCGCGAGCTTATCTATCCAATACATTTGGCGAAAGCACTCGACACGCATTATTGGCAGACCACGAGCTTTGCAATATTCAGTCGAAGGCTCTCCACGCTAACAACCGGGGTAATAGCGGCCCTCGAACACCTGATAACGCGATAGTGTATTATATCATATCACTGTGACTATACTAAAATATATAAGCTAGCTTTTAAGATTTGTATGTTGTGCAATAAAGAGTATCTATCTATAAGCCGCCCAACAATAACGTGTCTGGAAATTTATTAGCAAATTCACATCTGTAAAGGTAGGATACTTTAATGGTCGCGACAGCACTAGATGAGAATCTATGTTTTACGAAATATGAAGATTACAAAACCAATAACGTCTTGAGTATTTTGCTTTTGTAGCTATGTTAAAGGTGACTGGAAATATTCACAAGTCAAAACCGCGTAGTTATGATCGTAAAGAATATGGTTTAGACACAATCTTTTGTTTGAAGAATGTCATGATGGAAAAAGGGGTGGATGATTCAACGACGAATGACAGGGACGTATGGAAAAGGAAGACATACTGCGCCGATCCCAGATAACCTGGGAACAGGGCATTAGAATGCTGATGACTTTCTATTGTTTAGGAAATCAATTAAATTTAGGATCATCTGAAAAAGTTACCTCTCAAAAAAATAATCAAAAATGTCTTTATTCAATTTAAGTCCATACAGAACATTTATGAATGTCAAATATTATGTAATCTACCGCTGATTTGGAATGTCAATTTCTACCGAGAAGAGTCAGCAAGAAACTCAGTAGTTACTTTTTTCAAATAATATGGTAATTACAATTTTCACTCTTATACAAATTATGATTACAGTGACAGTATGATATACAAAATCACTTGATAAAAAAAATCACTTCTACCTATTTGCAATCTTCTCTGCAGCCATAATCAAATACATGTTTTCCTCTGAATTCTCCTAGTATTCTTAGTTTGATGATACTCCATTAGCAATTGTTAGTGCAAACACCTGAAGTGCCTTTGGTCTAGGCTAAGTAAATACCCTATTTTCAGGCGTGTTATATGTTCCCGATTTGCTCAGGAGTCCTCGGGCTTAGATCAATTTATTGCTATATCCTAGCAGTATAATTTTTCCCAAAAAAAAGTTGTATAAAATAAAACTAGTAGTAGCAACTTGTTTTTAGAATTTAGGGAAACGCTGGCCGCAAGTAGAGTCCATCGACCGCAAACAGCGTCATTTAGGCATTCGAATTATGAAAATCTAAATTTTTGAAACACGAACACGAAATGGCCGCCGTTCCGGTGCTGGCCACCCAGCACAATTAAAACTCAAGCGCACTTAATTACTGAATGCTACATATCTGGCGCTCGCAGTTAAATCTGCTTCATTTTATGAGGAGATAACATCATTTTCTCGTTGGAAAGTCGCGAGGCGCAGCCGTATCTATCACGGATTTGGGAAAGTAAAGCGTTCATGTTTTCGAGCGCATTCTTCAATATTTCCGTTTATTTATAATATTAGCTGCCTTTCACCTCGCAGTATTGATGTAAATAAAATGAGCTCGTCATTGCCTGTTTATTTGTTGCCAAATTTGGAGAGTCGAAAACGGAGCCGAAGTTAACGACCGTGGATGGCTGATTAACAAACTTCATTCATATTTCTTGAAACGAAATGAGCTTTATTAGTTTAGCTAAGGCGTCGCGTCGTTACTTATTAAAATTTATCTATTGCTTTGCATTAATTACGCCTACAGTGTGGAACATGATAATGAACGATGATTCCAGGTTAGTAAGTAAAGTAAATCAGGAAATTGTAACAGGATTTAACTAGTTTACTGTTGATCTAAATTTAATATTTTGTTATGATGATGAAAACCTTGACATTTTATTTAACAACGTAAACGCTGCATGGATATGCATTAGTAATGGCTTTTCAAATACCATCAAGTTTCGGTATGTTATTTATAACTCAAGTTTATATATTTAAAAATAGATAAAGTCTGTTTCACTATAGGTAAGAATGGATGATATTTTATTGCGAAAGAAATCACTACAGAATTCGACTGAATACCTACTTTCTATATCTTTATTAGGAGAAGGTATTTTGGAAAGCATAAAGAATTATGTTTACTTAAGAATTTTTATAATCTCTCGTCCTGCATGTCTACAATATTCAAATGTTCATGGCATCTAACTGTTACAATGATCAATAGCCGTCTTCAAAGATTGGCAATAATTTAAACAGCCGGTTCTTGCAGTTGTTTGCCTAGAATAAGTTTTAGTAAAAAATGTTTTACCTGCCACTTTAGTTGACATAAAACCTAAAATAAAATGAACGCGAACATCGACCATTCGAAGCACAATTGGTGTTTGTATTGACACCAGAGCGTGTTAATGAAGTGTAAACGAGGCGATTGGTTATATGATACGAGTTGGTTGCGCGTACGCTTCTAGTAGTCCGATATTCTATATTGAAAATAAAACTAGGTTTCACACATATTTTATTGCATTATGCGGTCTAGATGTTTCTTGCAGTGGCCTTCAGAAATACAGTGTACAGACAATTACAAAAGGTGGTTTCTTATACTGTCGTCTGTATTTAGACCATTACTCTGATTTAGATAAAAATCCATTCTGCTAAGGACTTTATGAACAAACGCGAACTTTACGAAATGCGGACATTTAACCCATCCGTGGTAACGAGTACTTCCGGAATTCCAACCAAAAACCAATTCTTGTCTTAGTGGTTTGTTGCCAATTAAATCTGCATTCTTTTTATCTGGTGTACAGTTTGGTACTAATAATTTAGTGTAGGACTATTTGTCAACTCATACAAAGGTTAATCGAGAGTCAATTTTAGTACGTGATCGCTGCGTGCGCACCAACACGTACCGGGCGCAGTCGACTGGAACTGTTGCATCTCTCGTCACCATAGAACAATTGTTTCGACTTATTTAGCCAATCTTCCTTGCCATCATTTCAATGGGAGTTGTAACAAATCTTTTATCAATTCTGATAGTGACCAATCGAAAAAAGTGAAAATCAATATTTTTAACAGCACAAGTTTCTCAAGCACCGTTCCTAATCGTGGATGAGAATACTGGCAATGCGATGGTCAAAATCTATTTTACAAAAAAAAATTGCTAAATTGGAATCTTTTAGCAATGGTAGAGATAAGATCTTTTAGCATATCACCTTTCATATTTTAGTTATGAAAATATCTTATCGAGATGTGAATGTCTGAAATTGTTTTTTATCTGTCAATACTATGTACTTACATTTAGATAGCTTACGTTAGTAGATAGGCATAGAGAAAGGTAAATGTAGATACAACGCTAAGTCAAAGTTGTCTTAATAAGTGTATTAAAGTTTTAAAAAATGCTATATTTTCAATACAAATTAACTGAAGTGACCAAAATTTGATGCGTCCTAAGCCACAGCTCTCAATTGCTTTTATTTCAGATGAGAATAATTTGAAAATGGTTTCCTATGTTTTGACAATTATTATAGTTAAATGGATTATGATTACAAAGCATAAATTGAGCATAAAGCATAGCTAAGCAAGTTATGATTAAGCAAGCAAGCAACTTTATGAAACATCTAAATCAATAATATTTTCGTAATTATGTAGCATCTTTTGAAGTATACACAAGAACGTGTGAACGAAACTTGATGCAACTTCGTGATTCGTTGGAAATAACATTAAATGCAAATAAAGATCAATGATCAAAAGCATGAACAATTTCAAGCCAAAATTACTCCAACAAACTAAGAGATTTGTAGCAAAACTACATATTATTATACTAGAAATCTGTTATTATTGTTACTTCAGTAAGGCAGCCTCAGCAATAGTAAAATCTGAATAAGCTCTAATGTGTATGATGAATAATTTAAAAACGAAAGTACGAAATGAAATTATACAGAATGAGACGTTCCCTAATTAATAATTCATCGTTAATAAACTCAGAGAGCGGCTTATTATACTTGTTCAGCGTCTAATTGCCACTTTCACGGTGGTAAGTTACCGAATAATTGCATTGGGTGGAATATTTTCTTCTCATCATAATCTTTGGCGCTAAAATGTGAGTTTTTGGACGTAGAAAGACTTACTCCATAGCTTTCCAAAACTCCCTATTTCTTGCTTTTTTATCCAGGTGAGGTCCGACGTAGGACCGAAGGACGTAGGACCGACGAAATCGTAAGTTGTTTGTGGTTCTATGAGGGGGATACCTACTAACGTATTAAAAGATGGGTCTATTGGTCTACTCAATTTTGATTTGTTCGCCAATAGGTAGTTCTATTACATTATTTTTAGATGGTACAATATAATTAAATCCTTTGCAGGTAGCGGTTTCCACCTGTGTCAATTTTCGAAGATTTGCAAAATTTTGACTGTAAAAATATTAACGATTTATTCTAGTTTTTAATAATAGATCATCAAACTTACCTGCTAAATCAACAGGCCTTTACATCTTTACATCTGTGATAGAATATGAATTAAGTAGCATCGCGGGACAGGACATGGCAGCTGCGCTCATGATTGTAAGGCCGCTGCGGTAATGATTGTGTGAGTGCATGTATTGCACATAAACCGAGCGCTGATGTCTCCGGGCCTCTAGGAGCCCAATTCTCGGGACGTAATATGGATGTCGGAAATCTCTCATTTTATTCTATGTCGAGTGCACGAGAATTGGACTCCTTGAGTTGGCTGGAACCATGACGTTTGGAGCGTTTTGTAGCGTGCCTCTCCAGTCAGGTCAGACCCTCCGATATAGTACAACAAAGAGAATATAAGAAAAATATTTTATATTATAGACAGCCAACTATTTCACATGTTGAATCTTCTACCCAATAAGAAACTTACAATTAAGTATATGTTCAGCGTTCAGAGGATTAGAATTATTTATGGATAAAATATTCTGTATATTTACAGGAAGGATTTCCTGTCTCCATTTGTCATGTATATTGAAAATAAACATGACCTCGTTAGTACAGGAAACAACAGTGCCTACATGTAGACAAAAGTGCACAGATACAGTGCCTGAACGTTATGATCTGGATGTATTCAAGAAAAGAGAGAATAGGCTGTTACTAGACAGACATGATCCATCCTCGGCCACATCATCACTCACCATCAGGTGAGATTGTGGCCAAATGTATGGCTATTCTAATAAAAAAAAGAAAAGATAACTACGAATATAAGTTGGGTTATTACTACAATCTTCTTTGTTTTAAAGTTACGGTGATAATAGTATGAAACACTTTGACAGTTGTTTAGTAATCCAAGACGTGGTCTGGTGCCTCTACATACCTGTTAAATTTATTATCTTTAAATCAAAGACATTCGGTTCAAAATAGATTGAGGTGCACTTCCGAAAAATGTTCCCTCAGGTAAGATTGTGGTAAAATAGAATAGGTTAGATAGAATACCTTCTCGTATTATTGTTACCTATTCAGTCTGAACAGCCATTGAGCTGAGATATTACGGGGGTAGGTAATAATAAGACTTCTGTATATTGAACTCGCACATTAATATTCATTATTAGCAAGCAACTAACGCTAACTGCTAAGCTAAGAGGAACAGACGATCAACGACCGAGGCACTCTTCTACAAAAACGACTTTCGTTCCATACACGTACCTGCATACAATAATGTTTATAAATAATTCATATCATAACAAACCCGGCTAGCGCAGTTCAAGATCAAGTGAAACAGCAAATACCTAGGAGTGAGTGAGCGGGGTATGGGGGTATGAGGGAGCGAGGGTGCCCGCCCTGCGGCCGGCTGCAGCGCCTACCCATCCCAGTCGGGACCATCGTGAATCGATCGCGCGTGGGAGACTCCCCGGCCGGCGCGCCCGGCAACATATTCTTGCAAAACTATCAGCGCAAAAACTCACCGTTTTACACTCCAGCAAGCTCACACCACCAAAGAAATGCAGTCAAGTAGATCGCGGGACGAAAGCACTGTTACACTTGCAATTAAAACCTAACTCGCGATTCTAATTCGAATCTCCACAATCATGAATTAACTTGACACTTTTACGAATTTATCTCGCTGTCTTATCCTGGATTTAGGCCGTGCCGGCTTGCTGCAACTCGGTTGGAGCCGGTGTGGTTATATTGCGGGATTTAGACGCGGCGACGACACTACCCCCACGACGGTTCGCGGCGGACTGACAGCAGTGAAGCTGGCGCGTGCGTGGGCCCGGGAGGACTGGCGCGAAGTCAGTCGCGGAGGGCCCGTTACCGCTCCGGCCAATCGCAACCAAGCTCGCTTGCCCGTAACCAATGGCGGCCGCATGTTTTCCTTTGCCATTTTGCCCGTGAAAGTTCAAATCGTTCGTCTTGTTTCGTGATGAATGTGATAAAAATTTTATCGCACGTTTAATTAAGTCATTTAACGGTCGACGATGAGATATTAGATCAGCTTTGCGCGTTATTAAAAGAAAATCATACATTTGTGTCGCAAGCTTTTTGATTTATTGTATCTTTGAAAGAATAATCTCATATAAATCTGAGCTAAAAAAGTTTTTGTGGTGAGCAGTTCCTACTTAAATCGACAACATTGATAGTGAATTAGATTCCTCAGAATATTTGAAAACCATTATAAATATAGAGCGACGTGCGAAGAGGCTCATCGATGATGACGCACCCTTTCGAAGCTGGCCTGCAGAGCCTGGACCACCGTGGACGAGTGGCATCCCTCTCGGTCTTCTACCGGATTCATTTCGGGGAGTGTGCGGAGGTTCTATATAATTTGATCCCCCCAGCCCATTTCATCATCGGACGACAAGGCGCGGCGAGTGCTTTCATCCTTATGTGGTAGAAATACCCCTTATCCGCACGAAGCGATTTGCTTCCACATTTATAATGCGGACGGCTAAGGAATGGAACTCTCTGCCGAGATCTGTTTTTCCTGACCACTATAATCTGGGCATCTTTAAGGCAAGAGTGAACAGGCATCTTTTAGGCTAACGCGTATCATCCTAGACCTCATCGTCGCTTTCCATCAGGTGCGATTGTGGTCAAGTGTTAGCTTATTGACCTAAAAAAAAAATATATTACATAATTATTATTATACACGAATCAATTCGCACAATGTTATGTTTTATTTATGAATGGTTAGAAGAGATATCTTTTATTAATGTGTTTGATCAATTTTAGTTCAACCGCAAGTATATGCGTAAGTAGAAATTTATAGTTAATTACTGGTTTCCCAGTAGCCTATATTTTCCGAACGAAATGTCATATTTAAGCCTAATCTTTAATTCATCTGCGAGAAAAATTCGCGAACAGCTCCGTACTTATTGTATTACTGTAGGACACGCGACGCGACGCGATCAAGAAAGTGTTTGTATTGAAAAACTGCATTGACCATTATTCTACTGTTTTTTCTGTGCATTTCTGCATTCACTTATCAATTATTCTCCTTAGTGTACAATGTAAGTGTGGTCATAAAACCGGGCAATTTATTTAAGTGTTAGAAATGATAATGAGAAATGTTATAATTATCATTTTTTGGTGAGTGGACACGAATTTCTGCATGTGTTTTCGTTGAAAGAAGTGAAGAAGATCACAAAGATAATGTCGATCAAGTGGATACGGACTAATTTCATACCCGACTGTTTTTAAGTCAGAATGGTCAATTCAAATTTGCAACATTTAAATAAACCGAGGCCACTTGGGCCTGCCTACCGACACCATTGTGACTGCCTCGGTGGCGCAGTGGTTAATGGGTCGCACTTTAAAGCGACGGCTGCGCAAGAGGTCCCGGGTTCGAACCCCGGGTCGGGCCAAAAATTCATGAAGTTGGCGGTCGAGTCACGCTGGTATCCCATCGGAATACGAGGGTAAGGGAATACAGAGTGCACTGGTGTTTGCGCACACCTTTGATCACTATAATATTATATCCTGCGTACCTACGTAGCTGATAGTTACGATCGGCCGCCGTAGCCATAATCGGTTGGAGGATATTATTACTAGGATCATAATGTCTGTGCCATGGTCCATGCTTAATATATTACCACAGATATTAAAATACTAGTTCTATAATACTATATCCTATACGCAGTACCTACCTACTGCGCTTTATACTTATAATTTATTATAAATGCTGATTTCACTGGAATTAGGAAACAATGATTACGTTACGATATTGAACGCGTGACTATTGCATAACGGACTCCGGACCGGACCATAGAATAGACAAACAGTCCTTTGTGCCCGAACTCCGAAGTGCAATTTGGATTGCACGCAAAGATGATGATGATGAGGTTGATGAGACATTAGACATTTAATGCTTACAAGAGAACCGAAGGAAGACCCTTGATGCTCAAAGAAAGAGAGTTACGACCAAATGTAAATTGTGTCGCTCTTGTAACCACATTATTTATGGCGTTGCCACTATGGACAGTATAAAGGCAATTTTTCAGACAAATGAAAAAAATGCTGTTATTTTTTTGTATAATTTATAATCTTGAAAGATACAATTCGTCATGATCTTGTCTGGCCGTTATTTGCATAATTAGTTATGTATATTTGGAACTCGCCGTGTTAGAAGCCCTGAACCGTGACGCGGAGGCTCACAGCGAAGCGGCGGAATTAACCGGCTTCATGGCTCAAGACTCAAGTGTGCTCAGCTAGAGACTGGATTTAATAGTTTAACTGTTACTTATTTAGCATAAACTTAGCAGAGACGCTTAGGAACCTACAAAATAAAAGAGACGCAGAGAACGCCAATTAAATACCTGCATGCGCGCGCTCTACCTATACCACCTTATTAAACGATGCTGTTTCCGAACAGATACGACCTGGTGATCTTCAAGAAAAGAGCTTATTCCTCCCTTAAGAGCCGGCAACGCATCTGTGATGCCCCGTGTGTCGCAGATGTCTATGGGCGGCGGTAGGTAATTCACTTACCATTCGAACAATAGTTGTGGCATAAATGCATTTTATTTATTTATTCATAATCATTACATGCTAGCTTACAGATTTCTCCAATTTGCTAGCAAGTCATACAGTAATTTACATCAGGTGAGCCGTCTGCTCGTTTGTCTGCCATAATGTAAAAAAAAAACACTTTATTATAAATCGCGATCCTCAGTTCCTTGTTGTTGTTGATAATTTGTTAACAAGAAGTTCCTTGTTGTTGTTGATAATTCCTTGGAGTACTTCCTTGGAGGAGTTCCCTGTAAAAACTATAATACGACTAAAATATTTAAAGACAGTTTCAAACGGGCAGCAATAAAAAACATCTCCAAACGCTATGGCAGACTTTATTACAACTTATTCTAGGTCTACTTGAGGTTGGTATACCTAAAGTGTTTCCATGTAACCAACCATATGGTTACTTTGAAATATTAGGTAAACGTGAAAACATATAGGTAGCACTGGGAAATTTTCCCATAAATTAGGGAGCACGGGATATTATCATCCAACAACAGAAATATATAGGACTGCTTACACCATCTAGCGAGTAACTTCAAAGTTAATAAATACCTACAAGAAAACTGCTAATTGATATTGAACCAAACGTGTTTGACATTATGGTAAGAATGGTCAGAAAAAAATTACAGATTTGTAGACGTTGATGTCTGGCTTGCCGTACCTTTTTTTTTTGATGACCCAGTGAAAATGCACCTTATGCACGCTGAGAGGGGCTCTCCTCCGGGTTAGGTATCTGCTAATCAGAGACCGTCCGGAGGCATACCCAATAAAAACACTGGGGCGTTTCCATCCCTCACCCAGGAAACACTCAGACCGGGGTGAGGACTGCCACGGAGGCTTCATCCGTCGCCCAGTCATGGCGAAGAGGCTCGCCAGCTCGGCCTCTCTCCCACTCAACCTCCCGGGTAGCACCCGCGCTGCTGGATGCAGTGCAAGCACCACCGAGAGGAGGACTGCGGGCACCCCTCCCCGCACATTCACTGCAGGTGGCAGTGCAGTGCGAGTTAGGGACAAACCCGCAGGCTTTCAACATAATAATGCGTCGCAGAAACCGACTCCGCTGGCTGCGGAGCCGAGGAAATCCGCGACGCAAACAACTTCGACCTACCACCGCAATCCGCTGGCTGCGACCTTGCGGCGCAGGTCCCCAAACGTGGGCCTTGCGGCCACTGCGCCCGGAGGCGCTCCACTCTAGGGGGATGCCGACGTCAAAGCGCCATGCCGGAAAACCGCCGCGCAACCCGCGCGGGCGGGGCCGGACACAGCATCCCCAGGTCCGAAGACAAAAATGGCGCCTGCAACCCCGCTGTGCAATGGTTTAACCCGCTTTCACGGGCCCTAGTGCACCGTCAGGGAACGACGCGAAGACGCCGGTCCTCAGACCCTCGGCGTGACAATGTAGGCCCTGTAGCGAAGTGCGCTTCAGCGCGGTCGCACGACAGGGCCGGTCCGTCGGATGTGCATCCTTCGGCTAACAGGTAGCAATCCACGAATGAATTACTACCCGTCATTGCCCAGGAAAAACCGTGCTCCGCGGTAACCGTTTCTGCTTAATACCAACCGAACAGAACTGATTACCAGCAGGGCCACTCGAGGAGGTAGATGCACCTGAGTCCCCTGGCTTGCCGTACCTGCAGTGTATGGGACAAGTAAATTTGCATGATTTTACAAGTATTTGACCTCTTGCTGAATGGCATGAAGGTTAGAGGATGCAGATTTGTTTATACCTGGTGCTAATTGAGACCGTCACAATGTACCTACATATTCATTTTGTGTTTGAAATAAATTAAAAGGTTTCGGCTGATTATAATTTGAATTGAATTTGGATAAAACAACGGTGCCTAATTGCCCAACTACCTATACTAATTATACAAGATAAAAGGAGAACTGATACCTATCAGACAATACTATCAAAATATATAACGCTAGCTAGTAGATAAACTGGATATCTATTTACATGTTTCGTTCCACACATTGGATCGTCACTCAGATTAAGATAACGCCCTATCGGTCGGGACTTTGGAGGCGATATGAAAAAACATTTGTGAAGTCGCAACATTAGTTGTAAAGCCAGGGATCTTTCAACACGCTCTAGTGTAGATATATTAAATACATTTAACAATGGCGAATACTTGTGTGATCTATATGAGGTATTGTGCAGAATCAGTGGGGAGATATTCGTGGGACAATAAATTAATTGTATTCCTTGGACTGCTTACATTTAGTTTGTCCGTGTCAACGTGGGTTCTGGCGGTGCAAAGGAATAATGCAAAGCAGGAGTTAGTAGACTTAAAAGCAAGTCTGGAAGAACCGACTACGACTGCTGCAACTGTTGTGGATAGTACAACGGAGGCACCTAAAGAGCCCACAGGGGCACTAGCCGTAAAAGAAGAACAAAACACCGTTAAAGCAAGAAAACTTATTGAAATGCTAGCCTCTGCCGCTGCTGCTACAATCTAACGACATTCAACTCTAACCTAAAGACATTTATATCATTGATATAGTTGAGGAAATTGAGGTAACTAACTCAAAGTGTTGTTGTGTTAACTTTAGTAGCACAGTCAGTATATTGACTCATCTGAGCCTGATGTTAAGCAAAAAACTCACGTTACAATTACAGCGGACACGATGTCATGGAACCACTTCCGTTGGAACTCCCATCAGTGGGCCAGTGCCCGCGAGATGCTTCGGTTTGTAGTAGAACCACAGATTTAATCATTGTTGGTAGAACGGAGGAATTTTTTTTTTCTTTGAATGCTTTGCTATCTAACTACTTACCTACCTATTTTAGAAATCATTCTGAACAACGATTGTCACGCCTTTTGGAAATTCGCGTAAAAATATCAACTTTTCATTGCATCGGTAAAAAAGTAGGTGTAAGAATTTATGTTGTAGTTTTTGCAGATATTTTTGAAAAAATATGGGAAATTTTGTGTTCTTTCATAGTGTAAAAAATGTGATAAGATTAGAAAATGTTATTGTTATAAGTAATGAAGATAAGAATACCTAGATGAGCTGATAATAAATTTAATGATAAGCAGTTTGTGTGTTAGAACAAAGCGTTTGTTTCATTTATTTCTTTTGCTATCTATTCTTAAATTCGTAAATAATAAAATTTGGTTTTTTAATGGTAACTAAAACAGTTAAAAAAATTGGTCTGCCTTGGCTCATCTCAGAGGAAAAGTGTTGGTAGAATAGTTTTCGTGCCGATTTTATAGTCTGATAAACAAGTAATTGATATCCTGGACCATGTCGTGACGGTATGTGATGTCGGGCTCGCTGCATCTGGTGCTGCATATTTGCATACTCTGCAGTCCGAGGATCGATGTGTTTCGTCACAGATGACCAGACGGTCTACAACGAAACTGTCCCGTAATATACCTACGCATCCAAACGAAAGCGACGCACAGTGCGAGTGAAAAAGAACGGAGTTAAAGATTCGGCCGTGGATACAGTTTCGTTGTAGATCCTCAGGCCATAGGTCTGAATATTTTTATGTGATAGTTGACAGACAGATCGCTTGATGGTAAGCGTTTGCCGCTGCCCATAGACACCCGCGACACCAGTGGAGTCACAAGTGCGCTGCCAACATTTGAAGCCCTCGGGTTGGGCCTTGGTTGGTACCCTCACTCACGCATCGAAACACAGCACAGTGCTGCTTCACGCCGGTTTTCTCTGAGGCCGTGGTATCATTCCGGTCGAACCAACCCTTTCAAGCCGAAGCGTGGCACTCCCACGGTGATGTATCGGTATAACAGAACGTAGGCTCTCGCGATAGTACCGATGGCCATACATTAAATTATAGATGCGGTGATTACTCACAATCAGATAATGCGCATGCTGGTTTATCGCTTCAAGCATAAAAATGTTTACGTGTAGCTGTGATCATCGCATCACTCAAGTGGGCACTTGCTGGAATAATCCATAGATCTGGATTAAGGGAGTCTACGATTTCCACTATCTATCATAATTAAAAGGTGTAAAGATGACGTTTATCTGATAAATGAAAATAAGCAGCCGACGGAAACGGCTGATAAGCAACTACCATCACCTGAACAATCGGTATCAATCAATGTTGTATTCATTTAATCTACTTACGAGGATTTTTAGAGGAATTTATTTCTACGTTGATATTTGGGTTTTTTGTGATAGGTGGCAGACGAGCAGCCGGATCATCTGATGGTAGGTAAGCGATTGCCGCCGCCATGGACACCCGCGATACAAGTGGAGTCACAAGTACGCTGCCAACATTTAAACCCCCCGGATTGGGCCTCCGCTACCTACCCTCACTCACGCAGCGAAACGCAGCACAGAGCTGCTTCACGCCGGTTTTCTGTGAGGCCGTGCTATCACTCCGGTTGAGCCGGCCCATTCATGCCGAAGTGTGGTTCTCCCACCGACCTTCGTCGGTAGCGACCTTTCTCAAGTATCACTAATCTGTGGAGTCTAACCAGTGTAGACATTAGTATCCAGCCAGGGTGTCACCCTGGGGCGTAGGTCACGGCACTGCACTGCCACTATAATGTGCTATAACTAAGATATGTTCATATAAACTCATCGACGTCTGTATTTTGCCCATTCTTGCTTATGGAGCACAAATCTGGTCGTTGACCGAAAATCAGAAGTCCAAACTCAAGATTTGTCAAAGAGCCATGGAGCGCAGCATTCTGGGCATCAAAATATCAGATAGAACGCGTAACTCTGACATACGCTCCAAAACTGGAATCGCAGATGTCGGTCGTAAAGCTGCAAGACTGAAATGGGATTAGGCAGCTACGGCAGGTCATCTGTGCAGAATGGACCCCGAAAGATTGGAAAAAATCGTCACTCAATACTCAATGGCGGCCGACTGATAGACGGCGACTAAGGGGTAGGCCCTGAAAAAGATGGTGTGATGATTTTTACAAGTATGTCCAAGATTGGCAAGTCAGGGCATTGGACAGGGATCAATGGAAGAATTTGGGGAGGCCTTTGCTCAGCAAGGGGACGCTATAGGCTAACTAAAAAAAAGTACATATGTCACATTCTTTGGTTCAGTAAGTATTATACCTATAAGTTCAAGAGTTGAAATTCGGCTAGGCTTGGAGCTGTAATGCATTATGAATCATCTACACTATGGACAATAAGAAATAGCATACTAAGGCTTTAGTGGGCTTGCCTCTGGACAGCCCCACATACCCCGTCCTCTCCCTCAGTGAATGAAGTGTTCTGCATGAGAAAAACACCTACCAGTCAGTAAAAACCAGCAAGATAGCAGTTTCCTCTCAGGCATGTGGACATTGTCGTAACGAATCTGCTCGCAGGCACATAGCCTGGTCAGTGGTAAAAAGCGCTAATCCGAATTTGCGCGGCGATAAATTGTATGCGCATGATTGGGCGCGCTTCTTGCGCGCGCCACCTCTGCGCAGGGATTGGAGTTGCTAGCTTATCGATATTTTACGTAGACTTTTCGCCTGGTCTCTTTTAACATGTCATCCATCATCGTCATCTTAGCGTGTTACCAGTTGCTCGCTATTTTACCGGCACCCCGTGCAGAAACATCGACATTTCTAGTCTTTGACGCAAGTAATATTTGCAATCCTACACAACGTGGTTATGTGACAATACGAAGCGCGCTGACACCGCGTCGATCGTCGCTATTTCACCGGCACCCCGCGTGTAGAAACATCGTCGTTTCTAGTCATCGACGCCAGTGATATTTGCATCACTACGCAGCGTGGACAAGTGACAATACGAAGCGCGCTGACAACGCTCGATCGTCGCTATTTCTCAAGCACACACTGAGTTAAAATGTAAGGTGTATTCGAGATGTAGTGTACGAGAGGATCGCAGATAACACAAGCAAAGTGGTAGTTGAATTAAAATGGCACACGCCTCGACTCAATTGTAAGGGTGGTCATTAATCACTTTCAAACCTGGTGGCCTATTCTCGCGAATGTCGTGTACATGAAAATTGCGCCACTCATCTACTCAGGTTTTGACGCATGCCTTGCTCCTTCCTCTCTCTCTCTTAATATGTTACCAGGAATATTGCGTACATACCCACTGCAATTGTTTATTTATCTTATCTATCATATTAAAACGATCTTCTTACAAATTAGGAGTCACATTACCAGAAAGGAGCTCAAGACTTGGCCTAAAAGCAGCCCGATAGCTTTTAGTAGGATATGGGACTTCTCAACTAAGGTTGATGAAACTCAATGTGGGATGTCTGGTGGACGGACGTACTTACATACTTAAAGTTACCTTCGCGTTTCCCGTTTTTAATAACCGCTTCTATTGCGCAGAGGCTAAGGTACATTCTGGGTTTGATAAATTTTAAAAATAATTTTCTTCTCTCGAAAGACCCCCGTCTTTTGTCGTTGAACGCAGGTACCTAGGGCATGAAGGGCCCTCGTTAAAAGGATTAAATTATTGGCTTGAAGTATATAACTGATGGCGCATTTATTTTTATTAGGTTTATCTGCAATAGTCGCGAGTACGCGATGCGCGGGCGGCAGCAGCCCGTGCCGGATCGGCTGCTGCTTTCATCAATTATGATAATGGCGGCATGTGCGCCCGCGCACGCACCGCAGGCGCGCGGCTTTCCGAATTCCACGAGGATTTACCGATCGCAATCTAACTACGAACATTTGCACGACCACGGAATTACGACTAGTCACTTGATCTTGTTTTTTGCAATTTTTTTATGGTTTATTCAAATCTTTCTTGGAACAGTGAACACTAAACTTACCTAAATACAGATCTTCCAGCAAATTGTAACAATTATAAAGGCAGTTGAGCTTTCGGTCCATCTAATAGTAGAACCACCGCTCATAATGTTAATAATTAATACTCACTTGTATTGCTTAGTGGATTTTTTGAAAAGTAGGAGATACGACCACGGACAGATTTTTTTATGATATGGGGGGCAGACGAGCAGGCGGAACACCTGACGGTAAGCGATCACCCCCGCCATCTTAGACCCTTGAAACACCAGAGAAGTCATTAGTGTAAGGAAAGGCATAGGTATGCATATTTCTTGTAGATTTACAGGCAAGAAAATACCACAGGCGATAGTTCATTCCATAGTTTTGTCGTACGAGGGTGTTTTTTATTAAGACATACGATCACGGACGGCTTGGTCAAGCTTATGAAAAACATAACTTCCGTGGTAAAAGAACTCCATTCAAACCTCGTTTAAAGAGATGTTGTAGTGATCAGGGAACATTGCAGCTGGAAGCGTTGTTGTAACCTACCTACCTAGTTTTCCTAACGTGAGAGTTGTGCCCGTTACACCCTGCAAACCAATACTTAATTAACACTTAATTTGAAGGGACGTCACCGACATCTTAACATTAGGGCATGTTAAGATGACGGAAAGCACGAAATCATCCTTCTTTCAGTCAAACAGGGGATTTGATCCTGCAGTGTTCTAACCTAACTAAACTGTCTAAGGTCAGACCTAAGTCGGCAACGGAGTTTAAGTGTACCGTAAAGTAGTTACCTACTGATACAACTACGAAACTTAGGCGGCTGTAACACTATTTTTGGGGAGAATGAATAGCTAAGGCGGCTGTAACACCATTTTGCTCAGGATATTGCTTAGGCGGCTGTAATACCATTTTGCTCAGGTAACAGCTGAGGCAGCTGTAATACCATTTTGCTCAGGAGATTGCTTAGGCGGCTGTAATACCATTTTGCTCCGGTGATAGCTAAGTCGGCTGTAACACCATTTTGCTCAGGAGATAGCTAAGGCCGGCTGGTTTACATCATTTTGCTCAGTGATATGTGTGTGGGAGGTGGAGGAGGCGGCTGAAAAAAAAAAAAAAAAAAACCCTAATAAGAAAAACAAAAAAAAAAAAAAATAACACCAAAAATTTATGCTCAAAGGTGATAGCTAAGGCGGCGGTATACATCATTTTGCTCAGGTGATATCGTAAGGCGGTCTGGTCATACATTTTGCTAGGAGATGAGCTATAGGCTGGGCTGTAACACCATTTTGCTCAGGTGATAGTTAAGGCGGCTGTAATACCATTTTGCTCAGGTGATAGCTAAGGCGGCTGTAACACCATTTTGCTCTAGGTGATAGCTAAGGCGGCTGTAACACCATTTTGCTCAGGAGATAGCTAAGGCGGCTGTAACATCATTTTGCTCAGGTGATATAGTTAAGGCGGCTGTAACACCATTTTGCTCAGGAGATAGCTAAGGCGGCTGTAACACCATTTTGCTTAGGTAATAACCAAACGAACCCAGCCTGGCAGCAGCACACTCACATTTCTATGAACACATTATCCACAGTGAAAGCGCGTCATTATAATTTTAACAGCAACAGTACATAAGCATTCGATAATTAACGTTCACGTATGTACCTACCGAAATCACAATGAATCGCGATGATATCTTAAATGGTTCAGAACGCGCCTTCCATACACTGACCGGATGGCTGCAATTGGTAGTGACCCTGCCTCTTACGCCAAAGGTCGTGGGTTCGATCCCCACCCTGGACAAACATTCGTGCGATGAGCACTTGTGTTTGTTCAGTGTCTGGGTGTAATATATGTATTTAAGTATATGTATTAGTGTTCCTTGTGGTCTGATATCTGTAACACAAGTGCTTACGCTACTTAGTACGGAATCAGGTCAATGTATGAGATGTTGTGAGAATTATTATTATATATTATATACAAGGGGTTGTGGTTCGAATCTGAGCATGCACCTCTGGTTTATGCAAATCAACACATCTTAGCGTGTGATTCCTGGTTACACCCTAAGCTGTAGAAGCTCTTTAGCGCGTGGTACGCTTGGATCCGTTGGCCTGTGTGGTCCCCCGGATCGGTTTTATCAAATCGGTGTTGCATGTTATTCTGGACGAGACATTTCAGCATTTGTGCCTTTTGTTACATTCCATTTGTCTTGGATTTCAAAGCTAAGTTAATAATGCAACTTTGGATCCCTACTGTCAAGGCCTCTTACTCTTGAGTAAAATTGCATACAAAATATAGTAAAGCATGTTGTCAGCTAGCAAACGACGTACAAATTGTTACGGGGCACGACGGGGAACTCCCCGTCGTGCCCCGTAACTAAAAGTCTAAAAATATTCCATAATTCATCAATTTATTTTCATCATATTTCATTTGTGAATACCAGGCATATTATTTTAAAATTTTGACAAAAAAATGCACATTACCTTTTTCCAGGATTTCCATTATTAAATGCACTAGTTTCAAATACACTTTACAATCAAAACTTGTGTTAACGAAATAATAAACATAAGACGCGCTGATAGCAACCGTTCTTACGCTTGCAATCATTGACTTCTAACTCGCAAGGGTATACAAATAGGCCACCCTCACTCTTACCGAGGTGTCGTAAAAGGCGACCAAGGTAAAGCTGCTGGCATGATCATCAGCACACAGAGAAGGAAAACTCTGCATTTCAAAACCCACGCCAACCCGTCTGCCAAGCGTGGTGAGTATGGCAATTACACCTTATTTGATTGAGGGAGGTCCGTGCCCCAGCAGTGGGGACTTAAATGGGCTGATGATGATGATGAAGCTTGGACCATGATTCAGGATTTGGGGAGTCTGGTAATACAATGAAGCGACTGCCGTCTGACCTTCGCAATCCTTCCACCAGACCAACTGAATCACGGTTACTCGTTTCAGAAACTATCCGAAACGTGCAGGTCTCCTCACGATTTCCCCTCACCGCCGAGCTAATGGTATACAAATATGGACATAGTTTAAAAAACTCGAGATGCATGTTCGGATTCGAACCACGATCCCCCGTATGGAAGGTGCGTTCTGAACCATTGAGCTGCCATCGCTCCTGGATTTTTCAAATCTATATCCGGTACATATTTCTACCATTAGCTCTTTGGTAAGGTAAATCATCGTGAGGAAACCTGCTATCACTGTACTTAGTCAATAATTCAAATAAGTATCTGTAACGTTCGGTACTAGATGCCAGAAGTAACCGAGATGTAAGACAGCGCCGCCCTATCAACCGCTGATGGGATTTAATAACAAGACGTGTATAGCTGCCGAATGCGTTTATTGCACTGATTTTAATTCATTGATTTTACATAAACTTGCAAAAGTAGGTTGGCTGTACATCGGAATCAGCAAAATACACGTCATACAATAAAATGTTCGAGTTGACTCGTACAGTATCTAAATACCTATTTAATAAGAAGTCGAATAAGATTCCGTCTACTTGTAGTATCTCGATCAGAACATTATTAAATTACGGCTCCATCGCTGCGAATAGGCATGATTCAATTTCCAAACGTCACCTGATGCAAATGTGCACAAAGCGGCTGATTTATAGCCGTTTCATTAGCTCCATCGTCGCGGGTAATCGCTAACGCTGCATTACCGGTGTCTGCGCGCGGCCGTCCGAGTTAGCAGTGAGGTTCCTGAAAGAGTAGTTCAATTGACGAAATAGTTCATTTTACTCGCTCTTTTTCTTATATTCTTTACCTGATGGTAGAAATTGCTGTAAACGATTAGACCACCTAATTTGTTCATAAAATATATTTAGGAAGGTACTTACCTAGGTACGTTTTGAGTGCTGTGTAATCAAGAGTACCTACTTATCTATGTAGAATTGTAGATTTATGTCTATACATCCCTACTATATTCGTAGTAAGTATGTGTACTTAACAGCATTATTACAATGTGATAATATTATAGGTCCTACTCTCTCCAAAATGTTTGCAGTGCCCGACAGGGTCCATAATTATTGTTACTTAATATACATGAAACTAAGATCTTTTTTCTACATATGAAGAAAAAAAAGATATTGAATTGAATTGCATTGTAATGACGACCTCCACTATTAAACTGATCGGACCAGTGGCTCCAAAGTGTTCTCTAGAGCACGGAATCATCTCTCTTAGACTTATATCCTCGAAATACTAGAAACAGTAATCGATCAGTCCTCGATTTTAAACCAAATAGTACCCGTGTCCAAAAGAACTGCTTCTGCATGTGTGTAACAATTTATAATAAGATTAATCAACAAATAAAAGATTTGCCCTTTAATCAATTTAAAACTTTACTATACAAGTCTCTCGCACTTTTTACTCTGTCTAAGATTTTTTTAACGACAAGGACAATCAGAAAACTGCAAATCAATAAAAAATAAGGGTTATTTCTAATGTAGGAATTCATACTTTAAAATTGTATTTGCATGCTATTAGTCAATGGCTGGATAGGTGATCATGTACATTTTATCATCACATCGTTTTCTGTACACCCTGTTCAAAAGCAAATAAACTATTCTTATTCTTTCAGACAATCATACAAAGTCGTGCGTCTTGCGTGAAACGATACAGACAGTTGCATAAGATAACTTCACATTACCTAAAAAGGTAGAAAGGTGACGAAACAATACTACTTGAGTATCGATCATCTACATCAATAGTTCATTAGGTTTTTTTGTGAGATATTGAGCAGACGTGCAGACCTCACCTGATTTTAGCGATTACCGGACAACGACAACAACAGAGGACGATTTCTTTACGATCAACTTATTCACACATACTACGATTGAACTATAGGAACTATTGATTGAGTATATTAGAGTAGTAGTTCATTCGTCTCAAAAGAACGGGTTCTCTCCTTTAACTTCACTAAATTAGCATAGGTCTATTACCGGTCTCATCTCCAGATTTGCATGCTCTGCGATATCATACTTACGCGTTTTTGCACCTGCTCATTCATTAGCTTATAGTTAACTAGCGGCCGCCCGCGACTTCGTCCGCGTGGAAAAGTAACTTTTTACCCCCCTTTCAACCCCTTACAACCCCCTTTTCGCAATAAAAAGTAGCCTATGTTCTTTCTCAGGGTCTAGATTATCTGTATACCAAATTTCATTTAAATCCGTTGAGTAGTTTTGGCGTGAAAGAGTAACAGACAGACAGACAGACAGACAGACAGACAGAGTTACTTTCGCATTTATAATATTAGTAAGGATTGACTTTGATGCCAAGAGAATGCATGTATATTTTGATTTCTGCTTTCTTAGATGATGGATCGAATGTAAAATGGCGGTAATGTTGGTGAGAGAGCGACATAATTTAGTTTACTCTCGCGATAATCAAATCAACTCTATGTATCTAAGTATCTGGATAGATACCTTTTGGTCACGGAAAGGGAAATGTCGCCATCCGTGATGGAATGAGCTGACTAACCATAAATTAGTCAGACGATGCGCGATGGTGGCTCAGTTGATAAGAACTACACCTTCACAGCCAAAGTCCGAAGGTTATGTTTGTAAAGATTTACAATCACTTGCCAGAACAAATCAAAGACGAAGATAATGATGTAAATTATGCAAAAAAAAATGCGACTTTATTTAATAGAAAAATGCCTTTATAATGTAAACCAATTCTTCGCCTCAAAACTCTTTGTATAACGGAATATACCTGCATGAAAGTTAAAACAGGAATTGTCTCTGTCTCCCCGGTGTTAAATTGAAATTAAATTTAAATTTTTGAAATTGAAAGTGTAAATAGTCTTAAAATATAATAATAATCGCGGTAATCGCTTACCATCAGGTGATCCGTCTGCTCGTCTGCCACCTATATCATAAAAAAAAATATATACCTATCTTTTAACTCTTATACAATTTATTAAGAATATAATTAATATTAAGTATTTATTTCATCTGTTGTTGATTGATTAATGATTGTAATTGTAATGAATGAATTTATTTTTACTTATATTGTTATGCCCAACAGGGCCCATATGTTAACTGTGCCTATTATTGTAAAAACTTTAACTACATATGGTATGCAATAAAGAATTGAGAATTGTGAATTGAGAACGTGCGCCCTCTTAACGTAAGGTCGTAGCTTTGAATCCGAGCATGCACCTTTGGATTTTAAAGTCTATGTCCATATTTATACCACTATCAAGGTGTTTAGGTGATTACATCGTAAAATAGGTACTTGTGTATGTTCACATATTTTTAGAAATATCCATAATAGTAAGTATTTAGGTACTTTTCGAGGTTTTGATCAATTTAGATACCTCTCTCATGTTTCCTTTTACAAATTCTGCTTTTAATACTGTTCCTCAAATTCAAACTGTGGATAATGATTATGCTCAATCACCTATGTTGGTCTCATTCCCCTTTTCTAGGCGTTGCGAAGGTCTGGCGGTAATCGCTTCATTGTAATTACCAGTCTTTGGTGACGTTGGGGAATTCCTCCTTTCCTTTCCTTTGCCCTTTGCCCGGGGGCTGGCAAGTTATAAAAAAAATGCTTTATTGCTCTCTTGTTATGTAGGGCTCTGCTCCTACTGCTGCTGCATAGTGACTAAGCCCCAGACGCTCCCTCATCGCTAGAGTTGGGAGGGGTTGAGGAGTACTGGTTGAAGAACCTTAGGTACTCCACGTGCCTCCTCAGGCGGAAGACTCGCTTACTTACATTGCGAGCCTACCAAATCCCTAGATTATCAAAATGATAACTTTGGATGCCAGGAAACGCTGAGATTAATGAGATTACACGCATTGAAGGCGATACAACAAAATCGCTGATCTAGCTGTCGGCTAAAAAACGCGAACACCAATGCGCACGCGTCACGCTCCACATAATTTAATTAGGAGCCGTTCCGCTTCGCGCCGACATCTCGTTTCTACCAGACTATTTAAACAACACTATTTTATACGTTTTGACATTTCACACTGATAACTTCGTTCTAATGGGGAAGATGCGGATACGGCGAGATGTATTAAAATTTATGTCTTGAAACCTAGAAAGTCTTGCGCAAACAGCTATATAATAAACATTAAACAATCATAATGCACGCTACATTATTTTCTTAAGCAGTAATTAAAGCTAAGTTTTTAAATTCATCTTCTTTCCTCGTTTCACTTGCAGCCGTAAGAGTGGGTTGGTGAAACTATGCTAAACTTAGTTTCATTCTAGAAATTACCCCGACTAGGTATTATCTTAAATATCCCTTCTAACTTATTTATTAGGTACTTACCTTATACCAGATATAATATTTTTGCATAAGCTGCTGAACAGTAAAATTAATAGCCCTCACTTTCTCGAAAAAATCATTATTAATATCCCATATAAATATCCCCGCTTCCCGCTATACGTAAACTGTTTAGCATACCTAGTCACAAGACTAACTTAGGTACTCATAGCCCCCTCGCAAGAATGTGCAAGGAGTACAATGAAATCGTGAATAAAATAACCACACACATCGACATTTACCACGACTCGGCTAGAATATTCAAGGAAAAAATTATATTTTTTTTGCAATCTTCCAGTGTTCGCTCAATTGAAGTTTAGGTCCACTTGAACTTTGTTTAGATTTTAAGTTTAAAATTAGTTCCAATATTATGAACGCTGTTTATACCTATAATTGGCAAACATATTAGAATATTTCCTTTTTAAGTTACCTGCTGTCATTTGTGATTGTTTTATGTGTATTGCTGTTGGTGTAGGTACCTTATATATAAACAAATAAATACCTTCTACGAGCACTTATAGGTCTTAGTCACATAACCACCATGACTAGTCAGGGGAGTTAGAGTAGGACAGAAAACCGCCCCGCTGGTAATCAGTTCTGTCCTGATTCCAGCTTCGGTTGGTATTAGGCAGAAACGGTTACCGTGGGGCACGGTTTTCCCCGGGCAACGGCGGGTAGTAATTCATTCGTGGATTGCTACCCGACGGCCAAAGGATGCACAGAATTTCCGGCGGACCAGCCCCGACGCAGTGGATCGCGTGCAGCGCACACCACTCGGGGGCTTTCATTGTCTGCTGAGGGCTTAGAGGACCGGCCTCTCTTTACGGACCTGAACACAATAGGGCCGGGCACGGAGGCTGCCTTCTTTATCCAGCCCCCCCTTCTGCCGTAGGTTGGCGTTGGGGTGTGGTGGCACCCACTGTCGGGCGCTTTGGCGTGCGGTGGGCCGGTGTTCCTGGTGTGATGGTGCCGTATGGGGGCCTTTTTGTTCTCGGGCCTTGAACTGTCGCGCCTTCGGGCGCGTTCGAATGTTGGGGAGTTCCACGGTGGTGGAATTCCTGCCAACAGTCTGTTGCGCCCCGATTCTCGGGAGCGCTCTCCCCGCCTTTATGGTGGGGGCTTTGTTGGTGGGTCTGTGTTGAGTCCCGCAGCCAGTGGGATGCAGCTACGACTCGCCACCCCCGCTTTTCCCGTCCCGTCGATTGTCTCCGCAACCCAGCGGGGATGCTCGAACGGGAGGGTTTTCGGGTATAACTTAAAAGTCTGTGGGTGCTCTCTCCTCTCTCTGCCCTGCAGCCAGCAGGGTATGGGTTGGGGGAGGGGTCTGCAGTCGTCCCTTCCGGAGCGTCTGCGTTGCAATCCAGCAACGTGGACGATTCCGGAGAGGGGGGAATGGTGGGCCATGGGAGTGGCCCTAGGCCTCGTTTTACGGCGAGGCCCGTTTTTGAAGAGGCCGTGCTGGCGAGCCTCTCGTCCTTCGAGGGTGGGCCGCGGACTTGGTTTCTACCCGTTACCGTAGCCCACCCCACACGGACGTAGCAGGAAATGCCCCGGTGGTTTTTAGTGGGTAGGCCCCTGGGAGCACCCCAGGGGAGAGCCCCACACTACCCGGCCGTCTCCCAGCGGTCGGGTGTGCTTAAGGCGGCATTTTCCACCGGGCCAACAAAAAAAAAAAAAAAAAAAGGACAGAAAACCGTGGGGACTCAGGTGTATCTACCTCCTAGAGTGGCCCCGCTGGTAATCAGTTCTGTCCTGATTCCAGCTTCGGTTGGTATTAGGCAGAAACGGTTACCGTGGGGCACGGTTTTCCCCGGGCAACGGCGGGTAGTAATTCATTCGTGGATTGCTACCCGACGGCCAAAGGATGCACAGAATTTCCGGCGGACCAGCCCCGACGCAGTGGATCGCGTGCAGCGCACACCACTCGGGGGCTTTCATTGTCTGCTGAGGGCTTAGAGGACCGGCCTCTCTTTACGGACCTGAACACAATAGGGCCGGGCACGGAGGCTGCCTTCTTTATCCAGCCCCCCCTTCTGCCGTAGGTTGGCGTTGGGGTGTGGTGGCACCCACTGTCGGGCGCTTTGGCGTGCGGTGGGCCGGTGTTCCTGGTGTGATGGTGCCGTATGGGGGCCTTTTTGTTCTCGGGCCTTGAACTGTCGCGCCTTCGGGCGCGTTCGAATGTTGGGGAGTTCCACGGTGGTGGAATTCCTGCCAACAGTCTGTTGCGCCCCGATTCTCGGGAGCGCTCTCCCCGCCTTTATGGTGGGGGCTTTGTTGGTGGGTCTGTGTTGAGTCCCGCAGCCAGTGGGATGCAGCTACGACTCGCCACCCCCGCTTTTCCCGTCCCGTCGATTGTCTCCGCAACCCAGCGGGGATGCTCGAACGGGAGGGTTTTCGGGTATAACTTAAAAGTCTGTGGGTGCTCTCTCCTCTCTCTGCCCTGCAGCCAGCAGGGTATGGGTTGGGGGAGGGGTCTGCAGTCGTCCCTTCCGGAGCGTCTGCGTTGCAATCCAGCAACGTGGACGATTCCGGAGAGGGGGGAATGGTGGGCCATGGGAGTGGCCCTAGGCCTCGTTTTTCGGCGAGGCCCGTTTTTGAAGAGGCCGTGCTGGCGAGCCTCTCGTCCTTCGAGGGTGGGCCGCGGACTTGGTTTCGTACCCGTTACCGTAGCCCACCCCACACGGACGTAGCAGGAAATGCCCCGGTGGTTTTTAGTGGGTAGGCCCCTGGGAGCACCCCAAGGGAGAGCCCCACACTACCCGGCCGTCTCCCAGCGGTCGGGTGTGCTTAAGGCGGCATTTTCCACCGGGCCAACAAAAAAAAAAAAAAAAGGACAGAAAACCGTTTTTGCTGTCAAGAAGAAACATGCACCCACATCTACATTAGGATGCCTGCCTCTAATAACTACGTGTGCACCATACCACACCATACATAGACTTGACTGGCCCTATAGATAGTGAGCCTCCCTCATACGCCAATGGTCGTGGATTCAATTTGCAATCTGGACAAACATTTGTGTGATGAAGACTTGGTTATGTTCAGTGACTACCCCCGTAGGTAATAAATCATACCTACTTATTATACTTCGTTATTTTTTTTTGTTTACATCCCGAAAACATAGCAAATTCCCGAAAAATGCTAAATGGACTTCATTTACGATATCTATTATGAGGTTTTCGGCATGTAAACGATAAAAAAATAACAGTGAAGGAATATGTATTTAAACATTAGGTATATATTTTTGTCTGATATTCATAAACAAGTGTAGGTACCTGGTTCCCATTTTAATATTCGAAAATTAATAAACAAGGTTACTATTATCAAATCTGTGGTAAGGTAAGTATCTACATCGATATCATTTCATCGAAGCCATCATGGTTCGTCGTTTCGATACATCTAACATCTTACGTTGATAGTCATGTTTCTCCGGCTTTAGTTTTTCCGATGTAGGTAACGTTACCTACCTAAGTACCTACTTCGAAAAGATCGTTTACCTAAAATTTAGCATTGAGTTTATAGATGAGAAGCGAGAAAAGCTCCCGCGGAGACGAGACCTACAGCGCCAACAAACAACAGATGTGCGACCACAAAAAATGTTTAGGCAATCTAATTAAGTGGCGTTTAATTTCTCTAATATCGTTCTGCGCGTGCTCCGCTGCGTTTGCAGGTGTTTGCTGGTGGTCGACTTGGTTGCTCAAGCAAGGCCACAACAACGGGTCAATGTCCTAAAATTATTGCAACTTTCGTGAGCTGACTAAAAAAAAATATTGTCTAATTTTAGGGCTGCTGAACGATGAATTCATCTTTTTTGGTTCCTATTTTTAAGCCCATTGTAATTTTCAGGTAAGTACTATAATTTTGCCCCTAAAATGCCGCCACGCAGGTGGCGGAGCCGTGAATTGGGTACAAGACCGCCAACTTCCGGAGTTCAGGGTGACACTAAGAATTTTCTTAACAGATTACGGTACGGAATAATTAGGTAATACTCAGATAACTTCTGCCCTGGGGATCGAACCCCAGGGGCAGCCGACGCTTTATACTACAGCTGCTACTCCACTGCGATAACCGATGCAATCTAAGGCCGCGTTACGAGATACGCTCTGAGCGCTGTCAGCACTCACTTAACAACGCCAAGCTAGCCGTTCCGATTTAGTTTTCGTGATTAGAGCGTTGATAGCGATATTTCAATTCGGAACGATCTGTTGGCGCGCTAACAGCGATTATGACGTTTTTCAAACATTAAATTATTATATTATTTTTGTCTGTCATATCTATTCCTTAAGTAATTAAATAGTTTTTTTATAAAGATAAACGATCATTTGAGGTAATAACACAGCAAAACAATACTACTTTTAAAATGTCACTTTTCACAGCGCTTACAGTAATATTGCCTCTGAGGCACTGTAATTGCAAGATGGCGCCGATAATGACGCCATGCATGACGTCACGAAATCGTTTATGGACGCGCTCACGTCAGAAGGAGCAACTGTTAACGCGCTGAAAGCGCTCAGAGCCACAGAGTACTTTTTAAGAGCGTATCTCGGAATGCGGCCTAAATCTAAATTATGTACAGTGGCGGACACATCAAGCTATACAAAACTGTCAAATTTCCTCAATCGATTTCGAACTATTTGTGTAACAATATAAAATTTATAATCGAATGAAGAAATTTGACAGTTTTGTATAGCTTGATGTGTCCGCCACTGTACATATATCAATAAAAGAAAACAGGACCTAGTGGCGGCGTAGTGTGCCTTAGAGAGTGCCATAAAAAATACAAATATGCTACATAAATACACAAGTGAATATTATTACGATTTATTTTTTCATCATCATCATCGTCAGCCCATTTAAGTCCTCACTGCTGGGGCACGGGCCTCCCTCAATCACATGAGGGGTAATTGCCATACTCACCACGGTTGGCAGACGGGTTGGCGAGGGTTTTGATACAAATGCAGAGTTTTCCTTCTCTGGGTGCTGATAATCATGCCCGCAGCCTTACCTTAGTCGCCTTTTACGACACCTCGGTAAGAGTGAGGGTGGCCTATTCTACTCTTCCGGGGACCACACGGCTGGTACGATTTATTTTTTATTCAGACATAATTAATAATATTTTTTATACAAACAGACTGATTCGGACAATAATCTTAAAACTGACTTTGACAGAGGATTATCCTCTGCAGCGTTGCCAGAATGTTACTTTTGTAACATTTTACGTTACTTTTGGCCTTCCAATGTTACTTCCATGTTACACCACACTCAATGTTACTTTTATGTTACTTTTGAGAATTTCGAACAAAATCCTGGTGGACTGACCAACCAATACGATTGTTTGTCAAATTTACTTATTCATTCACTCGTGTATATTTTTCAATCTTTTCAATACTCAGTACTCAATATCTTTTTTGCATCTATAGGTTACATAATTAGTTGGTTCATAATAAATGTAGGTATCACTATAGACTCAGGAGGGCACTGCAATATGGGAGAGGACGCTCATCATTACTAAGTTAGGATTAACTTTAAATAATATAACTTTATATAACTATAGTGAAATATAAAATGAAGTATGCAATTCTATATATATTATTTATGTATTATTAGTATTTTACTTTAAATATATGTGTTTAAGTGTGTTATTCTCTATGTATTTTTATCATTGAGATATTCATTTATTTGTTGTTTGATTAATTCGGGTACCTTATTAAATATTTTTATAGACAATACGTAGGGGCTGTTTGAGTGTAAGGTCATTCAAGAGTTCGGTAGGTTAAGTTTATTATTATATCTGGATGGACAACATTTCATATTTTTAACATGTCCATATTGTTTTTTTATATGAAAATAGACATAAAATGAACAGACCCATATTTTTTCTTTTTTCAAAATTTGTCCATTTTCATGCATAAAATAATAATTGAAATTCTTTTTATTCTAAATAGACGTAAGCGCCAAATGACGTCATCGGACGGCTGAATACAGCGATATTCCTTTGCTTATTATTGTTTTGATAAAAAAAAGGTACTACTGTCAAAGGTAAATAATACTAGTGTCAACATTGTCAACGTCATTCATACATTCAACGTTGACAAGTTGTCTTTTTTTTTACAGTTACATGTCATGGGTTTGGCATTTCGTAAATTTAAAACTATAATGTGCTAAGCAAAGAAATATTTTACATTCTGCCGTCCGATGACGTCATCTTACGGTTTTTAGTTTTTATTTTTTTTCTCAGTAAATAAGGAATATAAAAAATGAATAAATATATATTCAAGCAGCGGAAAAGTAAACAAAGAATTGGTATTTTTTGTTTCAGAGCTTAGCAATTTTGAAATGTTGTCCATTGATAAGGGGCGGCGTTGTCTTTATGTTTGGTATAAAAAATTGGGTGTTTACGAACAAATTTACATGTTTCTAAAATATAAATACATGGGAGTGTTAGAATTTGGTACTGTTCAAAATACGGTTTGCAGCTATCAGTTTGATCTATGTTTGCGATAATTCTTTTGAAGGACGAAGAGGGACATTTATCCCGCTTACGTGTTTTTTTACTTTTAATAAAAGAGTCAAGGAACGTATTTTATTTTAATCATTTAAATTAAATGCCATTATAACGTATTTTGCCAGTTTCCAAAAAAAAGGGCAATGTTACTTTTTCTGACAAAATGTTACTTTTTGATCTGTCTCGTGTATCTTTTTACTATCGGCCACTGGCAACACTGAACCTCTGTCACAGAAAACTGACAGTTGGATTTTGAGGTTAGAAAATCTGAAAATCATACAAATAATATCGAATTTCCAAATCCAACAAAAAAGGATGCAATAAGTGTTGTTTTATTCAGCGTTAATTGAAAGTTGTGTGTCTTCGGACAATGGCATTAACTCCATTAAGGTTTAATTTCATACAAAAAGCAGTTCAAAATGTTTTCTTCACCACCATTGCGAAGCGGCCGATGGCCTACAAAAGTTCAATTTCCTTGGAAACCCTGTATCCTAATAGCTCCCTAAAGCTAACGTCACCGTCTTTCGTAAGTATACATTTATTGTTTAACTTTATTGAGGTAATTTGTGATCGTCAAAATGTTACTTATCTTTAAATGTTTACTTGCGTTTCCAGAGTGCAGACTCAAAAGATAAATTCAACGGGTTTATTCCTGTTGATAAACTAGACATTACTTACAGTGCTAGCTCAGGCCCCGGGGGACAAAATGTTAACAAGGTAAGTATTTATTTCATTTCACATTAGGTGTAAGGCAAGAGTGAATAGGCTTTTCATGGGCAAGCATGGCTCACCTTAGACCTCATCTTAAAAAGTATAAATTCTACTGAAAATGCTCCGCTCCAGGAAGGAAGAAGGTTGTCAGGTTGTAGACATGCTCAAAGTATTTTTTTTTTATTACGTGATAGGTGGCAGATGGGCAGACGGATCATCTGATGAAATGCGATTGCCGCCGCCCATTGACGGCCATGACACCAGTTGAATCACAAATGCGTTGCCAACCTTTAAACCCCACTCCGCTGGATTGGGTCTCCGGTACCCTACCCTCACTCACGCAGCGAAAAACAGCACATTGCTGCTTCATGCTGGTTTTATGTGAGGCTGTGGTATCACTTCGGTTGAACCGGCCGATACCAGCCTTACCTTGACAAACACAATCAAGTATGTTTACCAACACCCACCAAAAAATGTATTATAGTGTGCTGGATAGATACTTGCAAAATATGTAAGTAATCAACAGAATATAATTTAACAAAATTTTCTTTTAAATTCTTCAGGTTCACACAAAAGTTGACCTCAGGTTCAAGCTGAGCGAAGCAGACTGGCTTCATCCAGAAATAAAACAAAAAATGTTAGAATTGGTAAGTATGTATAAAATTGAAATAATTGGATAAATAAACACCTATGCTTGATTGTGAAATAATTCTACAAAAAACACTAAGACTTAAAGTTTGAGACTTTTCAATTCATTTATAAAAAAAATCATGTTTAATGTACTATTCCAGTATGGAAAGAAACTTTCAAGAGAGGGCTACCTGATCATCAGGTCAGACACGACACGTACCCAGCAGCTAAACCTTGCAGACTGCATGCAAAAGCTGCGTGTGATGATCCGTAATGCTGAGGTGACTGAGAAGCCCCCCTCACCAGAAACGGCTGAAAGGATTAGACAAAGGTGAAAATTAACATAAATTCATGTTTCTTGTAAGTGAGGTTGTTTCCAGCTGTCGTAATTTTTTCCAGGTCTTAGGTTAATGTGTGATGTGGTGGTGATGTTGCTTACACTCTTTCATTAGAATAAGAGAAGGAAAGAAATCTTACATTACCCTTTTACATTATACTCCAAACCGATATTTTCTGTCATGCCGGCCAATCTCAACGATCAGCCATTGACACAGGACATTTATAGTGTACAAGTGTTTGCGCAGACACAAATGCACTCTCTATTCCCTTTCCCTCATATATCGATGGTAATCCCAGTGTGACACGAGACATGACCGAAGAGGGATCAGGTGCAGGACCAACGGCTTAACGTGCTTTCCGAGGCACAGGGGTACAAGACCGCCAACTTCCAGACTCCGGGCAGACACTGAGAATTTCTTAACAGAAAAACTCAGGTACAAATTATGGTCCGACCCAGGGATCGAACCCGGGACCCCAAGTGCAGCCGTCGCTTTAAAGTGTGACCCACTAACCACTGCGCCACCGAGGCAGTATTACATTATAATAGGCTAGCTTAATACAGAGAAGAAGTATTTGATTTGGCAAAGGTTCTTCAATGGCAGATAGCTTTCTATTTTTACCCGACTACGGCGAAGCAAAAAGGGGGGGTTATGATTTTGACCACGGCAAAACGGCATAATAATTTCAGCAGAGACAATTTTCTTGTTTTAGAGTGTGTTTTTTTGGTAGTCGGGTTTTAGTTTTTAAACTTTATTTTTTTACTTGTTATTATTTCGTAAATTAATGTTTATATTTTTGTGTTTACAGGCATTTGAAGGCAGCCCGCCTGCGCGTAGCTGTAAAGCGCGAAGATGCCATCAAGCGCGCCATGAGACAACCGCCCACTGCTCTAGATTTATGATTTTTCCATTAATTGGGCATACACCAACTAGGCTGAGGACTTAGCATTAAGGAGGCGTAACAAGAATCGATAACTCACAGATAGATAGATACTATGCTATTCTTAAATACCTATCTATCAAAGCAATGTAAGGACTGGTTCGGTGGATCAGTGGTTCTAGTACATCTTCTTAGGAAACAATGGGAGCCTCAGCCTCGTTATATTTGACTGTTCTGGTAGTTAGCTAAGTTAGTGAATAAATAATTATGTGCCGTTTTATTTTGGTTTCTTTTAGTTTTCCTCATGTTTACAGACACTCTTACTTTTTTGCACGTTCCTCAAAACCAATTTTGAATTACTGTTTTTTAACCTGAAGTTTAATTACTTTATTCACATGATAGATTTCTACCTTGTGCTTTATTCATTGTAATCTTGTAAACATTACAACAAACTCAAGAACCGAAAACTTATAACTCCTGCGACATTTTTGTTGGCAATGTTGTCTTAATTTTGTTTGCATGTTAATATTGTACAAATCTATGACTATCAGAACAGTAAAATTGTTTTACGACAGAATTTAATATCTATTTAAAGTTTAAAATCTGTCGTGTATGCCCAATTTGCTTACATAAATGTAAATTAGCAGGTACTGCACGTATTTGTTGTACGCATAATACGCAAGTGTATTGTAGAAAATTATGTTTTTTTGTATGGATTGGATGGTGAAATCTAAACTAATGAAAGAAAACATTCTTTGAAAATAGCCTATGTGTAACTTTCAATTGATTTTTTTTTATTTGAACCATTGCAGTACAAAACGCCACCTGACAATGTTCCTCCTCGCGCTATAGTTTGTAGACAGTTTGAAATTAATCAACAAAACTAATTTATGTAACCTAGTAAGAAAGTAATTGCAGGTACTTATATGAAAATTATGTATAATTATTTCTAGATACATGTAAACAGTTTGAATTTTTTTGAACTATTCTAATGTTAAGAGTCTAGATAGTAAAAAAATATGTAAGGTATAATCTGGAGTTTAGATTTATTTATGGTTATAAATTAATAGTTATCTATCTACCTACTTGAACATTGTACCCAATAAGT